>CM056170.1:15924945-16278818 GCA_029691765.1 Entomobrya proxima | reverse complement strand
CTGCTACCGTTCCTTTAGATCTGCTACCGTTCAATTTAGGTATGCTCCAGATGCTACCGTTCAAGTTAGATCTGCTACCGTATGTATAGATATGCTATCGTATATTTAAATGTGAGTATTTGTATGTAGATGTACAATCGTGTATTTGACTGAACTTGTGCAGACTTGTAACTACCTAAAATGTGAAATACCTCTCAATGTAATTTGAATATTATTCTAATTTTGGGCCTACGTGATGAACTGAATGTCATTGTCATTTTACCTTTTTGTGAACTTGTAAACTCGTGTAAATCCATTGTCTGAGAGAACATTCTCGATAGAAGTTTTTGTGAACTCGTGTAACCTCATTTCTCGAAAGAACAATCTCGAAAGAAGCTTTCTTGGGCTCGCCCATCTCACTTTTAATTCACTTCTCGTCCGAAAGCCGACTTGCTCAGCGGCTCTTTTTTACCTTTCCAATTTTGCCTTGTAAAATAAACTCAGTACTTTGACTTATCAGCACTAAACCTATTGTGTGCATTGTTTGACTTATTCCTCCACCCGAGGTGACTTCACGACGAGAAAGTCCAAGGCATAAGCTACGTTGCGTTTTAATCATCTCTTTTAAATCATCATTGTTTTAACTTCTCTGTTGCACATCTCCCCATAATTTTAACCATCATCATCCGAGCAATCTCTCAATCTTCTGCTTTGTCCACCTACATCATCACCCGCAGCGAACTGCCTTAAGGTTTTCCTCTATTACCGACACCCCGGGTTCTCGCCCAAACATGTGTCGTCCATTATTTTGGAGAATTCGGCCTTAAATCCCATTCCATTTACTAATTTAATACAACAGTAAAAAATTAAAAGAGTTAAACTAAACTTTTTTATTCCCATTTTTCGAACTGCATTGTTGAATAGTTTCTGTAGCATATTGATCAACTTTTTAAAATTGTATAGAGGTTTTCCCAATAGACATCGTTCTAAAAAGAAAGTATTTTTGAGTATTAATTAGAATAGAAGGACGTATTGATTGAAACAGTATACCAAGCATTCATTTTGTGCTAAACGTCCTTTAATTTTATTGATTAGCTAATCTTTTGTGATGAATCAAGCAAGTAAGTCAATAATTGTGCATTCTATTACGTGGCCAATTCGCTTAAATGTTATCTGATAAATGGTACAAAGTCACATTAACTTTGTTTTCGGTTATAGACAGGGTGTATCCAGTAACCCCGCTAATCAAACTTCTACCTACGTAATATAGTTACTAGAAACTCAGGCAGGCTAAACGCCCTGCCACATTAAGAATAACCAAAATATTTATTTAATCGAAATAAATGTGTTTGCCATCCAATAATGTGCGTTTTATTGGTACGCAAAGTTATGTACATAAATTTATTTTAATATTTCTCTGTAAACACAATTGTATGTATAAATTCCCGTATTGTTTTCGTAGATAGCTCCCTGCTTTGAACTTTCCTTTACTTCAACAAATAAACCCCTCTTGCTACGAACCCTTGAAAATGCTGTATATAACTGTCCATGGGTAAAAACCGGTTCGGGAAGTAATACACCAATCTGATCAAATGTCTGTCCCTGTGACTTTGTAATAGTCATAGAATACGCCAACCGAAGTGGAAATTGCTTCCTTCTCAGCTGAAACGGTAAATCCGCATTTTTGGCATCCAGATTGATGCGTGGAATCAGAACTTTTTCGCCTCTTCTATCCCCACTAAAAATACTGCATTCAATCAGATTGGCTCCCATTGATTCAACAATTAGCCGAGTTCCATTGCATAATCCAAACTTTGGGCTCAGGTTTCGTAGAAGCATCACACAACATCCTTTCTTCACATTTAAAGTGTGTGGAGGCATTCCCATGGGAGTCAGTGAATTTAAAAACTCAATGGGATATTGAGACCGCTCTTCCTCATTTTCACACTCCTCCACAGTATCAACACTGTAGTAAACAGTGTGGTTCCCGTCCAGCATTTGAAGAACTCTTTCGTTGACTTTCAACGTGTCTTCATTTTTGGGGCACAAAATAGCTCTGGAAGCAAGATCACAGGGTTGCAGACCGGTAATGTCGGTACCAAACACGGCTGTGACAACATCATCGCAAAGATTCTCTGTGGGAATTTCCGCAAAGTCTTGTTCCTCATTATTAAAAATTCCCGATCCAATCGAAAGCAGCCAATCACAGAATTCTGACTCATCCTGATGCACACGCATATTCTGTATTAATGGAAGTTCCTGAAAGTGCTTCCACAAATGACTGCTCTTTACACAGGACTCCACGATCTTTACCCGATTCCCATGCAGCACTACTGGTGCTTGTTGCCGGAAATCTCCCCCAACCACTATTGGAATACCGCCAAATGGTTGGTCCACGTTGAGCAAATCTCGCAAACTTCTATCCACAGCGTTCAACAAATGAGCATGGCACATGGATATTTCATCCCAAATGATTAACCTTGTTCTTTTTAGTTCTCGCCACTGTGCAGATCCCTGCTTTATCCTTGAAACTGTGTTATTGGAAAGGTCGATTGGGATTCCAAATCCAGAATGAACGGTTTTTCCACATTTTAAAAGCGTCGCCGCTAATCCTGTTGGAGCGACACATTTTACATATCCTCCTTGGCTGAGTATAGTTGAGGTCAGAGCCTTATACACAAACGTTTTTCCTGTTCCTCCTGCACCTGATAGAAAGAAGCACTTTTGACGTGAGTTTCCTTCCACTGCATCCATGATCCTCCCAAAAGCTGTTCGTTGCTCAGGGTTCATCATGGATGTTGCTCGCTCGGCTTCCCTGGTCTCCACTTCTATGTTAACTTCCGAAGAGTACTCGTGCATATCTACTGGAACTGGTAACCCAAAATCAGTACAAAGCCTTCCAAATTGCGAAAGATGACTCTCAATATCACGAAGGGAGAACTGCTCAGCCATTTCAGCACTATGATTAACCAAATAGTCTTCGTACATTGCCTCCTTGTACTTATCATATAATGACTTTGAACCGGTTGGATCCCCATGCACCAATATTGTAACAAAAAGTTGTCTCAGTTCAGAAGGCATCCGAAACACAACAGCTTCATCCAGAGTCCTGTACCATTCCTGGTCGTCAGCAAGGAGATTTAAAACCTTTGCCGCCTCCTGAAACGTTTCATACAATACTCCGTTTATAGTGCGTATATCTTCAAAACACTGAGCCCCTGTAACCAAAATATATAATATTATATATTATATTAATTTTATCATAACCGTACGTGTGAATTGTCATCCAAACTGTACGTGTTTTGGTACACATATTCAATGTTTAAAATTTGAATCTTTACATACCCTTTATGTGCAGAAGTAGTAGTCTCAAACAAAACTTCTCCATTTCCTTTGGAGATACTGTGTACAGTCGAGGTAGGATTTTCCCTGCTCCTCTTTGTCGCTGATGCCATGAGTTATTCCGCCAAACATAGTGATAAGGAATCTCGTTGTATTGAAACTCTCGTGCTGATGGATCCTCTCGATTTAATTTGAACCACTTTGTCAATTTAGTACCATTCCTTTCAGCTTGTTCAAGTGCCTTTAACTCGTTCCCAGCTTCATGGTATACAGGTTGCTGCGATGGTAAGTGTACCGGTAACCGTTCAACTGAATGGGATCTTGTGTACATATCATATTTTCGGATTCTCCATATGGCTTCTGGCGCAGACACGTACCGACTATCCATGAAATGACGAATTTCATCCCAGTCAAGTGTATTACTACCTTCAGTAATTTGAACCAAAGCTGCATCATGGCCCTTGTATATATACTTGAAAATATATTTTACGCTTTGCACTGAGGAGCACACTTCAACGTTAATATGCGCATTATATTTCCTTGTCAGGTAAGGATTATAGGGCACAACCCATCGGTTATCTAACTGAGCTCCACGAACTTCAACACTTCGACCATCGTTCCTCCGTCGATAAATTGGGTACCCGTCGTTGTTGGGATTAGTTGTATCCGAGAAGTTCTTAGGATAGTCTTTACTGCATTTAAAACATCCTTTTTTCTCCTCCATACACGGGGCTTTCTTGTTGTGCTCTCCGCAAGGACCATGCATCATACATGTTTTTACAATGTCATAAAGTTCAGCGTCATCTTCAGATGGGATCTCGGCGGATACAACAGAATCAATATCTTCGGGTTGCCGAAGTTTATCTTCATCATTTAGTATAAAAAGCATGTGACAATGCGGGAGACCTGAAAATATACAAAAACATAAAATACGTTTAGATACATTTATGTGTACGTTCATAAATCATTCTAATATATGTTAAGTACCTCGCTTTTGAAATTCAATGACAGTCATGTAAGCTTTAACCTTTCCGAGAACGCCCCCTTGGTCACATGTCATATCCTTAATGAATTCTTTCAACTTTAAGCAAAAAACAGTAGCCACCAGATCAGGTCTATCTGTCACAGTCTCGTAACTTTGAAGGTTCTCCGTAATTTCTCTCCATTTGGGATTACAGGTAAATGTAATGAAGAGATCCGGCTTACCAAACTTTGCAACTAACACCATCGCATCTTGATAGTTTTGTTGCATTGCCCGTTTCCCTCCAGTAAATGATGACGGAAGGATAACCATTTTTCCTGCTTTCAAGTCCCTTTGTTCAGCCTGGTTGTTAATATAATCCATTAGTCCTAAATAAAGTTCCACACGAAGCGTCTTTTGATTTTGCCGGCTCCACTGAAGTCGTTGCCCTTCCACTTTCAAAAAAGCGTCGATGATGAACTGTTGTGTTAGTTTTCCAGCGTGAAGTGAAGGATTGAAGTTTTCTCGCTCCTGCAGACGATAAGTGTAGAACTCCAACATGGAAACATTTCTGGGGTTGCTCCCATCATCACCGTCGTTATCCACAGTAGAATGCAAGGAAGTTTTTGAAATACCAGGTTGCCAGCCGTATTCACCGTAAGGGAAAAGTAACGGATATGTCATGGGATCGCAGTTGGGGCTAATTATGTTAATGTTTTGCAGTCTCTCTTCATCTAACTCTTGAAAAGCAATATCCCTCTGGAATGGAACTTCACCGTCGTCCGACACAAAAACTGCAGCTACTTCGTTAGCAATTGGCAGGTTGTATCGCCGGGGGTCATGCTGCCTGTCTTTTGTTAGCCACATAGTTATCTTGGTGTCGGGTGGATTTTGTTGCATAATATCTTTCATCATTTTAACTGCAGCGGCATATGGGTTGACCTCTCGGATAACTTCGTCAACTTTCCGGATTATTGCCAATGAGCAGTCCTCATTGTGTTCGTTCAATGACCTCCGCTCATTGGCAAATTCTGGATCCAAAAAATATAGTTGGGAGTACTGAGGACTTTTTCCGTTTTGCAGGTTGACTGATGTTTTATGGTAAACCTGCCCATGTATCACTAATGACGGCGGTCCTGATGCAAATTTGACGGGTTGATATCCAAATGATGCAAAAGCAAACATACTGTTATATTTTCTAACATTGGTCCGAAAATTCCGTGAATCAGGGTCCTGGTGCGTCAGCCAATTTTGGAATTGTTCGGGGTATGTAGTAGAAAGTTCCATGGGTCCACTGGCATTAACAGGGGGAAGTGAAACGCTCCCGCTTCCACAACATGATGAAAACTTCTTTCTCTGTGTTCTCTCGCATTCGAAGTGTATTGCTTTGCAATCTGGACATATAGCATCCATTTTACCCAAATAGTGCTGCTGTGGACGCTGGGTCTTGTCTCGTGCTATGTACTTGGACGGTCGTTGTGCCCTGCGTAATCGCGGACGCTCAGATACACGGAAGCTTGGGTCATATCCCGTTTTTTGTTTCCTTTTCTCGGCACGACTTGCATTCTCTTCGGCTATTTGCTCAGCTGTTTTTTCAGATCTCTTTTTTTGCTTGCGCAATCGGTCTGACTGGTTTTCAGATGCTGTCTGCTCTGGTGTTCTGTCCGATCTGCGTTTTTGTTTGCGGAGCCGATTTGTTTCATTGTCAGCGGCAACTTGCTCGGGTGTCCTTCCAGATCTTTTTTTCTGCTGACACTGTCGGTTTCTTTCCCTATCAGCTGCTACTTGCTCTGGTGTTCGCTGCGATCTCTTGTTTCGCTTCTGAGCTGCTCCAGACTTGTCCATTCTACAATTAAAATCATAATATTAGAATGTTATGGAACGCACACCAGAAAGAATTTAAATATTTACGCTTAAAGCTTACTTGAATACAGTTGAAGCAATTGACGCACAGTAATGTAATATAGTTATGGCATGCATAAGCTTTACAGAATTCACTATAATTTCTTAAAATTCACAAGGTTCAATTAGCTAAGGCATTTTAGTTATTTTCGTTGCTTTTAAGTAATTTACTCTACAAAAGTATGGTAATAAGGACACAACTACCCCGATGAATATGAGGTATTGTAAAAACAAAAATATGCTTCCCAATATTTAACAACTTCATTATTGTTACCAAACTGGTATGAACAAATAAGCAAATAAATTTCGCTTATATTCTATGATTAGCTTTCAGCAACAAAGTTGTTGTGGTAAACATTCTTTATTTTACCAGTTTTCACAACAACATTTCATAGATAAAACCAATTACTGAAACCATAAACCCCACTGGTACCAAATTTTTCACTTTTAACGGCATCGGTCTTCCTTCCGATACATTGTCGCATTCCTTGCCTTTTTAATTTTGCCATGTTCGTCAATACTCAATAATATTTGTTTCTCCTCCTTCCAAAATGTTGATGTTAGTTAAGATTATTAACCACTCCAATGTTTGTGTCAACCCGTAAATACGTAGTATTGAAATATGCTACCTTTTTAAAACGCCGTCGCTATATGCCCGCATTTAGGACTGAATCTTGGTCATCCGCTTTCTTTAAGTGCATATTTGAGAATCACCGTTTGAATTCATGACAGTTTTCCAAGCAATGCAACCATTTTGGATTTTGCTGTGGCATCCAAACAATGTTGGGCTTGTTTCATATCTGCAATCTTCATTCTCGTTGAAAAGCTTTGCATCATAGTTCATAGCATTTATGTGAATGTCGGAACACTTCAATTTCCATGCCAACACAGACCAAGGTGAGTTTGTATTTCTGTTGAGTATACAAAACTGGAAATGTTCGAAGAAACAGAGGTTTCCCAGAGGAAACGTAAGAACTTTTGTAATTCTTCATTAATAGCTCATTAATTTAGCTGAGAGATAACTGATAATATCTAGATCGAACCATTATTTCATGCCAATTGTAAATTCATGGACGAAAAGTCAAACTTCTCATATTTATTTATAGCATGTAATCGTTTTCATGCTATTTGCAGTTTTGAACTTTGAAAATTGAACATTGTGCCTCTGATTGTCAATGGTAATGTGACCAAAGTTTGTGAAGAATTCGTTAATACAATCGTATGAAAATTCATAAAATTTAGTATTTACCTACGAGTTGTACTGTAAACAGCAATCGCCATAAGGGTATTTAATTTAATTTAATGCATGATATGTTGAAATGTATACATATCTTTAATTAACAACATGTATGCACCAACGGTAAATCTAAATACTTTAATGCATTATTGCATTTTGCCATTTTACAACTTTAGTCAACGAATCTGCTCAACTAAAGTTGCCCCATATGAGAACTTATATATAAAATTATTGCAAATACTGTACTCGTTGACATGTTAGTGTACGATGAGCAACTCATTGTAACACAGTTACATGGTTTCATTTTTTACAAATCTGATTTCTTCAACTGACCTGTTGTTCTTGCTTGCACTCAAATTAATGAAGATAACCACGAATGCATAATGTGTTGGGCTTCACTGAGTAAAATGTCGAAAGTCAGTATAATGAAACCTCGTTTTCGGTAGCTACTACAGACAAAAAATATATTAAATGCAACTACAGGGAAAAATGTTGACAGGACAGGACAAGCAGCTTCGACAACTACTTAAAACTGATTGACCAACTAAAAAATGAGATATACTGTAAGCATGAATGAACGGTCCTAGTTAGATGACGTGATGACGCATTTTCTTTCAGTTTAAAACATTATGAAACGCGTTGATTTCTTGTGAATAGAGTACAATGCGTGAAATTTCAAGGCAAGATATGGTATTTTCACCTGGCTATATCTCATCATTATCACCATCCATATTATGCCTTTTTTAACATTTTAGCAGCCAATCAATCACACCGGCATTAGGCCAAGTAGCAAGCATTGTAGTAAAATTAAAGGACACAGCTAGGATGAAAACGGCGAAATCAATCAGAAGATGTTCAGACAAGATTGAAAATGTGACTTATTATGTCAGTAGTGGCATCAGTCTTTCGAAAGGTGAAAGAATATGTTCTAGTTCTCTACCCAAGCAAAACCTTAGCGTTTTGTGATTAAAAATTTGCAAAAATCAAACAGTATTATTAATTATTGTTTAAAGTAGCAATTTACCTAACATATAAAAAATAAGGTCATTAGTGATTTAAATAGAATCATATTGATCACGCACAGTTATCATTCAAATAATTGTTAGCTTTGTGTGTTTTTTAAATCACAGCTTGAAATTTAACAATTTCAAACATGCGACAACACTGCGTGAAATTTTGTTGCATATCAGCCCTGCGTCTGGTGACCACTGGCTTCCTTCTTTTGGCGATTGTGACACTTTTTTTATGTCCTGGTTCAACATTTGCTGCGGCCAGGAAAAAGTACCAGTCACAGAATATACGTCCGCCATCTTCAGCAGCGTTGGCGTCATCATCCGCAATGCTACCTGAAGAAGACGAGCCTTTAATTGTAAGTTTTGCAAAAAGTGTGTAAATCTATGTTGACCTGTGTTTACATATCAGTGTGCATTGTTGACATGAAAGCGGGTTTACAAACTTTTAGTTTTATGCAAATATGTACTATGAAACAAGTAGATCTATACAGTGATATATGCTGTGATATAGAGAGATAGATTGCAAGAATGTTGACATGACACTACAACAGCAGCGTGACATGCTTCCTAGTATTCTTATAGTTGACAGAAGACAAGAATCTATCTTTAAATAAAAGCGCATATTATATATTTGTTTTCCTTTTGAAAAACTAGTAGTGTGGAAAGTGAACGCGCTTGTCTCATGTTTTCTAAACAAATATTGTAAAAAAAATATGTATTCAAAGATATTAATCTGGTCATTAGCACGTTTGGTATGTAAATAATGCTTTATAATTATGTACACGGACATAAGAGTTTCTGTTTGATATAATATGCATTGTCTACACTGGTCACAAGTCAACATGTTATAAAGAAGAGTTTCGATTTAATTAAAATGTGTATAATTATCTTTCCTGACAAAACTCACTTAATATTTAAATGGACAAACAGGCAATGATGCAATGACTTAGTGAAGTGGAGCGATTTAATGAAACAATCTTGTCTAAAGACAAAAAATGCAAATAGACATGAAACACGTATGTGTTGCCATGGCATGTCATTCGCTCCGCACAACTGCATGATGTACAAAAACATTCAGAGAATGTAATGTTACTTTACGCCAGTGATGACATGACGATAGTAATGTGAAATCGAAGTGATTTTTAAAAAATGCTTTACAAATCCGGAAGTTGTCAAAAAGTGACTAGACTTGACGTAATTCAACAATACGTCAGTCTTCATTTCTTATGGAATGTCTAAGAGAAATCAATTTCTCTTCTAATTCTTAAATTGATATTTTTACAGGATCAAATTGCAATGGAATCGGTGGATACTTTGTCACTCTCACCGCCCCAGGTTTCTGTGGCAGCACCACCTTCAAGCCTGTCAACCAGTAATGGTGTCTATACCGGTTTCAAAATCAATCCCAATTGCAGTTAAGTCTTTCCTATCTTGCTGTCACATTTTCTGTTATCATGTAAATTCTTTAAAAACGTATTTTTGTCATCACAGAATGTGGAAAATCACCATATCCCACTCCAGATGGAAACCCACATCCTTGGACTGCTGCCATTTTCTATAAAAATCGAAATGCCCCGTCACCTATTGACGATGCCAAGTCTGACTTACTCTTGTTTTGTACTGGAAGTTTGTTAAATGACCGTTACGTTCTCACTGCTTCCCGTTGTGTTCAAGGGTACGAGAACGCAAAACACTTTATACTTATCTCAAATGATTACTTAGCTTTTGAAACCGCTTCTTATGATGTCTCAGAAATGAAGTTAATTGTTTTTTCTTCTATTATGTATATCATCAGCTAATTAACCACGACCTACCACTTTCGACCTTTTCAGTTTCCCTAGTTACATATACATGAAGTATTTTCTGACTATATCATTAAGCAAGGAACCCAGTTTTAAGAGAATTGATAACAGGGTACCACTTTAGATTTAGTTGAATGATATTTTGAATTACGGTACGATTGAGGTCTAAAGTACTAAATTGATACAAGAATAGTCAACACGCAATAATTACATCACATGCCTAGGAACGCTTTTTTCAGCAAATATTACTGCATAATTCGTAAGCAAGCTGTTTCCGTTGATTAGCTGATAATCTCATCAAACTAACCCCGTTTATATATCCGTCGTATCCTGTCACAATTTCTTCGCTTGCTTATCTTGACGAGCTTCCCCTTTTCTCATTAAGTTTAGTTGCATGCTTATATGCTATCATCGCTACCAAACAACCCCATTTATCAAATTGAAACACGAGAACCACTCCCGTATAAATTATATCAATTAATTAACATTTTCCCCGTTCATGAAAAACCTCTAATACATTTACCATGTATTTTATAACGTGCCACTGTGCAACAATTAAAACTGCATTGCTCTACTGCTTGATTACACAAGAGCTCATTAAAATGCATTTTATTTCAGCCTCAACTCGACTGATTTACAAGTCTGGCTTTCTGAAAGGCCTATTTGGAGTGATCAAGAACAGCAGGAACAAAGTCATTTGAAGAAAATTCCCGTAGAACGCATCATCATTCATCCTGATTTCGATCCTAGTATCCTCAACCACGAAGTGGCTCTTGTTCAATTAGCCGATCCCGTCAAACTTTCTAGAAGACGAAGAGACAGCAGTTCCATTTCGAAAAAAAGTCGATTTTTCAGTACACCTGTATGTCTCCCAAAATACGATGTGATGATAACAGATGACCCCTCAGAAGGGCCGGAAAGCGAATCCGATACCCAAAAGAAAAAGGACCACGTGAACAGCCTGAAAGGCACCGTGGTCAGTTGGGACAAGAAAGGAAGAACCAGCTACAGTCTTGTCCAAACCCAAGTCCCTATTGTTAACGGAAATCGTAAATGCGAGCAAATGACAAACAATACAGCAATTATCAATGAAAATATGCTTTGTGCAGGAAATATGGAACAGGGTGCCAAAGAGTCCTGTTCAATGGACACGGGTAGTCCTCTCGTTGTCTACGAAAATGTTGGATCTGCTGAGGAACGAGTAAGATTGTCTGCGGAGGCGACCCGAGGACATTACTCTTTGGTTGGAATCTCATCCTGGTTGTACGGCTGTACGAATCTGACGAATGTGAACGCTTTGTACGATGTCATCTTTCCGAATAATACAGCCAAGCCACAAGTTCCTGGCGTTTATGCCCGAGTTGAGAGTAAGCTCGATAATAAGAATAATGAACAGTTAAAATGTCAAAAAAATTCATTCGTTTCAGCGCAGTTGATCTATGTGATTGTATTAACAATTAGCTCATTTCAGAATAGTAATGAAGGAAAGGTTGTATCGTCAATAGCTCCCGCTATCAAACCGATAATGACATTGATGAATTGCTATTCTTGAGTTTTTCATTTCAACTGACAGGCTTTTTGATGCATTATTTCTTGCACTATGCATTTGTATTACATTATGCACAAGTGCCACAGTCACAAGGATTTTTTCTCTTTGTCTAACTGTAACTGTACAACAATGTTCACCTTTATTTACTTTCTACGTGCAATGCAAATAACATTATTATGAAACACTTTTGCGAATACATTTGACATTGCATAAAATTGCATCCTAACAAGTAAAGTAGTAATTTTTGCGTCAAAGATCCCTGAATGACTTGCATTTTAATACAGCTAGCTAATGACATGTACAAGTACTTGAGATGAGAACAACAAAAATGTTTGCAATTTTTTGTTGCTTAGTAATTATGCAGATTTAAAAGGATAAACCATGTTGATGAGTCACATATAACACATTCAACTTAGCATGTACATTTTTAAAACTTTAGATTTAGTTCAGGTCAAACACTCAGAATTCAGATCACTAAAGCCACATAAAATTTGATGCAGTTATTTTGCGGGTAAAATTGATTAAATTGTACCCTTTTATTTATAGAATACCGGGACTGGATAACCCACAACACATTGGATGCAGTTTGGTGTGCCTAATCGGAAAATACGTGGGATAGATAGAGAGACTACACCAGGATTACGAGAAACTATAATTTTTTACCTACAAAATGCCGTAATTCAAAATGGTCTTTTATGGTCATTGTTGACATTCGGCATCTGAAAAACTTAAAACCAACAATACAAGTTGGATAAAAAAACATGTACAAACAATCATAAGCGTAGTGCTGATTTTCCGTTAGTTTCCTTAGACGTTCTTAGTTGTTTAATGGAAACCTAAATATTTGCTAACCGTATATTGTTAGCCAAACTTTTTACATAGTACCTGCATTGCACGCAAAAATGTAATTTTGTCAATAATAAAATAAAATAAATAAATGTCGTATTAAATAAAGTTCCGCAAAAGCTACCGACGCCACAGAAACATTTCCAATCTCAACCTGGTACGTGATTTACGGTACCCAGATAACGAAAGGGGACTCTTCTGCTCGGATACCGTAAACTATATTAACCCAAGCCCATATTAAGATAAAGTTATCTATTCTTATCCCAAAGAACCAATAAAAGAAATCTGTAGTAATATAAACTGTGAACTAATTTTCTGTTAACATGGTTTAGTTAGTAAAACTTATTTCTCATCATCAGCGTATATTTAACCTGAGCTTATTGAGCACAACAGTGATCACTCATTACTATATTGTGATTTGAATTTGAAATAATTGGCCTTGTTGCATTTCATTCCGACAACATCCCATGATTATCATTGCCGATTGTTTTTCATTATTTCTGCCTGGTTCATATTGCAATAGAATAAACCATTGGTTTACAAAAGATTAGATATCATAATCATGACACCATAATATTTACTACCCATGCATTTGCATATCATTGTAAGTTTAGAGTCCATTTTACGTTTCTATAAGAAGGGCCGGTGACCTCGAAATAAAATATAGCATATGCTATCTAATGAGCACTATATACTACTTTAATTTGTTTTGTCTTTTGTATTTTTTCCAATCATTCTTGAGACGGGTCTTGCTAGTTTTCTGTTACCATTGACCGTGCCCTAAACGCTTTATGTAATTTAATCAGCACTTTTTCTCATCTTCAGTTTTGATCTACTCCTCGAGGAAAAGAAAATACAAGAAAGAAAAGGTGTAACTTCCTCGAAGAAACCTTTCTGTATGCAAATTACTATCCGCATATAATAAAATGTAATGATTTTTTTCTTGTATGAAGAGGGAGTGATGATATAGCTTCTGCGAATATCGTCGTAACTATTACTTATTGGTATTGTGTTGTTGTGTAACAATAACAACAGGCATATTTCAAGATCTGTTCAAGTTTTATTTGCATTGTTTCAAACGAATTGGTTGCATAGTCAATGCCAAATTTAGTGAATAGCATTAAGACCAAAAAGGATAAGAAATAAAAACGTAACTGTAAATTTTTAATAAAAAAGTATCATTTTCCCCGGAATATACAAATAGAGGATATTTTTGTCTATGGCAATCGAATACAATTGAACTCAAGTACCTAATTACATTTTAGCTACTGCAACTGAATTTAAATAATTTATAACAACGGGATTGGAAGGAAGACGAATGAATTTAGAGGACAATGATACGATGGACGTACAATTGTAGATATAGTGAAGGTAAACTACGGAGCTTAAAATTTTTTATTCCATTGTTGAACCATCATAATGTAAAATGCATTGCATTGCATGGGACATTTTATACCTATTTTGGTAAAGATTAAAAGTGACTTTTCCTGAATGACAACCATAAAAGAAATGACATCCTTTCAAATTAAACTCTCCCTAGATTGTAGTAGCCGATTCCGTGTTGTAGTTTTCCTTTTTTATTTATATTTAATTCGCAAAAATGAGGCTAAATAAGATGTAGCAAGTTCCAATTTTCGAATGTTGAGAAAGACTGTGTGATGTTGTGACTGCATTTAGTTTAAAAACGGAACAAAATTGCCAACAGGATTCTTTTGTCAAATTTCTATTCACATTTCTCATTTACTTTTGATTTTTTTCTCAGATTTGCATAAAATCCACTTTGCTTTCTTTTGAAATCTTTAAAAATACAATTTTAACTGTAAAACTATGAAAGCACACTGCAATCTGACTGAGCACGCATCGCATCGTATAAATTCCTGTCTGGGACGAGTGCCTGGCGCCATAGCAGCCAACTTTAAATGATTAAAACAGGTAGTTGTGGTTTCTTCAAGCTCAACAAAAGAAATCAGAATAAAAAACAACCTTGATTGCACACAAAGTCAAAACCAAAGACAGTATTAATACTTTGAAAAACTGGCCCCCACCATGAAATTCTGATCATCATCATCTTTTGTAGTGAAAAGAATATGCAAATAACATTTGACAAACACACGCACATAAACAAAGCAAAAGTGATCGGTTGATTAAAAACAATGATTCTTGATCAGTTTTTGCTGAAGCGTAAACAAATAGTCTTATAGAAGACGGAATCAGAGAATTAGTACATTGCACTGTTTTTAGCTCGCCCGACAGAACGGAACCATTTCATTAGGACGATAGTGATGTATGGCTGTCGCCACTATATAATGATGCACAATGACATTTCGATAGATTGATATCGACGAATGAAAAATTGGCCTTAATCAATTGACCCAGAGTTTTGGGTACAATATCATCATTAATTCAGTATTGAGTCCAAGACTTATCACCATGCCATATACATGTAAGTTTCATCAAATTAAAATTGGGAACTATACCATCCTCTTTCCTGGCTAGTTGACAATCAATGTAAAGCACATTATATTAAATGTCATCCTGTTTTCTTTTGTGAAATAACAGTACAGACAATTTGAGTAACTGTAAAGTTCACGCACGTGGAAATGCGTTCACGAAAAATGTCATTTGCTGATCATCAGAGTTTTAAAAATGCTAAGTAGAAGGAAACCACGACCTCTTCAACAACAATCAAAACAAATCAACAACAACAACAACGCAACAAAGTACCATGAGTGAATAACAATGAAACCAGAAGGATTCGCCCAGTCTTTCAGTCAAAATAAATCCTTAAAACCTAAGCAAAATTTTCAAGTGGTAAGTGGTCAGTTAAGTGGTTGAGAAGAGGTTGGCCCATTAAAATTGCGTAACGCATGATTCTCAAGAAAGCCACATTATTGAGAAAAAGACAAAGAGGGGCTATTAAACCAAAAACAAAAAGATATCCTTTAAAAAACACATAAACTCATCTCCTACCCGTCAAAAGACAATTTTATTACCTTGACTCTAAAGAGATACCGTAGTGTTTATTGAAAATTGAAACCGTAAAAATAAATTTAAAATTGAGAATGCAGCTTTTACAGCTTTGCATTTCATGTTCTTCCCAGCAGGACATTTTCAATTTGAGAAACGTTGTTGCACGGTAAAGCGGACAACTACGCAGCAACAAGCTTTAAAATCGGAAGGGAATGAAATTGCAACTGGCCAGTCGAAAACTGATGGGTGGGCCGCTATTTAGATAAAATCGCATGCACCAAAGATATCAAATATCTTAGAAAAGTGGCTAATCGCTTAAAAACTTTGATTTTTTCAGCTTAACTGGTCGAACCGGCGTTCTGTCATGAATGAAAAAATGCATATAGTATATACAACCATACAGGCTAAGCATAAAATTTTTAGACTACTTTAATTTGAATTTTTCATTATCATTTCTAAAAGACATTTAAGTCTCAACCAGAAAACAATTCAAAACGCACAAAAAAATGTAGTGTGCATATCCTCTGCTAATGAGTTGTTATGCAGTCGCCATACTTGTGAAAAAAAAATATTCATGCTAATCATCCATCAAAACACGACTACTACTCACTTGATGCGTTATGTATATCGTTTCAGTTTTTGTAATTCAAAAGAAAAGCGATATCATCTTTACCTTGCAATTTGGCATGTTCACAATCCTTTCATGCTTCGAAAAGCCGGTGTGGTAACAATTCTGGGTTAGGTGGACAAGTTTGCATAGATACCCCTTAAGCTTGGCTTGCAACTTTTAAGTCCGAGAGAGAGATTCGATTTTCGTCTTCTCGCTTTTTAGTACCTGATCATGGGGCTTATTTAAATTCATATGATTTAGCACATTTTCCGTTAGTCTTTGCTCATCTTCTCGTCGTGATTGTTTGATCAAACAAACCACATCGTCAGCTTAAGACTGAAAGAAAAGCTAGCCACCACAAATGACCATTTTGCAGTTTTCTTCGGTTTAGCAAACATCCTACTTCTTCGGCTGCTGGGCCACAAAAAATCCGCAAAACCATTGGAAATTTTCCCAGTCAATTTTTTCTCTATTTATTGGTTTTTATCGTCTATCTTTTATAGTTAGTTTTGCAAAATGCGCTTCCTTATCGTAGCCAGTTTGTTGGTTGGAGTAGCATTGGGCTCCCCAATTGGACAGGTAAATTGAGAAATTTTTGGTTTATTAAAATTATTTGTTTTTACTGCTTTGAAGGTCAATGGTTTAATCTCTTTGGTGTATTCTTTTTGAAGGTTGAAGTTACCACAGTCATTCCCCAAGACTTGGCCCGCAGCGACCTCGAGCTTAATGATGCGACCACAGTTGTAGTGGAAATCCTCGCGGATGACGCAACCGTTGCCAGCGCTACTGATCGAGCCCGTCAAGCCCCCGCAGCCCCAGCTCCTGCTGCAGGAGAGGATGAAAGTAATGAGGACAACGAAGAGGAAGAAGCTACTACAGCATCCTCTGGCGGTTCTGGAAGCGGTGGATCTACCTCATCTACCGACCAACGTCGTCCACCGCCAGCCATTCCCCAGCCTCCTGCCAACGCTAGCAACTTTCTTGCTGAATATGAATTCTCTTCCCAGTTTAATCTCGGACCCAAGGACGAATCTCTTCCACAAGCCGTTGTAGTTCCCGGTCAAGCACAACCCGCTGTTCCTGCTGTCCCTGCTTCCGCTGTAGAAATTGTTCCCCAAGTTGGAACACCAGAAGCTCCATCCGCTCCTGCTGAACCTGCCGCTCCTAGCGTTCCAGAGTCCTCCTCCTCCGTTGCCCCTCCAGCCCTTCCTCCTGCATCACCATCTTCCACTGTTGCCACTCCTCTCAGTGCAGAAGGTGTTCCTGCAAACGCTTCCGTCGCACCTGCCATTGTTGCTGCTGGCGAAGATGAAGATGATGCCGAATCCGAGGAAGAAGTTCCCACCGAAGCGCCCTCCGCCCGTCTTCAGCCACAAACGCAGCAACAGCAAGTGGCAGCTCAACGTATTGAAGAGTCTGATAGCGACAATGAAATCATTACCAATGATGACCTGACCACAGTCAGGAGCTTTGCCAGCGAATATCAGGAGATTGTCCAGAAGTTGGGCACTAGCAATAAAAGGGTACAATCACAATCATGAGATTTAAAACATCTTCATCCACAAAATAGTATCAAAATCACTGATCATCATCTACTCAACGTACCACTTTATCTCTACTTATTTATTTTAGTAAGGTGACGTTTTTCTAGTTTTAATGGTTTAGCTCTTATGTCTTAAGTTATGAAAAAGCATTTGTTCATGTGTACCTGAACTTTTGGGGAAAACTGAGATTTTTAAAAAACAGAAAATGAAAAAAGAAAGAATAAATTAAGCTACAACACATGCATAAAAACTTGAACTAATAGACGGTTTTTGTTATTTTTTTCATATAAAAATTTTCATCACGTCCACCCGCGCCGTCACCCAATTTACACCTTTTGCCTGTGTGAACAAATTACGTACAAATGGTCATGGTTGGTGCTAACAATGTTGGGCTAATTATCCATTATATTTGCCATGCTGACAATGACAACAATGCAGAGAGGTGAGACGCCGGAAGAGAACCATTTTCCCACGACAAATAAGTTGACATCCTCTTTGCCATCATCCTCGTCATTGCTGGTACCACTGTCCCTTATGAAACCTGTGCATCAACAGCAACAGGAACCCCAAGCATTGAACTTTTCAGCTTTTGGAATAAGTCGTCTTCAAGGTGACCGTGACCCTGACTTTGACTCAGGTGCAGTGTTATCTGATGGCGAGGGCCGAGCGGCCTGTGGTAAGCATTTCAATGTCAACATGACAACCAAATAGAATCCTGATGATTTTTTTGCCCTAATATTGCCGTTTCGGTTTGCTTATTGTGTAGAATGTGGCAAACTTCCGTTCAGAGTACCGATTGGCTCCGAGGCAGAAATCAACTTGAGACCGTGGACAGTGGCTATCGTGCGCGGTGGACTGATTGCTGGTGGTCGGCCACATTGTGCCGGTGTGCTCATCAATGACAGGTATAACGGACCACCAGGAAGAAGAATGACCAATGTTTTGCCAAAACAATATTAAATTGTATTATAATCCTCAAAAACTACCGCCCTTGAGAAAAATGGCTTATATTGTTGTTTCAAGTGATTTAATGTAATTTATCTTTCATTTTTATTTTTCCGCTTGATACCTTCCTTTGCCGAGATTAGATACGTTCTATCATCAGCTAGTTGTATGGATGGGTAAGTTTACTACATTTTTGCAAATATTTTAGTAAATACTTTGTATCCATATTTTTTTAAATTGTATAATAATATGCTTCAGTGAATAGTATACAGCTATCTATAATTTATCTAAATGTAAAAAAATGGAAATCATTTACGGTGCACTTATCATAATCATATTATGTTGATAAGCTCTAACTAATTTCTTCCGTTTTGCTTGTACTCAGCCTTCATCCAAATGGAATTCAAGTGTGGCTCACAGCTCACAATACGCTCTATAATCACCACCTGAACGTGGGAACTTCCAAGCTGAACGTACAAGAGGTCATTGTCCATCCCAACTACCATCGTGGCAGTCATAGCAACGTAAGAGACAAGGAATTCCAAAAGATACGGAAATGCGCAAACTTAGTAAAATGGCTTTTCAATGAACAATAACTTGTATATTTGCACCAGGACATTTGCTTGATCAAAATGACTCAACCTGTGGACATCTCCACTAGCTCCAGCTACTTTACCCCGATTTGCCTTCCTTCCGGTAACCACGTGGATTACGCTGGTCGTTACGGCATGATTTTTGGTTGGGGTTATGGACGTGTTAACCGCATTTGCACTGCCGAAGTACCCATCCTGGATAACAGCGTTTGTCAAAGAGACACTCGTCATGGTGCCCGTGTCACAGACAGCATGATGTGCGCTGGCTTTCTAACACCCACTGCCCCAGTTAGAACAGAAGATTGTCTTGGTGATGCAGGTGGTCCATTGACAATCCAGCTTAACGGCAGAATGTCCCTTATCGGAGTAACATCCTGGGGGTATGAATACCATCACAGGGGGCACAATCCCACCGTTTACACAAGAGTGTCCGGATATGCAGATTGGATACTGCACAACACGGAAGACGCAGATTGGTGCGTAGGCTAAAGAAAACCACAGAATTTATTTAATGGATGTTGGTAAGATCTCATTATCGTAGAACGTGAAAGTACCTGAGTCCGTTTTTATGCCAATTGAAACTGTAATTGTGATGAAATCAAGTTTGTTTCTTTTGTTTTTAAAATTTAAACAATTTATAATAAATGACTACTAGTAATCTGTCAACCTACATATTTGCGATTTTTACACCTAATTAATTAGTATGCATTTCTCATATTTCACCTAGAGTAGTGTAAATGTTTGCACGCATTCTCATTACCGCAACTCATTTTCACCAAATTAAGACCACCACCATGCATTTTCATCGAATTTTACTGCATTTTATAGGTTGGTACGACAGACGCGAACGTGCAATAAACGCAATGAAATAACATGACATTTTGGCATTGTTCTTTGAAATCAAAGTATATCTGTCATGTCGTCTCATTTTGATCATCATGCAAAGCAAGCTGGTTAAACCGGCTTGGGTTTTGACTTTTTCAAAACATGAAACATCTTTTAAGCCAAAATCAAAACACATAAGCCTAAATACCTAATTAATATTTTCAAAACAGAAAGAGGTGCACAAATATCATCATGGTCAAGCCTCTGTGCTCTGCCTAAGCAAGTACTGAATATAATAGTTATCATATGGAATTATAAGCATTTTTAGTGGCTTCATATTTCATTTGAAAATGGGAACGCTGAAATTCACTTGCTGCTGGTCAGCAGAAAAACTGGTGGTGTTTATCCTGCTGGTAGCACTGTCAGAGTGTACACGGGTAAATATCAATTTCTTACTGTTTCTTTGAATAAGATTCACCATGCAACTCTAGTAATTCTTTTGCTGCTCTAAAAAGATTGACATTGTAGAGGAGCCTGGTTACATAAAAATTCCGGCACATCCGGTAGTCGATGAAAACTCGCCCATTGATCCAGAACCATTCAAACCATACAAAGTGCCCAAGCCCACTGTTCCCACGGTGGTAGCAAACTGTAGTAAGCAACTTCCACGGTTTTCAAAAGTGTTCATCTTTCAAAACAAGGTTTAATTGCTTTGGTTACAACAGAGTGTGGCGAACATGAATACAATGGCAGCCGAATTCAGGATATGGATTGTGGCCAACACCCATGGATTCTGGAAGCTGCTACACCAAAGGCGGGTATCAGCAGACTGGTGAGCAACGGTACCCTAACGGATAAAAATCAGTTTCCATGGGTTGTGGCCTTGGTAGAGCGACGAAGTAATGGAAGTACTATTCATTTTTGTGGAGGAACTCTCATTTCCAACAAACTGGTCCTTACAGCCCTTCATTGTTTTACCGCGAGGGCAATAAATTCTACTGAGGTTTGGCTGAATGAGAAAAATCTTACATTGTTGAGTCCAAATACAGTAAAAATTCAAGCCAAACGGCTTATCGTGCATCCCGGATATAATCCCATCATGAGTAAGTTATGTCTAAAATCAAATCGTATCTGGTAACCAGATTCTGGTTGGTTTTGCTGCAGCATTAAGACTTTCCCCCCTTGTATATAGGTTACAACGATATTGCCCTTGTGGAGTTATCCGAACCGGTGGATGTACAGAAAAGCTATCTTCGTCCAATATGTCTGCCCTACGACGAAATCTACGACAAGAAATTGTACGCTTACACTGCTGGATGGGGTCAAGTCAAATACAATGGGAAAAAATCTCCAGAACTTAGACATACTTGTCTCCCATTACTGAACCACAACCAATGCACCACAGATACAGTGGCATATTATAAGGCCAGGGTAACTGATCACATGATATGCGCTGGAGACGTTAAAAATGGAGGCCGGGATGCTTGTCCAGTATGATTTTTAAATTTAAATGATATTTTTGGATATATATTCAAGAAATTACAAAGAAATGCATTGATTTTTCTTAAAATGGCTACAAAAGGGCGACTCTGGAGGACCGCTCTTTGTCGAGGGTGAAGCAAATAGTGCGAATCGGTATTATCTTGTTGGAGTGGTATCGTGGGGAGATCAGTGCGCATTACCCAGACGACCCGGTGTTTATACACGCGTTTCCAGTAATTTCGTATAACCTGAATTCTTTCTTTTAGTTATAAAAACACGGTTCTTAACATTTTCATTAAACTTTTCTATAGAATATCTCCCATGGATTCATCACGAGGCAGGTCCAATAGCGGGTAATAAATTGTGCGGTTAGCCATACTGAACAATTAATAAACAGACAATTGCCTATTCAACAATAGACTTTATTGCTTCGTAGTTTAGACTGCTAGTTAATGATAGAACGTAAAGCTGAGAATTTTGTGGTTTCATTAATACAACAGATCTCTGATATGCTAAACTCGTAATTTTTATTTTTAAAATATAATTATAATGCTGATTTATTAACGCTAAGATAATGAGATTTTAAAAAGTAAATAACCGAATTGGATTAAACGTTGCTAAAGCCATTTGTTCTGACAAGCAAAACCTATTCTAGCTTGAACCACAGCATGATTTTTTATTTCATAGTTTTATTGCTATTCGCCAAATCATCTAGCACATTTCATTATCCCTCGAGTCATCACCCATCCCTATCACAACTATCATTTGCAATTTGTTCCGTTTACCACTACTCTCACTTTGCATTTTTATGTTTCGTCAAATCTTTTAAAGTACTAACTTTTAAAATATATTATATATTGAATGCAGTTCCGTTGCAAATCTAAAAATAAAACTTTGGCGTATGACCGTTTTCTGTTTAAACCTCCCTCATCGTCTGTTGCTGACATAATTTTTGTTTACATACACATATATTTTTTTATTATCTATCAAAAGACTTGAAAAATCCGACTTCAAACCTATTTCCTTTTCTAACGAGCTTACGATGACGGATAGATTATGCCTGACATAATATCCCATTTACCAATTTTATGACTCTTTGCTGACACTAGGGAAAAGGGGACAAATTTATTGTCGGATAGATTTACTAACGTAACGCGATATCTCATTATCACTTTTCCATTTACAGCTCTGCCAATATACTTATATGTGCTCTATCCTCAAGATAGTTATAATGACTATGGAAACATAAAAGTGAGACATAAAAATTTTCCATATGGCAAAACATTCGATTACTTTTCAGCACGGATGGTTGCTCCTGTCTTCTATTTAGAAGTGTGATTCGCAGATTTTCAGCTATGAAATCTTTTCAAATCTCGGCATCGCTTCAAATGGTAAAAATATTTTTCAATTATTGGAAAGCGTACTTAATGAGCTAATAAAGATAAATTATGACTTTGTAGCCATTAAAAAATTTGATGTGCTTAGAAATTGGTTGGACAGGCACCCTTTTCTTTTTCTTGTGGGTGAATTCCGGTAATGTGCATTTATTGTGACTCTAAAAGCTTTTCTCATAAAAAATACACCAGAGAAGCTAAGGTGTCGACATGAAATATTTGTAGCAGCGGCGCAAGTGGTAATTACAATCTTTTATGATTGCTTTTCCATCCTTCCCCACTAGTTCTTTTTTATCTAGCCTAGCAAGCACGAGCCTCTCTGCAAACTAGATTATCATTTTTGCAGGCAAAATGACACACCGGAAATGCTGTAATACTAACACGTTTGCTAGAGCTCTGCACAATCATGGGTTGGGTTTCTAAATGATGACAGGGTTTTCTTGATTCTCACTGAGCAATTTTCTTCTCTTTTGCGCTTAGATGAATAGATACAAACGCATAAAGTGCAACCTTACTGTGAGAAATTGCAAGTTGGGTTGGTTGGTTGATTGTTGCTGATTATCATTTTTGATGCATTATGCCATGAAAAATATTATAAGCCTTTTGTATAAATTGCACAGTGTGATAACAATAATAAAAAAGATTTTTATAATGGTTAATGGTACCGGTAAGAAGTAAGCAGTAATAACAATGTTATGTGAGCAGAGTTAATAACATTGTTAGATTTTTAAGGCAATTTATTTCAGATATGAACCTAAAAGTGTTACGTATGGGAATTGACAGTAGAAGCGCGTACTGATTGTGACTGTCGGTAGAAACAATCTTTTTGAATACGTTTCGTTTGAAAATTGAGCTTTAAGATGGTTTATTATACAACTTTAGCGATTAATATCGTCAACTGCCGTTTACAGATAAGCTAGCGACATTTAAAGGGTTGTTATTAGTACGCTTGGCGTTTGCATTTTATAATACCTTGTGGAAAATTACAAAAAGGTGAAACATTGTGAAAAATGGTAATACTTTAATTTAATTATGGATAAAAACCTGTGTTTCGTTTTAAGTCTCAAAGCAGTAATAATGTCAAGCGAATGGCCTTTCAAATTGTTGGTGAAGGACAATTCGTTTTATACTATAAAATGTTCAGTTAAATTAATGGATGTAAAACGATTGAAATTTGCATTATGCTCAATACTGAATTAAATGCAATGCTAACTTATGTTTGAAGGTAAAATTGATTGTTGCAAAACTTAAGTTTGTATGCGTTTAAATAGTGATTTGTAAAAATTTGTAAATGCAACACATATCAGATCAAAAGATAATAGTAAAGGATTTTATCATTAGTTTGCACCTAAAAGTCTATTGGGTTTCCAAATTGTATTTTGTTGTTGTTATTGTAACACCAATTTTGGATGTAGCAAGTTTCGTTATTGTACACGAATCTGGGTAACCAAAGTGTACTATGCTCTATACTGTTTGTGTACTATATGCTATTTAAATTTGCACAGTTTTATCCTTCTAGCTCTACCAGTTTTACATTTTAATTTCATGTATACAAGTTCATATATCATTATCAAAGTGTTTAAACTGCTTCAATCGGAGCTTTCATCATCATAAGTATATTGGCTCCAACAAAAGCCAGATTAATTCCATTTTTTGTGCAAATTATCACGCCAACACTTTTTGTACATTTTTCATGATTTATGATCAAGTCAGAAGATTGCCTACCGCAAATTCTTTAATCAATGTGGTGTCCTGTCCATTGAAGCAAACCGTCTAAAGTTTTTCTGATGTTTTTCAGTCAAAATGATTGAAGCAACATGGTAATTACTGCTCATGTAATTCACAACCGATTATAATTATGCCACGGCTTTGTCTGGTGACTACACTTGTTTGCTCACGCCATTGTCTTCCCCCGGTGCTACCTCTTTATTATATCAATTTGTAACTTTGTTGCGCTGTTATCCCACTGCACTTCCTCTGCACTACCCCAAACCCCACCCAAAATAATATCCCCGGCAGCAGACACTCTGGTTTCTATGAAAAGTCAGCCAAATGTGTAGGTACGCAACAAGAAAAAGTTGTATAAAAGTAGCCCAAACAACTTTTATAATATTTCATTTATAACATTTTTTTTTTAAATTTCCTCATGCCGACAGATATTTACCAGGTATTATTACCAGTATAAAAACATAAGTGGTATTGCTGTTTCATACAACATTGCGAATCAAACATCCATTTCCTTTTGACTTATTGTTGCGATGCTGTATTTAAAGCTTCGTTATCCTCCTCAAGCAAATCATGAGTTAAAGGTGGAACAGCAAAAGATAGCTGCTACACAACAGCATTATTGTTCTGAAAAAAGTGCATTTTTATCGATGTATCACGTGGAGTGATTTATGACAATAATGTCTCTCATAATCGTTATGCCCTTGATCAGTGTCCTTATCAATCATTAACAATTTTGCATCAATAAAGCACCAACGCCGCTGTCAAAAGTTACTTTGCTGGTTATACCGGCATTAGAAATCGATTTCTCAGCAATTGCAAAGTCGTGAAGAAGAAGATTTAGAGGTACATGTCAAGTCAGGTTATTTCTTGAAAAACTGTACTTAAGTCTTGGGAGCAATTTTCAAATTTGCGAAACGTATTGTAATTTAAGCAGGTATAATTTCAGACTCACAACAGACTGGGATGTTTTTTCTGCTTTAAAATTTCTTGATAAGTGATGAAAACGTTTTGGTTTTTAAACTCCAAAATCATCTTGGTCCAAAGGCAATAATCAATCAGCCACAAGCAAATCTTAAAACCTAACATCTTGCATTATAATATCTTTGAAATCTGATGAAATGGGATTTTCCTTCCAAAACTTCACCATAGCAAGACGATATATAACATCAAATTGACTTGCATCGACTCTCATCATCCACAAACATTTTCACGCTTCAGGATAAAAAATTAAGACGCAAACAATCTGAACAAAAAATGGCAATAAGTACACAACCACGTCTACAGCTATACAACTATACAACCTCGCGGTAGATAATTTGAGACTTTGTACCTAGAAATAAAAAAATCTTTATGAGCATCACATCTCATCATCATAAAAACTTACACCAACGTATTCGCGCTTGTCACACCAATAACAATAAAAAGAGACGATCAAAAAAGAGAAAATGAAATTTGAATCTGCTTATGAACCTTGAACAACCAAAATCTGCTCATTTTCTCTACATAACACCCTTACTGTACCTTGGCCTGGCACCACTGCCAAAAATTAAATACTTGATCAACTGGCAACTTCAACTGCACCCATTAAAGTCTACTTAAATGTGCATTACCAGCAGAGAGAAGCCGCGCCACATCTCATATTTCACATGCATAGGAAGAGCTCTAATTTAATAAAGATTCATTTAAATGACTTTTCAATAACCTGCACGACATGCACTTGAGCACTATCTCTGCTCTGCTTTGAAAAACTGCACTTGACTACATTTTAATTCTGCCAAATGACTAGAAATCAAGCGTAGAAACAAGTTTTTCTCAACTATTTTACAGTAGTCATAGTAACCTGGTTTCAATCTTGCAGTGTTTTTGTTTCTGAAATAGAAAACCTTCTATTTCACTTTTGATTTTGATGTGTTTTGACTTTTTTAGAGAATGTCATTTTCATCAAAGCCAAAAGAGACAAGTTTTGCTGCAAAACTGCCTTTTTTGTGCTTGAGTGCATCCCTTTGTAAAAACGAAATTGAAATGAAACCATAAAAACCTTTTTTGTTTGGTTTGGTTTCTAGATTTGAGCAACGAATGAGTGAGTATATGGGAACACATCTAATTATGCGTGATCATCATTATCATCACCTTGCCACACATACTGCACAGTTCGATTTCTCTCTCGAATGCGTTTCATCGCTAATCGTATTTCTGAGCGTCAAATGACTGAATGTCAAAGGAAAAAAACTAAATGACATTTGCTTTCGTTTGGTTCAATTGTCGCTTTTCAAAAAGTGTTTACTACTGCATTTGAACATCACAAGCAAGCAGTTAAAGATGCAAAAGTTTCTCTTCTTCCATGGTTGAAAGAGTCATTTCTACCATGGACTATTCGACTTATTAATAGGAACCTAATTAATAGTATTTTCAAAGTGTTGCAAAAAATATCTAAAAACATTATTGCTTTTCATTTCTTCCTATATCTTTTATGTATTTTAAACAGCCAACTTATTATATATTATTTATTTTCAACAGACAATAATTTTAGTTTCTCCTGCTAATAAGCCCTCTCATTGTTTTAAATTTGCATAATCATTACCAATAATATTTGTATTTCTATGTTTTTTGATGGTGCTATATCAATTCAACAATGAAGCTGATTATTCACACTCATCCTTTACAAAATGTCTCACACTTTATTTGGCCAAGTGCATTTAAAGAAAAAACTTTGAATTGATTGATTGGAATTTTTTCCCTTAAAAACTTTTTCGAAAAAATATGGCTTGAATAGCGCGTTATGCATTCAAAGCTCGAGGCAGTGATCCTGCGTACATTTTGGTGTAACGTCTTCACAACAGCGGGATACAATGGCTATAAAACTTCTTATGGTTATTTCCCACTGACTCACTAACACTGAAGGAATTCATAACTAATCATGACAAATCATTCTTTGCTTTTATCTTTCGCCATCATCAGTTTTATCTTGAAATAGCAATCAGAAAAAGAAGAATGACTGCGCGATGAGATGACTCTTTCTATTTTTTGGAGGTGGAAAATTTCGTTGAAAATTTTTTGTGCATAGCTAATTCATGAGATGCTTTTTATAATATCCTTATCGTCTGTTTCTTGACTTATTTGCCTTTTGTTTGATATTGCCAATGATGATGGCGGCTAATTAGAAAGTGTGCATCATTGCTGAAGTACCTGCAGATATAAATGAATCCATTAAAATATTAAAGTGTATGTCTGGTTCTAAGCAGCTCATATTACAAGCTTTTAATAAAATTGACAATGAAGGTCACGTCAATTTTCAGAAGTCACGTGTATTTTTATGCAGATACGACACGGAACAAAAAAGTTATTTACGCTTATTTCAAATAATGCTCATGTGCTCTTACTATAGTTCTCTTTGTAAATTATTATTGACAAGGAATTGATGTAGAATTGTTAGAAAAAAAATGAATTGTACAATATGCAATGATGGTTGGATTGAATGGTACAAACTTACAAACAATGAAAAGTTGTAGTAGTTATAAAGCAGCATGATTTGAAGGCAAAGCAAAACATATTATAAAACTTTGGCTGCCGTTACAGAGAATAAGTTATGCCATCGTCGTTATCATGATTATAATAAATTCAAACGGATACCTGCAGGGAATAGTCTGCGATTCTAAAAGATTTGTCCATGAGAATGAGTCTCTAAAATCTAGGCGGTACACGCGTGTTTTAAGTGTTGCCCATTGTTGGTTTGTCATACAAATTGCATAAATGTCCTTTGAGCTAGTCGTGGAAGCATAAAATGTTTTGAATACATAATAAAGTCAGGATGAAACAAGGAGTCTGAAAAATAATTTACTTAACGACTTAATCATGACAAATAAAAATCAGTAGTAAGCGGTCGTGGTACTACCAATGTTTTATTTGTCAGCCACCGAATAGTACAAATTATTATGAAAATTACGCAAAACTATAAAATTAATCCAATCAGATATAAATAAAAATCTATTTTAAAAAGTTGTGTCGTTGTAAACCTTGGTGCTATGCTGGTACGAATTACTGTAGTTCACACAGCGCGGTTCGAACGTTTGTGTCATGTTAAGTATATACATTTCTCAACGAATAACTGACAAAGGTCGTATATGTATGTACTTGGCTAGAGTTTAAACAAAATTTCGCAAAAATCTGACTGTGGGAGTACATTCTATTAAACATTTTCATGCTGACTTACTGCCAACCGCATCATAGCTAAGCTTAAGTTAACTTTTCTTATAACTTGAACTCTAAAATCATGTATTTACAATTGGTACTGTCCCTTTGCTTGAACTTCCTACTGTTTATAACCTTAAAATGCCAACAAATAATATTATGAATTATTACCACGTGTAAACTATTTTTGCACTTGAAAGTTTACAATGCATGACTTATAAATGAACTTTGGCAAAACTGTACTTGTGCATCTCTCGTCTAACATTTTCTTTTTGTTTGGCAAAATATCGTAATTGTTGCCGTAGCTTTTGAGTTGCCATTAGATTCCACTTAACGATTATGTAAGCAAGTTCGGCTTCCTAAAAATAGCACTATAAAATAATTAGTAATAATATAATTAATTATGCATCATATCGTAATTATTAATGTATCAAATAGAATTTTTTATTTTTCTCGAAATTCTATAGAGAACCAAATACTATAGTACAAGTTGTTTTGCATAAAGCTGGATATATCTGTATACGGATTTCAAAACCTTGCTGTCTATTTCTCAACTATCAAAAACTATGTTCATACACTAGATAACTGTGTAACCATAACATTTTATCAACGCATTATTAAAACAATTCCCCACCACGATTTTAGAATATTAAAATTCTTTTGTAGATTTCTTTTAGCTCGGGTTTGCTTATTAAAATGTAGATAAAACTAAACAGTTGGAGATAATGCTGTTTACTGCTTATCATAAGAGATTTTTAACTAAAAGTAAACTTGCAAGAAATTTTACTCTGCCATTGCATTCCACTGATCTAGTTAGTACTATAAGTAACTTTAATAGTACATATTTTAGGATCAATAAAGCAGGCACATGCCTACATGTAGCGAAGTAGCGAAAGCGTGTGTGTGACAAGTCAACATGAACAGACAGAGCAGACAAAAATTTGATTAATCCTGCGCTAAACAAATCAGATTGAATGGAACTGTCCAATGCCAACAGAAAAACTTGACTATTTCCGCGTTAAACAAATTAGATTGAATGGAACAGTCAAATGCCAGAAAATTTTTTTATTTGTTTTGCGATAAACAAGTCAAATTGAATGGAACAGTCAAATGCCAGAAAATTTTTTTATTTGTTCTGCGTTAAACAAATCAGATCGAATGGAACAGTCAAATGCCAACAGAAAAATTTGACTATTTCTGCGTTAAACAAATCAGATTGAATGGAACAGTCAAATGCCAGATTTTTTTTTAATTTTTTCTGCGTTAAACAAGTCAAATTGGATAGAACAGTCTAATGCCAACAGAAAATTTTTACTATTTCTGCGTTAAACCATTCAAATTGAATTGAACAATCAAATGCCAGATTTTTTAAATATTTTTTCTGCGTTAAACAAGTCGGATTGAATAGAACAGTCTAATTCCAACAGAAAAATTGTCTCTCGTTGAACAATTTACAATGAGTGAACCAGCCTTCTACCAGCAAAACAGAACAAAAGTTGTCATAACTTTTGACACAGTTGACCTTTTGACCTGAAATTTTGCAGGGAGCTAGCCCATACTATAAGGCACCTTTGTGCCAAGTTTCATAAAAATCGATTAAAGCGTTAAAGAGATATCGTGCGGACGACGTTGACGACAAGACGGACAGACGGACAGACAGACGGACAGACGGACAGACAGACAGACGGACGACACGGGGTCAGATTAATAAGTAGCTTTCGCTACTTAATAATAATTAATGCTGAGTTCTTATATTGTTTGTCCAATTGTCCATAATTAACTCAAGTACACACTTGGCTTATGGCTAATTTTAAGTAAAACGAAACTCTTTGGAAAGCAAGCATAATTTATATTAATCTCTTTTTGGCGAATATTAGTAGCCAATTTTTATGTCATAAAAGCATGAAATAAATTGCCTGCAATTTAAAACTTGCTATCGTTTTATTGCACTCTTTCATTATGATTTATTAGTTGCTTCCATTTACTTTTAAAAACCCAATTCACGCTTCTTAGAAGATCTAACAAAAACCATCCCTGTTATTACACAAACTGAAACGAAAAGTAAACAAATGGCGTGATGTGAAATTCCATTATCAACTCAACAGGTACTGGCCATTTAAATTTTTTTCGAAATATTCTGCGTTTTCAATATGTACTACTGTGCCTATTACTCTTACTTTTTAAAAACTTTTCATTTTTCAAATTCAGAAATCCACACCAAAAAGTCTATTCATCACACACATGCATCTTAAGTTTTCGTGCTTTATGCCTCCTCTTCTGCTGCGTGCGCGGCTAACACATTAGTTTTATATGACCATTGTTATTTTTCTTATCTTTGTAAATATTTCACTTCACTTTTAATAATCATCAAAAGCATTATCATCATCATCACAGTAATAAGCACTAAACTTTATTTACTTGCTCGAAAACTTTTTCTATACTTTATATTTTGTAGCACAAGTCGTGATTCAAGTCTGCCCAACTTTAAAAAGAAAACTTTGTGAATGAATATTATACAATAATAAATAGTGTAATTTGGCACAACTTCTAAAATATGAACCATTTTTACGTTTTCTCAAGAAGAAGAATGAAGCTGGCTGCGCTTTCAAAAATCATTCTGTCCCTCTTTGCTTAATTCCATGAGACCAGTTTTATTGTTAGTTTTTTACTTGTTATTGTTATTATTTAGCAAACCATACAACAAAATGCCACAAACAAAATTGAAAGAAATTTTCGCTTTTATTTGCACATCATTAACTACAAAGATCATCATCTAAATATTGCATACAAGAACAACATTGTAAATAGAAAATTATATTTCTCCATAAATATTCGTCTTCTCAAAGTATACAGAACTTAAAATATTGGGTTCTGCACTAGAGTAAAATATAGCCCAATTTTTTAATATCTTGCGTTATTTGTCAATAAAAACGCCACTAACTTATCACGCGTTGAAGATCCAATTACCCGTTCATCTCTAGGTTGCACATTCGGTGGAGATTCAGTGAGATAAAAGCTATCGATTTGATCAATTTTGATCTACAACTTTAAATATCTGTAAATAATTCTACTAAACCCAAAAGCGATAGAAATATACATAACTTTAAATTAATTGCTAAAGCTTTGTTCTTAGAAATTTAAGAATGAAGCTAACACGTAAAGTTTACATTCTTATATGTTTTACATGCTTTTAATGGTACAGTTAACAGTTTATATCTATATTTCGTAAGAACCTTAATCTACTCTCCAGCTTTGAAAGTTTCCTCCTGAATATATTTCTACTTTACATCTTTCCTGTCATGAAATTACTACCTTCACATGTAATGTATTCATAATTTTTTCGTAATTTTCAGTTGTCTATTTACATTCTACATTCTCTCCCGCACCTACATTCTTTTTTGCTTCTTGTCTTCAGGTGAAATATGAACGAAATGTGCATGACTACATGACTGATTGGATTTTCTTCTACGCGAGCACATTGCGTGCTACCATATAATTATGTATTCAATTATGTACGTGGAGAGTAACCGTAGCAGCGTCAGCTTTTTGCGAGAGGAAGAAGGGCTCCTCACAATTGCTCGTACTAAAGTCCCCATTCAAGTCACCAGTTAACCAACCTCCTAGTCATTACATACAAAATGTATTCATAGTAATAATTTTAATGGCCACAAGATATTATTTCCACTTTTTTTATAATAATGGCGTGATGATGACTACTTTTAGTTGTCATGGCATTTCTCTACCGACTTTGATTACCAACTCTTTTCTTTTTGTGGTTAGTTGTTGCGCTGCGTTTGTCTGTACTCTAGGGTCCCATTAAAGACGCTAGACGCAAAACCAAAATGCTTTTTGTTGCCATTTGCAATGTTTACAACTATGTAGACCCTTTTTCTTTCTGTATTTTAAATAGTAATTCGTGCAATATGCGAAATTTCGCTTCGTGCCAAAATTGCGTTTAATAACGCACACTAAATCGGCACATGTTGCACTTCTCATCATGATCAAGTTACATCTTAAAATCTCATCTTTTTTTCCTTATTGCTTCCTTTTTGCCTGTTGTAAAATCAGAGCAATGATAATCAAAATAATAACAACAAGAAGATGGAATTTTTTGTAGCAATATCGCACTCGTCATATTCCTAATGATTATCACTAATGTTTTTATAAATTCATATACGGCTTGATTTGTTAATAACTGCGTTTCTCACTCATGTAATTACCAAGGAGCCAGGTAGCCACAGAAACGCAAGTCGCATCATCAGAAAACTTTGCAAAACCACCAAAAACTCTAATAGCAACAAACACCGTTTTAAAATATATAAAAAACGGGCATGATAAAATACCTCTTCTTAAGATGAGTTGCCATGTAAAAACGAATAAAATCCTATAAAAATGTAACGTTATAATATGCATAAAGTATTCAAGTGTTTAACACAAGGTTTTAAAATATTTGCGTACAACTTTGTTTTGCAAAAATGTTTCCACATATTACCCTTACAAATATTACATTTTTCTTAAGTCCATCGCGTCATTCACTTACAAAACGTATGCAATAAGCTACAGTACCTAAATTATCAACGTAAGCTTCTTGAGAAACCCCTTTCAAATGCAATTTTTTATGAGTGCTAGCTAAAAGATTTTTGAAAATGCATTTTCATTATATTTAGCAATATTACACACATTACATTTCATTACTTTAAAAAATTGCATTTCAACGTTTCAACATTATTTGCGTTTCAAACAACGCTCAAAAAGTCAAAACATTTGGTACTTTTCAAAACCCATAGCTTCCTGTATTGAAAACACGGTAGTCATCTCCGAATTTCTTTTACAGATTTTTCAGAAAGACAAGTAGCGAATTGTTCTCACTTATCTCGCAGTCATAATTCTCCATTCCACGCAATGCCAATAAACTACTAAAACAGCACTATTAAAGTTCATCATCAGATCATCATTTCACCAGCTGCCTAAATCTCACCAAAATGTACCTTTCCGTGAACAAATTTACAATACTCTCCTAATCTAGTATTGGCACATCTGCATCGTAGCGAGCATCTTTTTTGCTTTGTTTGAAAAAAACGACAAGCTAGAAGAATTAAAAATCATTCAAGAAGAATCAGGCAGAGCAGCAAAAGTGCAACTGAAAAATGCATTCTATTATATTTTTGCTTTTTAAAAGAAATTATTCTCGCTAGCAAACTAAACGGGATATTACTGTAAGTCACTCTAAAGTAGTTGTAAAGGAAGTACGTGTCAGCGTCTGCAACACAAAACATCATCATATTTTCTGTTTGTTGATGTTACAACTTACAACAACTGCCTCTGTTGTACATAACTTGTGTGCAATATTGTATATAAAGAGGAGAGACGTAAGGTTTCAAATCACGTCAAACACTGAATCATCCTACCATGTGTGTGGTTTCTTTCAGTTACGATGCACGCTAAAATAATAACAGATGAAGTATTTATGGGCTACAGCAGATTTATAATATTGTGCTCATATATGTACTGCCGTCACGCGTTTGAAGGTTTTTTTTCTTCTGCAAAAGTTTTCATTGGCAAATTATACACTATATTATAATGCTGTGCTTGGCTATAAAGTCTATAAAAAGCCTCTCAACTCATGTGCTAGACTACTAGTCGCTTTTCAGTGGTTCTGTGGGAAGGAACTGCTACCTTCACAAATCAAGATGAATAGTTAGTTCCTTCCCCAAAACTGAACTAGTTTCTCCTCTTTTGCTGTCTATTCAGTATAAAGCTTTTTCTACCCTCAAAAGTTAACTTGTGAAATATTGGTGCTATACGTATTTTGTATTTGAATCGAATATCTGATACTACTCACTTTTACTCACCCTGGATTTTTACTTTTTTCATTTCTTTTAATCTTCTCTTGAGTTTAGTCTAGTCCACTACGAATGATCGAAAAGTGACAAGAAAACGGGACATTTGGAATTGAATTGATTTTGTGCTAAAACATAGTAGAAATTTTACTTGTGTCACTTTGCCCCGTACCTGAAGTATTAGTGCTTTTCTGCTTGAAGCGCATACTTAACCTGTCAATCATGCGCAATAACATTATATTCGTAAAAAATTATGATTGTTTTGTGCAATCATTCCCACCGAAGTATTAAATGCTAACATTTAATAAATTCATTTAATACCTCAAAATTCTTGTTGGGTCAATGTAACCCCAAAAATGGATGAAATTTTGGATCTGAGTAATTCAAGCGTAATTCCACAAAGTAACTGGATGCATTTGGATTACATCTAAACTTAAAGGTAATTTTTTTGTTTTTATTTATCAATTTTGCATTATATTTTCATACCAAATTTTCAAATTGATAAAAAGAGTGAAATACACGGATTTGTTTGACAGCAGAGTTTCATCGTAAACTTTTCGTGTAGTTAATTAGTCTTTTCTGACAAGTAAAGGCAGTTTGCATATCACCCGTCTCATAATCTGGCCAATATTTCATACGATATTTTCTTATCTATTTAGGTCTTGCGACCATTTTCTTGCGTTGCGCTGCCAATCCGAAAACCAACATCGGGAGAAAAGATTCACATCATCATCATGGCATACATCTACCTTCAAAGACCTCTTGTATTTTCATCTTGACATCATCAAAAGCCCCAGTGATTTGCCCAAGCAAATGTGGGCAAGCACACGTGCTATTCAAAACGAAGAAGAAACAAATTTCCCAAAAAACAAACAAGCCTTTCATCCAAACATTTTTATTCTTCAAACTCCTCACGAGTCACGTTACTCGTGGTGTCATCATTTACGAAGGAAATGATACCCACCCGCCTTAATCACGCCTTATGCCATGATTCTTTACTGCAGCCAGCCAAACAATCCATCATCGGCCCATCACAAATCCATCCTTAACAAATGAACATGTGCAAAAGATCAAAATCAAAAGTAGGTTCCCTCATGGCACAGAAAGAAAATGTTTCAACATCCAGCACACCGCAGTCGTCATATCGATGAAGAAAAAGTCAACCAAGCAAACGGAAAACTTAATTTTGCGAAACGATAAAGAAGAGGAGCTCATCATAATATATTTTGGGGGAGGCGCAGGCGGAGATTCGATTTTTCAACGGTTTTCATCTTCACCATAGGTACGCATAATAATGATGCTAAACTAAATATATTTTAAAAAGGTTAGTCTATTAAATCATCACCAGACACTTGCATCAGACCGTGACTTTGATATAAAACTGTGTCGTCATAATACTCATAATAAGAATCGCACTGGTTGCAGTATACTGCATGACATGAATCATTTATACTTCAAACAACTATTTGTTAAAATTTTTTTCTGAGCCTTCATGACAAATTTATTGCTCACAGGTTTTATATCGAGAGCATCTTCGTTAGGGCATAAAAAGGGTCAATGCTGTGTAATGGGCCTTACGACACTATAAAACGAAAACCAAAACAGAAAGTCAGATCTCATGTTATGTAGCATTTTGGAGTGCTTGCGAATAATGATCCTGAAAAAACCGCAGATTTCCCCTGTTTCCTTTTGAAATATTTCATTAATTAAATGGCACGGAAAACTAGGAAAAGGCGGAAAATACTTTTGACTTTTCTTAAAGAGAAGCATTCTCAAAAGTTGGTGTTTTCACAAGAGAGTCAAATATTGGAAATTTTCAGAGCATTTTGCCAGAATAGACATATGCGAAACTTTTCTGCTTGACGGGGTCGGCTTCCTTTTTAAAAAGTTAATTTTATGTTTATTTTCTGAGAAACGCAAGACAGATTTTGTACGAAGAACAGAACAGAAGGGCTTATTGGGAATTTGCATGAAGGCTTGTCTAATAAATTTTCTTGACGGATTTTGAAGAATTGGTTCTTCCGAATGGAGCCATTTGTTCAAAAAGTAGTAACTTTTAGTACTGACAGCTGTGGCCCTTCGTTTTCTAAAATATCATCACTTTGTGTAAACATTCTTTTTAATTTGTGCAAAAAAATTTGCTTTACGAATGGGATACGGAAATGGGAGAAAGTGAGAGATGAGGTTTGTTTCTTTTGGCTGTTTACGTGATGATGATGAATACTAAATACTTGTTTAAGAGGTTTGGCAAGTTTTCTGGTGTCTGATGTCAATATATATAGGTATACACATAGGAGACATAAACTAGTTAAGGTTAACTTTTGCCATATAAAATGGATACACAAAAACCATAATGATTTGTTTTTCTTTCTGATTTTTTTTAGTTTCTTATGATTTGCATGACTTATGGCAATAACTTCTTGTCTGAGGCTTGAGGGCTACTACAAAAAAACTTCAAACGGAAGGTTTCATCTTTACCAAAAAGGTTATGGGTTACTAACCAAAGAGATGTGGTGCCAAGTTGACATTTGATCAAAAACATTTACCATGAATAATTTGTACCAAAAGATGCCGTAAGTGCTAATTATGAATTATGAAAAGAAAACGCTAAACATCACAGATAAACACATACACAAACACACACAAACATAAATACATACACAAATCTATTTTTACAACAAAAATACACAAACAGACAGATACACACTTTATTACACCTTATATTTGTACATTTTTACATATTATTACATTAAACATTAAAGAGTCATTTGTTACACACACACATATTACATTTACCTTACATTTTACATTGCACATACAAACATGAATACAATTACATTTTACATTACACATCAATACACGCACAAACAGAACACACATTCCCATACACATAATAATAATAACCAAATACTTTACAAATCACACTAAAATCATGGAACATTTGAAACAATGACACAAACATAAACAAGAGTTAATGAAGGTGAACATCATTACATTAAACATTACAGTACACTTACATTTTATATCAAACACCAAACAAGTAACAAATTACATATCATTTTAAAACAAAATCAGAACACTACATTCTACATTACACGCACTTACACACATTTGACACACAGACACAAACCAAACACATGAAACACATTAATTTTCTCTGGAAATGCCAGATATTATTTCATTACGAAACAAATTACCGACACATATTACACAAAATAACATTAGTACAGCTTACAAAACTATATAATTTTCATCAGAACAAGCAGTAACACTAACACACAATCATAATCATGATGACCCTACTTTTAAACATTAACATTACATTATTGAAGACGTTGTTCATGATTCACACGCTCCACATTTCTCCCCGGGTATATAAGATTCAAACTATTACGTTCCCTAAATCTGAAGACAACCTACATTTTTGTGCTCAAGAACATTACACACACACATTACCAGAAACACAATTTCAAATCATGCTACACAACTACTTACATAATTACAGACATACATACACATGATTACGCAGACAAATTACATGATTCAAAATTCATCAAAATTCAGAACTACATAGCAATGAAAACATTTCAAATTTTCAAATCTAAAAATCATTGAAACGACAAAATCCAAACCTCATTTTACTTACCACACTTACACCACACAAACAATACACATTTACTCAAATATCAAACAAATACATACACTTAAAAACAAGTACATATAACCAACATATCCACAATTCCCATAAAATTTGAAACAAACATTTCCGGAAAAGCAAAAAGCCATAAACACAAACATAACTTTACAAATTCCAGACAACTTACACATTTGTTTAGGTTTACGATGCAACTTAACATAATGATCATATAAGCACATAAACAAGTATTGACATATTTACATGCAGATTTTTAAATCGTAACAAAACAAAGAACGAAACATGGACCCAACACCACTTTTCTTATTTTACTTATACAAGACACACAACACATTATATGAAATCAATTTCCGTTGCAACAATTATAAGTTTACGCATGGTACTAACAATGAGTCACTCAACCAGAAATACGCAAACGTTCATCTAAACACAATCAATCACGCTACTCTCCAAAACTCATATTTCAAGCTAACTTTACGTCTAACTTTACAACAAAAACTTATACCACATAATATTTCAAACACATACAAAATACACACGCAAATTGAATATTTAGCACAAACATTCATAAAACACACCACACAAATTACAAAATACATTGAACCCAACGCCAAAAAATCAGAAAAACACTACAATACATATTATTCTTTTAAACACAATATATTTACATTTTTACAATTTACACTTTCCAGACATTTCTCAACATTTTAAACCTAAAATACATATGATACATATCACATAACACAAACATTCTAAAACAGAGCACAAACAAGCAGTTACATAACCTACAAAGAAACACAAAAAATACTTTAAAGTTTCAAAGTTAAAATCAAACAAATCATGAATTACATTTTTTACATTTACACAGATACACATACATAAACATGGCTCAAACACACACACTTTACATGAAACATTTTATTGAAAATTTTAAAACATTTTGAAACAGTTATACAAACATATAATTACAAAGATCGCACACAAACACCTACACCCTTGTTCATTACCCTTTACAAAACACCGTACATTGTTCATAATTTATTTTACACACAAAAAACACATTAAACTACACACTATTAACCTTGGATGAACCCTTAAACCCAAGAGGGTGCAAACGCGGCATTGAAACAATAATGTTGGCCAAATTTTAACAATTAAATTCAAACTTTTATTCGTGAATAAAGTGTTAAAAGTAGCGTAAAGAAGCAGAGCAGAAGTAAAGCAATATTAATTACAAAACAGTATTATATAAATGTTGGTATTACTTGAAGCTTTACTATCTTTACAAAAGTTGTTATCTAATTACTATTTAAATGGAAAATAAATTCAATCTATACAATCAAAATCAAAATGCAAAACTGTTTTATACTTTTTATTAATTATTCAGCATTGCATAAATGTATTTATATATAACCTTTCATATAAAAAAAACATACAATCATACAGCTAACTGCAAAAAGGCCTTGCAACGTTTCGGGTTGAAGCGCGTCACCTGTAAGAAGATCATAACGGTTTTGGTAAAGAATGCTAAAAATGTCATTGCCTTGCCAGCTATCATCTAATCTTTGAAACTACTCAACTTTTTAAATGTTAGAAGTACCTGTGCAAATCTGCGTCTTAACCTTTAGTATGCAAACTAGCATACTTAATTTGAACTTTGCTGTCAGGATGCATGATATGATAATGAAATGATGTCTTTAAAAAGTTAAAAGTTGGCAAAACAAGATATAATGTAATAAGACTATTACACAGTGATGCGATCCCCTCAGATCATAATCGTACTAAAGCGGATTCCTCAATGAAAGATTCGGTTTTTTACTTGTTGAGCTAACCACCTGAAATAAAACTTGCTAGAATGCAATTGTGAATTTATACTTAAACCAAGTCTGGAGTTTATGAGAGACAACTTGTTATGTGATAGTTTTGTGGTTCTGGAAAATTGTAAAAATTTGTTATTCATTTCAGTTATGAGTTCCTCACAATTTCGATCAAAACTGAGCATTGCAACACTTGCCATCCATTTTTGCATTCTCACTTTTCCCCATTCTGCGCACTCAACGAATCAACTTTTTGTCACAGGTCGTAATCGTGAAGTTGGCAACAAATGGACATATTTGCAAATGCAACAACAACATGTCCAAAGCGGTGAAAGTGTAAGAACATAATCATAAAAGTATTGTCTATGCAATTATGCTAAATACCTTTAAAAATATAAAGTTTCTATGCTTGCATAGTTGCTACCGAAAAAACAGGGAAATCGCTTAAAGCATGTTGTAACAACCCGACCTCCCAGCCACTCAAACAACAATAATGGATCGGGGCATTTCATTAGGGTTCCATTAGACGAAAATGGTAACCATTTTAAACAGATTATTGAGAATTTAATGCATAGTTGAAAGAGTTCAAGGATGAAACTGGATTATTTTATTGCATACCAAGCTTGTGGAATCCCGAAATCAAAGCCACTTTCCATGCCTTACGTTATCGGAGGCGTAGTTGCCCATTTTGGAGAATTTCCGTGGTTTGCAGCTATTACCAAATATCAGCACAATTCAAATCCAAAATGGCGAGTTGTTTGCGGAGCATCACTTTTAAATTCTAAATACGCCATAACCGCTGCGCATTGCCTGCATGGGTAAAACACATATAAAATGATCAACAACTTTAAACATTGTTATTTGAAAGATATTTATTTCGTAAGACGTTTCAAGGACACGCTGGAAGTCGTCTTTAATCTGAAGGACACGGCCAACATTACTCATACCGCTTCTGGTGGAGAAATTCGCAGAAAAATAGCCCGTTTTGTAATACATCCTCAATACAATACTCGCACGCATCATGATGATATTGCTTTGATTCAATTCAAAGAACCGATTAACCTCCGACGAGAGAAAATCCTGGCCCCTATTTGTCTTCCAGAAAAAGCAGGAATTACGTTTGCGGGTAAAAACGGAGTTTTTACGGGATTCGGACATACAAGCTATGGAACCGGTGCACCAAAAGGTGCAAAATCTAAGTTATTATCATAATACCCCAAAATAATATTTCTCTTACTTGAATTGAAATTTCATTTATCTTTTAGAAAACTCTCGATATCTTATGAAAGTGCAGTTACCAATTTTGAGTCACTCAGATTGCCTCAGAAGCAAAGTTCCAAATAAGAAAAATATTACCGAAAATATGATATGTGCGGGTGCAAAAGGTTTAGACGCATGCATTGTGAGTTATGACTAGAAATCAGAATTCATGCTTTTTCAATATGCTTCAAGTTTCCAATTTTCCAACAAGTTTCCAATAAACTGGTGAAATGTTTTTTTAAATATAAAATTCTAGAATGATTCTGGTGGACCATTAATGGTTACAGAAAAGGGGAGAGTTGTTTTAGCTGGCATTTCCTCTTGGGGAATAGGTTGTGCACTTCCTGACTATCCAGGTGTCTATACCCGAGTTACTCGTGAGTATGAAATATTTTATACTTGGTTCACAACTTGATGCTCTGATGGTAACTTGAAAACAACTGTTTTATTTCAGAATATCTTCCGTGGATTAAAACAGCTTCTTCGTCCTAAGAATTGAATTAATTCATTTACTTGTTCATTTGTGGTTCAATATTTAATTTGTTATCGCTAATTGCTAGAAATGAAGTTTTATCGTCTTGGAGTTTGTTATACAATAACATTTTACATTTGCGCAGATTCTTTTACTTTTTATTAATATGAAAAAAATAACTTTGTTCCTAAGGTGATCTTATGAGTAAAACATTACAAAAAAATAGCAGAGGCAGAAATGCACACAAAGAAACACCAACAATTTTTGGTTTTCGCAGTGAGTCTGTATTTCATTATTCGCATATTTCTGTACAACTATAATAATATTATTACAATCATAGTTAAATCATATACACTTCCCTTTATTAACAAACGTTTAGAATAATTGTTCAAATAAAACACGTTCCATATATAGACCCCAGAGTTAGGGTTAAAAAAGATAAAGCGACAAATTCTACAGGATATATTACAATAAATTCGAAACACAAAAACTTGACAAAATGAAAAACTAATAATATATGCTTTCCTGACTTGACACTGCGCTGCAACGGTGTTTCTTAGTTAAGGTAGGTAGTTTGACGCGACCTTCTACAAAAATGATCGTGTTTTAGCCCCACATATAATCAAACTGTCTTTTCAAACGACTACCAAAAAGAAATTATTCAACAACTACTAGTTGAAAGGTTTCTATCTAATTTATAATTCCTAGTTGGTACTGAATAGTGTTATGTGAATTGTGATGTGACATCATATATGAAATTATGCCATTGTTAATTGTATTCTGATTCCTGGAACTCTCACCCAAATCCGTTTCTGAGAAAATTTTCTCAATAACAAAAATTAATTAGAACAATATTACTCTCTAATACTTCTACAGATAAACAGAGAAATATATATTGAGAAACAGAATTGGTTGCTACTGTTACTCGTAAAACAACAAAAATATTGAAATCTATATACACTTATTTGGCATCGAAAGATTTATACTTGAACTGATACACAAAAGTTTTAAATATTATACTTATAACGCTAAGTTACTTAGCAGTAATGTAACTTCAATTATGCCCACATCTTTCTATACAGGTACAAGTACATAAACCAAATCAAGCATTTATCAAATTGAAATCCCCTTGACAAATATACGACACCTTTAATATCATTTGCAAATTCACAACTGAACCTTTACCAAGCTTAATCAAGACACTTTCCTTAACTTTGTGTTATTACTGGCCCTGTGCGCGAAACAAACCACCTCGAACATAAAAAATACACTTTCCCTGGTAGCCTTTTGTCATGTCACTTAAAACTTAATTAGTACCATCGCATCTTATACGTGCGTGCGTTCAAGATCTATGTTTTACACATTCTCTTACAGTAGACGTTTTAAGAAAATCTTATCAATATTTTACTATACAACTGTAATAAAACAGTAAACCCTTTTGTTTTTCTAGATGTTCTTTAGACGCTTAAATAATGGCCTGGCTCTAATCTTGTCGTCTCACCAGGGTCTTGTTGCAGAAAATCGGTGGTAATTTAGAAGCATTGGTAACACTCATCGAACAACAAGGTTGGGCTATATGAATTTCACTATCAGAAATATACCGCTAGTTAAACTCCTTAAAATGCGATTGAAACTATTTTCAAACTATTTTGATGACAGAATAGCTTACCACATAATATGCTTACAGTTACTTATAAAAACATTACCGGCGAAATTCAGAGTGCGATTTATACTTTATTATTCAAACGTTTTAAAGTAGAAGCTGACTTCTTTTGGTGGTCTTGAAAGTTGTTTCATATCATTAATCGAATTTGATTTTCGAGGAACATAAATAAAAAGATACATAGTGTGTGTTGTTGGCTCACTTGCGTCTACCTACCTAAGTCGATTTTTAACAGTAGTTCAAGTTCAGCATAATCAATAATATACAAGTAGTATCCAATACTTCACCTGCTTCATAATTATTTACATAATTATATATAACACGTACGATGATGACATCTTGATCATTCTATAAATTATCTGATGAGGAAAAATTAACTGCGAATATTAAAATGGTTTTCCATTACACACTAGTTTGTTTTGTATAGACGCAATAGTAGTAAGTAATAATAATAATATTAAATTTTAAGCTGGCTAATTAACATGTGGCTTAATTGGAATTTTTGTGAACCACTTCCGTCAAATGCTTTCTATACGCTTCTTGATTTTTCCACATCTGAGCGGCTTTCGTGTTAAGGGGGCTCTCGATGTTAGGTTCTGTAGAAAATATTTTAAAATTATAAGTAACCGTTTTCACAAAAGGATTTGAGAAATGTTTTTGTAGGTAATTTCTCTTACCACTTAGGAGCGACTGGATAGAGATAAGGATAGTTCGAACATCCAAAAGGGCGGACCACTTGTCTTTTAATATATCTAAGCAAATGTTCCCGGCTGTATCGACGTTAGGGTGAAAGCACGGAGAGATAAATTTCACTGATGGTGGAGTGTATGGGTAACCACTGGGAAATTCCAACTGAAGCTTGAAGGTGAGTCCGCTAAAAACCTACAAAGAACAAAGTAAACTTAGTTGACCACTCATCAAATGTTTTTGCTGCACTCATGAATAAATGTCAAATTAAATTACAGTCTCCTCTGGACCATGAATGGTGCCTATCCACTTAAAAATGTTGTCACCATCGGGAAAGGCTGATATTCCTTTGTCTCCTTTCATCTGTATCATGAAAATTGCATTAATATTATACACAATATTGCAATAGTGCAAGTACATTATCGTAATTAATACAAATATTATTTTTTCTTACCATCAATGTCATCAGTTCTGAGTGCAGTCTGCAAAACCACACCAAAATAAACATTGAATTATTAAGAACCTCCTCCAGCCCAGTATCGGATTAATAATACTTTTAGTAATATTGACTTACCTTTTGCTTACTGAATGGGTATCCTTAGAACTACCTGACACTCCCTCATTGGTTTTGCGACTTCCACCAAATCCACTGCGAGGACTAACGTTCTGAGCCATCTTCTAATCTGCAATCAACAATTATCACAAAAGCCACTTAATTAGTTGTCCTATATGTGTTTAATCGATTTGTTATTGATAGTTTCCAAGAACTGCTTTACTGTAACACAATAAGTAAGTACCTACTCTACTCTACAACTAACCGGATAAATTAAGAACACTAACCGTTTCGTCTTCTTGTAAGTTCCTTTCTGTTAATCAGTCAAATGAAATTTACTGTTGGACAGTGTGCACCTCTTAAACTTCTCCTTAATAATATGTTATCAGTCAGTTCTTAGATTCTTTGGACTTCCACTGGACCTCATACACCATTCAAATCACCTCCTCTCAGTCGAGTATATATCCTTCCAGCTGCCTTATCACCTCACCTCAATCTACAATCCAGACAAAAAAGAAATCCTCAAAATCTCAAACAAACAAAACAAATCCTCCTCACCAGCCACACAACATCTTTAACCTAAAACCAAATCCCATATTTTCCATCGGCTACATCATACCCGCACCTACTGACCATGCATAACAACCTTTAGCCCCATCTTTCCTGATAACCTTGCTCATCATCATTCCACTCGCTACATCACCAAAATCTTTATCCATATTTTAAGTTGCTTACCAGTCAACTCTTAAATGTCTAGACTATATATCCAGAGAGCAGCTGTGTGGTCTTTTCCCAGAGATACTTCGCACCCAGTCCACTATCCTCCCTTAAACTTAATCCCCTCAACACTTCCCCTAATTTCTCCTCAAAATATGGCCACAACTACCAGCCTTCTTGGAAACCTACAAACCACCCAGAGAGCCCTGTGCTGTCGTCTTCTTACAAATCTTCCAACTTTACACTTTTGCCTACTACTTCACCCCACTAACTATCCGTTTTAAGTCTAGTATGTAGTATAATTTTTTTAACTGCAGATTTTAATCGTTCTAGATATTAGTCACTTTTTACGATACGTTTATGGATGGCCAAATCTCTCTCTCAATTTTTCTGTTGCTGTCCCTTTCCACACAAGCCCATCTGTATTTTTACCGTCACAATCGTCGTCATCAAGCAGCCAAGCAGCGTAGTAGTACATTCATTCGTAGATACGCAAGAGGCTTCCGTAGTAAGTGGCGTAGAGCAATAAGCTTGCATTCAGAAGGTAAAAATACACATCAACAGCCGTTCAACGTTCAACATGCACAAGTCTGTCAAGGTAAAATTCTCCTTCGATCGCAGTAGCTCTCTAGAATCTCTCGTTTGTTCGTTACACCATTTTTTCGTTCATTGCCTGCAACACAAGCCGATATACATGCATTTAGTTTAACGATGAGAATGAGAGAGAGTTCTTTGAACAACGAACCAAGTTAAAAGAGAGCTGTTGTGTATATTGCTGTGCCGTTGAACAGGGATCGGATATGGAGACAATGCAGAACAACGGGGGAAGGTGGACAGACGTAAAATGTAAAAATGTAATATTAAAAATGGCTTTGATGAATATACACTCGCTTGCCGATAATATGCGTAATGTTAGATGCTTGTTGGTCTGTAGTCTGTAGGCTTTTTACTTTTAAGGGTTTTAAAGGCAATGTATAAAGAGTAGTGAGTTGCCCCGTGTGTACCATTATTATACGCAGTCATAATATTTTGCCTGAATTATGTTGCGTTTGTGGTGATTGACCGTTTTTTCCTGGGATGAAGATGAAGATAGGCTAATAAAATTAAGAGTGAGCATTGTACTCTTTTATATACAGAGAAGCTTTATCTTTCTGGGAATGGGAATAATGTAAAGACGGGATTCGATTGTATGAATGTGTATTACTGTACAAAGTGCTTTGAACGCTGTACAATGCACAAAATGTAAAGTTTTGTATAAAGAGTTTATTGGCTCTGTCTGTCTGATGCTTAAAAATTGAAGGGAAGATGAAGATGCGTGTGTATGCAGTTTGTAAGGTCGCCTTGTCTAAAGATCGTGATAAGCCTTTCCTCCCGACTTCTGCCTCTTGATATGGCTATTTGCGTAGATATTGCGTACATTTGTAGATTTGCGTGTTTGACTATGTACGTATTATGGAAATGTATCAGGATTGGTAACTTGAGAATAATGGTTTTACGACTTGCAATGGAACTTGCTACTTAAAACCAGGCTAGACGATAACAATGATGACGATAAACGTTTAAAAAGAACCTGTGTTACGGGAAAATTACTCCGAATTGAAATGAATCGGCAATAGTATATATGGACTATGGACCTGTGTGGGAACAAATTAATGGATTATTTATTTCAAAGAAATGAACGTTGTATTTCATAGAAATGGAAAACTTGACACAAGTGTATTTACGTAAAATAATGATAATTAAAACGAGTTAATTGGCATTTGTTGAGGAAAGAAGAGGAAGCAATGTACGTAGTAAACAAAAAATTCTACGTATGCATGCTTTCACAAGGATAAATAGGAAAACGGGTAGTTCAAATGGATTTTAGTTAATTTTTCTACTTGCAAGTTGAATGTTATCTTTGATTTACTAATAAATTAGTAATTTAGTTCCGATATGTTTCGCTTGCTTTTGGTTCATAATCCTAATCGATGTTATCTCACTCTATGCAATGCATGCAAGGAAGGGTTCATGAAAGTAGGACGGGAGAACAAAGGAAAGTTTGCGTGTGGGGCGAAATGAGAGTGCTGGCATTCGAAAGAAAGCTAAACAAACTTCTGGCTTCGCTTAATTTCAGGATTATGCCGTTAATTATACTGGCTAATTAATTACGAGAATCATCGTGAATCAATTTAGAAAATTACATCGATTTAATAATCCGAACTACTTTCCAAGTCAGTCTTTGCCAAACCTTTGACAGTGAAAGCGAAACAATTCCGTGAAAAAACGATGCACTACCTAAAAAACCGTCTCGGTCTCACGAAGAAAGTGTCTACACTTTCTCCCTCTGAAAAACCCATTTCTTCCCCGCTTCCTGAAAGCAGCAGCGACAATGGGTACTTCTGTAAACCTAAACGGTTTTACCCTGCATCTCATGTTCCTCCTCCGCAGAATCACTCCATTGTTGGAAAAATCTTTTTTATAATTTTATTGCATATGCGGTGGAATGGTACATTTAACCTTACCATAAATAATTATGGGGAGTTCTATGGCCCACCTACATTGTTCACCATCTTGTATACCATAGTTTGCTCCTTCAGTGTTACCTCTTGCGTAACCGTTTACACCCTCAACCGTGCATTTGATATAAGTTTCCCTTTTCGTCTGTGGGGTCCCCTAAGACCCCAAGATCTTTTTGATAATCTTCCTCCAGGATATCGACCTCCCCCAACATTTTTCATTTGGGTTACCTTAAGCATTCAAGTTTTGCTTCCAGTAAGTTCATTAGTGTACGGCCATCTTGGACTTCGCAACATGTCTGACTACCGCAACTTTCTCAATCGATGGACCGACTTTTCAAAATCTTGCGAGGTTTTTTTCTCCCCTTACTCAAGCTGTCTGGAAATGAGTGACCTTCGGAGATATCGTAATTGGTATATCTGTCTACTGTGTGGTCCTGCACTTGTCTTAGGCTTATTTTTTGTGACGTACATGAGCGATACCAAAGTGCTGCAAGTAGCGAATCCTGATTATCTACCAAGCAAATTATTTAGTATCCTCCTATCAATCTTTTGGGTAGAAATGCTGGTGGGAATCAGGATGGTCACTAGCGTCAAGGACTTTTTGAATCTGCAAATTTTACGAATAGCTTATCGCGAGCTTCGCAAGGGAATCGAGGCACAGTATACCGTGCTGAACGAAAAGGTGAACAGACTTCATGTTCGGAGCTGGATGCAAATGGTGGTCTTTATTAGAGAGCAACGGACACTGCTCGAGAATCACATGGGGCTTCAGCACAACTGGATGATGACAGAAATTTTTGTGATGACTCTGCTTGTCCTCACAGCTTCAATTGTTGTGATCATGAACGAAATTGATGAGTATTTGGGTTGGGTGGCTACCTACGTTGCCCTTTCCCTGGCTTTAATATGTCTGTTATTTTTTAAGGCGCAATTAGCCGAAGGGATTTCCGAACAGGTCAAGTGATCGAAACTATCTGATTCAAGCATCTAGTAAAATGATTAAATTAATGAGAGTTTCTCTGTGTTTTAGGAGGAGCTTCTTGCAGAGAGCATTATGGGAATGACAGGTTGCGAAGATTGTGACACGCGACTTGAGGTAACCCTTTAATCAAAATCTTTAAGACATAAAAATAGTTACTAAAGCATATTGCACAATTCAATTGTGACAATTACATATTCATTGTTAGATGAAGTCGTTATGCGATCTGATATTCCACGATCCTATCAAGATTACGTTGGGATATGTATTTGTACTAAACAAACGCCTAATACTTGCCGTAAGTAATAACAGCCCAAGAATTAATTACCTTTGAATGACTATGTCCATTAATAATTTGTTGTTCATCTTCATTCTGTAGTTTTGCAGTCAACTCGCCGCATCGTTGGTAATCTTACTACAGTTTGTTAACCACTAAATTAAATCAACAAAATTAAGAAGAATGTACTTAGTTTTTCGAAATGCGAAAGTAGTATCACTCGTTTATTTACATACTGTCCATCAATAGACAATTGGTCCCAACTCTCCGTTGTTCGAAAGTAGAAAAAAGATTAGTATAGGTTTTACAGAGCTATGAAGTACGTACATAATAAATGTTTAGTCTTATCAAGTACTTGGCATTTTTATAAAGTATTTGGCGTTTCTAAATCTTCCCTGATTCTACCCGGTCACCTACTTGCTTCGTTTGTTGTGGTTGCAGCATAAACGCTAACTGCATGTCCCTTCCTTTTGGCCAAGTCCCTTATTTTCTGTCCCACTGTCTCCTTCAGCAAACCCTCCATTCCCTTTCTGTCTCCAACCTCTCCATATATTCTCCCGAGCACCCAACTAAACCCCTCCACCGCCTTGCCACAATTCTTCTCAAATCTCTTCACTCCAAAGCCCTCAATCGCCCTGCGAAACCCATACATTCCCGACTCAATCCACGCCTCCCTCCTGGCCACCGTTCTATTTGAAGGACTCTCTGGATCCGGTTTGTACTCCACCTTTTCCACCACAGTCATCACCTTCTGATAACCAATATTTCTTGTGTACGTGGTAATCGTCTGTGTTTCCGGATTTACATAGCTTTCCTCCACCACCGCCGTCTCCCTGCTCTTTACCCACTTTTCACCCCATTTTGGCAACCGGTTCGTCTTGATAAGAAGTCGTTTGGAGTACAACTGTCCATTCCTTACTTCCCTGTGGAAGGTGTCCTCTGACAACACGTGACTGCTTTGTGGATTGGGATAGCGTCTCCAGAAAGCCTTGGCTACCTGCTCCCAGGAGTAGTTGAACAGGTTGGAGGTTTCGTAAAACTTGCCCATTGTCTTTATACAAAATTAAAAGGATACTAATTTAATTTTTAGGAAATATGTCAAACTATTCATTACAAAATTAAGATTTACCAGTGACCACAGAAGTGTGAACCTGGCAGGGAGTCAGGTGCGTGTACGTGCAATCACAACACAATTATGATGATGATGGTGATCACAGATGACAAAACAGCTTGTAAATATAAAAGGGAATAGGGAATAGTCTCAAGTGCTTTGTTTACATCCAGCAGCATACAGCGTGCGTGCTCAATGGCACGTGGTACACCCACGCTCATGAAAAATGAAAGATGAGCAGACTATGACCATGAAAAACGCTAGCGGATCTTTTGCAGAATTTTTATGTAATTTTATTTAATTGAGAACGTTAAACGAGACAATATCTTAACAATTTGTTTTAATGATTTTAATGATAATTTCTGCCTTTCTCTTAAACCCAAGTTTCTAAATGTTTCATTATGCGTTCAGTATCATTGTCCCTGTCACTGCTCAGTTTTGGCTGATTAACAATGGGAGGGACAACTGGGTTACTCTTATTGTTGTTGATTTTACTGAACCTTCTTGTGTACAAGGGCTTAATATCCAATTGACCCGATTTGTCTTTGATCCTGGCTTCCACAACAGTAGGGACAAATTGAGGTTCCAATCCCTGGATGCCTTTGGAATTCTTGTTTTTAATGTCATTCTCGCTACCACTACCCTCACCGTAAAGTATGTAGTGAATGGGCTTGTTGGCATCCTTTTTATTTTGACAGTTGTGATTTGAGATGTTACTAGGAGGGCTATGCGACTTGTCCACAGGTTCATTTACTTGTTCTTCAACATTTTCTCCCGAAACACAAGATTTTTCCAACAAGAGAACTTTACTGGGTTGTTTGGTGTTCCCAAACGCATCTTGGTCTGAGGTTATTGGAGAGGGTCCAAAATGAAAGGTTCTTCCAAACATGGAAAAGTTCATGCATGGTACAAGGGGTTGTCCCTCCAGAAAGTTTTCCAGAAGCCAAAAGATCACGATGACCAATAACTAGAAACATAATTTCTTTTGAAACATTGCATTTGTCAGGTTTATCATGATGTCTTAAAACTTACGACAAATGCCCACGTAAATCCCAAAAGGAGTAAACTCTGGTGTTCGTAGGATTTTACAGTTGTCAGTTCCTTCTGATAGCAGCCCTCTTCCCAGGTTTGGTAACGTGTGGGAAATCGCAAGCATCGGGGGAAAACCTTGAATTCAAATTTTCATACACGTATAATTTATCTTGGAAATTTTAAGGTACGCATAGTGTTCCAAAATGCTTCCTTATTCCTCACTCACTTTATCAGTATTACAACAGCTCTTTGGATATCGAGGATCCAAATCTTTTGCGTGGTCTGCACTGAAAAGTCCAAATTTCCAATCCGAAGTTCCTTCAATTCCACAGCATTTTAGCCGGTATTGCGTAACTTCCCATCGATAGTCTACTTGATATAGCATACGTTCCTCCACATTTTTGTTGAGCTGCATTGCAAACTGCATGCGACCTAGAAGCTTGGTTTCAATCCACTGTCCAATCCCGTTCACGTTTGCCGTTCCCTGTCCATAGAAAAGACATGCTGTCATGCCAAGGAAAACTAGCACAACTTTGCACTTGCCTCCACCGCTTCCGGTCCAGTGAATAGAGTTCCGTTTTCTTCGAATTAGTCGATAAATCCATAAGCTAATCACTGTAATCTCAATTCCTGCGCCAATCCCTACTCCCACTAATGGAATCCAGGGCGTAGTTACGCTATAAGGACACTGCTCACTGGGCGCCATCTGAATCCCGACAGAGTCTCCGTTGGAACGGTCCACGCAATCGTTGTAATACGAGCCCAGCATTTGCGTTATAAATTCCCATGCAAATGTTCGCGACAGAGAATAGTGAACATCGCGAAAAATACATATCCAGCAACAGGATACAGCCGCCAATGTGATTAGCAAGATAATCAAACTGGTGAAGTAAACAAATCCAAGGTATGGCTGGGCTCTGTTGAGATAACTTTGTAGTCGAAAACACATCCTATTCAAGAAGGACCTTTCTGCTTGGGCAGGAGTGGAATTATGAGGAGAACAACTACTTGTAGGAAATGAGGCAGCTGTAAAAAGAACGGATTCATGAGGGTGGCAACCCCCGGCCGTTTGCTTTCTGGAGAATTCTCCATTTACTTCTTTATTTATCTCAGGCATTCTCGCTTCGATTATTCACTACCAAAAATAAATTGGTTGATCAATCAAAGTGGAAATCTGACGAGATCTACTCTACTAATGTATGTCGTATTATTATTTTAAGCGGGATAGTTATTTACAAAGTTTATAAAAACTCCTGACAACTAAGAGCAACCATGAGGACAAACCGACATCATTGTTGACCTCCTTTGCTCGTGTCTAGGTCTCGTCGTCAATTACAAGCACGCCAAGAATCTCACGTCACGTCGGATAGTACGTACAAGGTGGAAGATGAATAATTCCTTGAGTAGATGAAATGAATTAAAGGTAACACTAGCATACTGGTTGTAAATTAGAGTTTAGATGAAATGATTGTGTTAATGATAATAAAAATGAAAGGGGCTTCAATTAATAGTTTAAAATACTGAATCTATACTTACACACGGAATGACGGCATAGCTTTATTTACATTCAAAGAAGTTTTGTTATAAAGAATTCACAAAAATTATTTTAAAAAATTATATCATAAACGCGACCAACCGAATCAAACTTAGGCTGTCCACTTTAAGCATCGTGTTTCCTGGTGTGTGCTTAAACATTTCAACGAGCAGTACTTTCCACCGCAAGGTATGCAGTTGTAGGGAGATGGAAATCCGCAGACACTGCAAAACGAACGAGGGGGTAGCTTCGATGCGGGTGCCGCAGCGGTGGAATAATTCGGGCCATCCAAATTTTCTAGCTGCTCCTCCTCAATCAGAGTGTTAATTGCCTTTCGAAATCTGCAAGCGACATATTTGAAATATGATATTTCAGTTTTAATACCTTACACAAACACCTTTTTCAGTGATACTTAAATACACATTGCTTATTAAGCAGCAACACCTACTGCCATAAAATTTAATTTGCTTACTTTAACTTGTAATATTCAGATGTGCGCGTCTTCCTTTTCTTTTGAGCAGGTCCCTTCTCATTGGATTCCTGAAACTTGGGAACCTTCTTGCTCATAACTGTTAAATTAAAATACAATGACAATTAAGACATGTCAATCTTCAAACTCAAATTAGACCCTCCACATCTGTACAGTTAATCGCTTTACCCAGATCCGCATGAGGTTCATCATGAAAATTATCCTGCTCCAGAGCCTCAAGGGCCTTCTTCTGTCGCCGGTAACGTGCCGCAACGTCCAGGATCCGCGCACTGCTAGTAACCCGTTGTTCCCTCATTGTCGTTGATGTCAATAGTCGACGGTTTTAACACCAAAACGCTAACTAATCACTGTAATCACTAAAATAGTACAAAAGTTTCACTTGCTCTTAAAATCCAACACCCAGTGTATTTACTCATGTACTGGCACACTGATCTTATCCAAAAGTTCATCAATTTTCTCCTGAAGCACTTTGATAATGTCAGCGGAAACAAAGACGTGGGTGTCGTCCAGATCGTTTAGTACAAATTTTCTGCCCAGAGCTTCACGTTCATCCAAATGCAGGAGAAACTGCTTCATAGCAGGATCACTAAACAAAAATCCACATCATCGGTTAAATACTTTTTTAAAAAAATAATGCCACATTACAAAAATGACCAAGTTACTTACCATTCAATAAGAACACCTTTTGTAACGTTCACCATTCTTACAAAGTACAGATTATTCTACATTCCTGACATTACTTCCGGTCCCGGTGTCCAATTATACTTAGAAAATTAACTAAACTGTTGTGGTTTGTGTTGTTTTCTGGTCGAAGGAATTCCAAGGAATAAAACGATTAGGTAGCCAGCGCCGTAAGCCTGGGGTCTGTTGATACACTTTGCAAGCAGGTGACTTTTGTTTGTGTTTATTTTGCGGTGTACGTGGTTCAAGCTCTCATAAGCTCAATGTTTACTGCTCTTGAGCTTGAGCGGCTGTTCCGTGCACATGAGCTTGGCTTGAGAGGTGATTGAAAACTGATTCCTTCACACGCGATTCCGGTTATCCGGTTCCGAAACTTTCACTTTTTTCGGTTAATTTTCTTCGTTTTGGTTTAAATGGTTATCTGAACATCACTGCAGTTACTTCAGTTGTGCTGACGGAGTGATTGTTAGTTTCATAAAATGCATATTTGATTGGACGTTTTATTCCAAATTTTAACAGTTTTAGTATTCTGGGAAAACGGGGAGAGTCGTCTTCAGCATCTTGTCAAGTTGTCCCTGAGAATGTGGTCTTGAGGAGAACTTGAGGAACGATTCTAACTTGAGGTTTGGATTCGGAACAGGAATCTAAGGATTTTGGAACTCAATGTGATTGTGTGTTCGTGTTGAAATCCTTGACAGAATGATATCTCGGATTTCACTCAGCGCTGGATCTTCAGTCATCCGACATGGAAGAACGGTATGGAATGTAAGGAATGGAGTTGGGCTTTCTTCTACCCCGAGTGTTATCCTGGGGAAGTATTATGGAGGTGCCATTGGTAGTTCTGGAGTTTTGTGGGATGGTGGGCCACGGTGTAACCTTTGGGGGCAACGTAAAGATCAGTTGTCCTTGTCAAGTCTTTACAAATCTCCATTGTACACTACCATAAGACTGAATCATTCAGGGGATAATGATAATCAAGTTGGTAGAGAGGGAGTGTCGTTACCTCCTTTAATGCAATTTCCTCCTGTGGTATGGCCCCGGTTCATTAACGCGATCAGAAATTGGTTTTTCATTCACTTTATCATCAAGCCATACTTTGACCAAGAGTTTTCAATGCAGGAGTTTTTGGTCGGGGTTAAGGAGGTAAGTTTATGCTAACAGTGAATATATCTACAGATTTCAGTGATTTAAAGTTTTGCAGACTTTTATAGAACCTATTTATTTCTATTTTAGGCAGTCTCTCTTGTCTCGCACAAACTTTCAGAAGGAAAGCTTGATGACTTGGAGGGGTTGGTGGATCCTTCTGCGTTGGCACAAATAAGGGAATCCCTGTCAAAGTTTACTGTGTTTCAGCAACAGCTTCTCCGGGTTGCAGTTGAAGATATATTTTTTACTTTTCCTTACCAAATCGGAATAATTATTCCGGACGAAGCTCCTAGTGGTAATTCCATATTATTATGCATATTAAACATGATAGTATTAGTATCAGGAATGAGTATTATATTTACTAGTAAAGGCATATCGTTTCTTTACAGAACAGCGATATGCAGAAGGTGTGAAACCTCCTCAGACACGACATGTGGAAATTACAGTGTCGCTACACGTTCTTCGTGGGTTAGCAGAAAAGCATAAGTCTGGAGAAATTGGAGCGGGCTTTAACTTTCAAGAGTTTGCTCAAGATGACAGAAACAAGTATAATGTTATGATCTGTAATTATCGTTTCTTCAAGGACTTTACCGAGGGTGCTCCTGATCCAAGTTGGATTATAAATATGGTAAATCATTTCCTTCCAATGGATCTTGCTGCAAACAGAAAGTAGCGTTATCTCAAAAATGTAGGATGCTTAAAATCATTCTCAGGATTTTTCTGTTAGAGTACCAGTCTAAACCAGTCAAAAAAATATTGAATATTATGCCTTAAACCATGCATGTTTTGCATTACTGAGTAAACATTCTAAACATTAGTCATGTTTTAAATGAATGAAAGTGGACGCAAAACGGTATTCATTATTACATATGAATAAATCGATATTTATTGTTTCAACATAATATGTATTTAGTCAATATTTTCATTACTAAAGCCTTTAGGATCCATATCGGCACATACCGTACAATATTATGACATCTCTGTATTTCTAACAATACATAATATATTACTTAAAATATTATTTTTAAGAGGTGGGTAATGGGAGACTGATAAACTTCAAACATACTTCACATAATAGTAACCGGATTATCTAAATACCAGAATATTTTAGTGTGTAGAGAGAAAGAGTAAATTTTCTAAACTATAGTTATTACTTGCGTGATAAGCAAAGTCATTTTGTTACCATTTTTTATTATAGTGCTTCAAAGAGGACTGTCTTCAAAAAATTATTTTTTGTTCCTTTAATGATTTAATCTTGTTCGTTACATTTACATACGTATATTATTATTTTTGGTGATTTACACTGAAGAATTTAAAAGCAGATTCTTCTACTGTTTTGTGTATTGATGCTGAATTTTACATTGATTTTTAAATCTACTGCCTACTAGTGCTATAACGAAACTATCATCTTAAAAATATTAATTTTGTGTGGCAATATTACACGGATTGCTTGATCGTGTAAATTCGCTTAAAATACAGTAAAGCTTTTTCCAATATATAACAATAATTAGTAAAGTGAAGCACGCTAGTTTCATATACGTATCGGTGGTTCCGAATATTTCGCATGCTATGTTTTGTGTCTAGTAAAAGGCTGTCCTTGTGAACAATTTTTTTCAGTTAAGATTTACTGCATTAATTATAGTTGCATTGCTTGCTATTCGTTTTTATGTACTTTGGATAGACTGACTTTTTGAATTTATTAGGATCGTGAACCCGATATCATGCAGTAAACGGAAGGAACACAAATGTGGTGCGAAGAGAACATTATTTAATAAGCTTCTTGCAAAGTCTCAGAAGACGAAGAAAGGAAATTCCTAAGATGTTTTGTGTATGGATGAGACACAACATTGTACATAATGGAACAGGTTGAATAGTAACTAAAATATGAGTATTTTAACCAACTTCATCATCGTACCAAAAATCAGTTTCTCGTCTTAACATTCCAATCCATCAGTATTTGTCCCTCGTTATCATTCTTATCGTTACCCATCCATTCTATCTATATTTACAGAAACAAAAGTCAGAGAGAAATAAACGTTTTTTGCATAGAAAAAGATGCATCAAAGTTCTACCTAATAGTTTATAGACCTACTTTTTAAAAATCTAATAGGTTACAGTTAGTTACAATTATTTGAGAGTGCAGTGCTAATATTATTATTTGGGACTGCAAATAATAGAGTAGCATGTCTTTTTAATGTCCTTACTAACTATAGTTTATCATATTTTTGTTTTCTTTTTTATAAATTATATAAAAAATGCTATCACAGCAGGATAACCAAACATTGAAGTAATGTTAATGGGCCTTTTCGTCATATCTGAATGTAAGCCCTTATTTTACTGCACTGCTGCCATATTATGTAGTGTATGTACTAAAGCATAATATTTATTGCGTGTTGGCTTATTTCACAAAAAACCCATAAAGTGTAACCAAAAACTTGTAACAAAAACAGGTTAATGCAAACGTGTAGTTTTTGCAATATTCCTTGGCATGGACAAACAAAATTATAAAACCATCATCAATAAATATCACTTAACTAATCTACCTACCAATCTAATAATGTATTTTATGGTTTGGTATACAAGAAGCAAAAATAAGAAAGTTTGAAGTCTTTGATTTGGCTAGCTGGTTTGGATAGTTCGTAAATGTAAAAAAGGTATAAAACAACATTTATGCATAACGATCGTACTTTTGACTTTCAACTTTTTGAATTTTTAACGAAATAAGATGCTAAACATGAGTTTAAAAGGAATTTTCTCCAACCAAAAAATTCCAATCTTGAAAATCGTTGAATATTTTATAAACGTTAATCGTGTATGAAGAACCTTAACTATTATTACAAGTTGAACATCCTTGCAGCTAGCAAACAGGACTAGAATATAAAAAACTCTGATGTGTATAATATTTGTTAGTTGTGTCACACACACAACGTAACTGTTGAGAGCAAGATCTTTTGTCTTATTAAAATCTTAGGTCATTTATACGATTGACTGATATCATATCAGAGTTGCCTTTCGTGTTTACTGCGTAGAAAAATCGATCATTTTAAAACACTTTTACCGTACCCCTCTCTATTTCATATTATGCTTATTTAATAGTACTAGCAAGTACGTTGTAGTACGTGTGTCGGCACTGAAATATCATACATGCGTTATCAATTATTCCAAGTTTCCCGTACATAAGTAATTTTACAATACACACATCCTGTAGAAATTATTATTCAACCGTCAACCGGATTTCTATAAAAAGATAAATTATTTATACCTTTGCTTGCATAAAAGAATGTATTATATTTTACATTTTCATTGCATTGATAATGTGTACAAGATTTAAATACAATTTTCCCCTAAATATTAAATATTCTATAGTTATGTACACATTGTATAATATGCCGCCCGTGTCAACATCGTATTTCCTACTAACGAACCCCTACATGGATTTTTGTTTAACGTGTGATCATCAAAACTATATAATATGTGTTTATAGTAATTATACTTTATTTATTTGTGTTTTTATTTTAAGTATTATCTGTGTGTACTTGTCAATGAACAAGGGAAAGGCAACTCTATATACCCACGTTTTATTGCAGAAATTTGAAACATGGATTATCAGTTTTTAGTAGGTTTCTCTCACCTATAAATTTATGCAGCGTAACTTTTTTGTTGATGACTTTGTTGTGTGCACTTATATACTGGCGATTTCGTACTTTTCTGTACATACGAATCTCGTCAACGACGTCTTTGGTGTAGGTTATATTAGTACGACTGACGCAGAGAACGATTATCTTATTATCCTTAAAAGTAATATTCTTGTATGTACAATGAAACGCGGATTCGCAATATATTTTTCTACATTTGTATAAATGTACTTAAATATGTCTGCATGTACAATAGTCGTTATAATACACAATTAATAAGGTTAACAATAATATATTACTGTCATCTCTGTCATTCATTCATATTTGCTGTCTGTTTGTCTCAGTTTCCAAAGATTACTGACAAATAATTATAGTGAATTGGATGCTTATATCTATGTATGCGTACATCTTATTATTATCCCTACTATACAGCGTGAGTCAAGAAGTATTTTTTTATGTTGATGTAATAACAGTCATTGAAAAATTGCACATCGTTATTTGCTGCTTTCACTTTTTCTCTACTTCAAAGACTTTCCTTTCAACAATCCAACAATATAAGAAGAAAGATAAGAGCCTTTGTGGGAATTCGGCCTGTATAGTTTATAATTTTTGCGTATTGTATTCTTGTTTTTTATTTGTTTAATGCTGTTTTGCTGTTGTGTGTGGTTGTGTACAGGTTTTCCTTTTGATCCTTTATAGCCTGCTTCCCACTGAATGATTCAGTCTTTTCTTAAAAAGGAGTACAAATCCGAGAAACGAATTTTGTGTATGCTTTGTAATATGTTTTTTATGCATATTATAAGGTTTCCTAGCGTAAAACCATCAATATAGTGTAGTTTATATAGAGTGGTGGTGAGAGAATCAACAGCCAGCGTTTAGATAATATTTTATGAGATTGTGTGTTTTAACGGTAACGGTACTTTTTTTGGATGCTGTCATATACTGAGTAGACATACGTAGTATACAGTATTAACAATTTATCAAATGGAAATTAACACGTTGTGACTATAAGATGACAACTTTGATGTAATCTTTTCTGAGTAATCCATATAAGTATGAAGTTGATGCACTGGTGGAGAAAGTGTTCATGTGACAAGTTGCTGGTGTGATGGGCTGGCTGCTGTATTCCCTCATCTTGTCAACAACGGTTAGGTCTTAAAATCAGAGATAAACTTTCTTCACAGATCTAGCAGTTCCATAACCATCATTCAACGGTATATTAGGCTTGGGTCCCCCTTGGGGTAATCGGTGAGCAGTTCCAAATCCGTCCAAGTGGAGCCCTCCACCTGGTCTCACACCCCCGTAGGCATCAGGTCTCCCACGAGAATTTAAATCTCCTTCGAATCTGTGTGTGCGTAGAGAAAATGAAAGTATAATGAGATCAACCAAGTTATTAACGATATAAAGTGTATTACGTGTTCCCATCATCATATTTTAATGTCCTTTTAATGAAAGGAGAGAAAATTTGCCAAACTGCATTAATGTGTGCAGTAGTAAAGCTTGTGATGATGCTTGGTGGCAAAGTGGAAAATAATTAAGCATTTTATACGTACCTGTACAAATCTCTTGCATAAGGTTGGGCAAAGTGGAACATGGTTGTCTCTTGATGCTCAGGCTGATGATTTACTTGAGGCAAGACATTAGAATTGTTCTTCCCATCCAAGACGGGCTCTGCATACGTTGCTTCCTCCTTTCCCTCGCCAACTAATCGCCTGTGAAATTGGGAACAATTCGTTTTATGGTTATGAGACGTGATCCTCAAAATTCCAAACTTTGTCCATTGAATGAGATATTATGTAGGTTATATATATACGTGATGATGATGATATCGTATGCAATGAAAAAAGTAATGTAAAGTGAAAGTACATGCTCGTGGAGAACACAACTTACGTATTGATGTTCAAATTATGTCTCTGCTCAAAGTACTCATAATCCGTATCTGGATATGGAATATTATCATGCTCTTTTCTGCATCTTTTTGCACATCCCCATCCAGCGATAAATCCCAGGAGGACGGCCAATACACAACCAACTCCAACAGCGATGGACAAAGTTTCTGCTGTGTACGACTCTCGTCTGGGGCCAACTACGACGGATACATCATTCACCTCCTGCAAAAACGTTGTTACACTTGCATTACAATTTATAGTCGAGTGTTAAAGTGCGCTGTGTGGCTATGACTCTTGAGATCTCTCAATTTCGGCACATTGGGAAAAAGTGAGAGAGGAAAAGGTGAAAAAGGTTCATATCATGCCATTAAGTACATTAAAAGAAAAAAGTGCTTTCTCTCCACTCTTTCTCTACATACACATGGCAAACATTTATTACCTCTTTATTAGACTGGCCATTATCTGACAAAATGTTGATAGTCTGACTTCCCGTCGAATCTACGGATTTTGAGGTGCTCTTATGCTGCTCAGAGGGAATAGAATTGGAACTAAGGCTATTTGTTAGCTTAGGACATTCCGAATGATTTCCCGTAGATACATTCTGGATATAATCTCGTCTGGATATGGGTCTATCTAATGGAATTGTGACGCATTTAGACTCTCTCTTGTGCCAGGCACAGTATGGACTTTGCAGGGAGACGCAGTCACTAAAATCCAGAAAAACAAAAGACAGTGCTCAGCGTAATGTACACATCCAATTCAAACAAACCCTGTCTGTTTGTGCGGAGGATATGCCGCAGCCAAAACAAAAAAATTCGATTCAACCCGTTTAAATCACAGGAGATCGATGTACTGTGTACACTCGTGTACAGATAAGAGACAAGGACAGGCTCAAACTTTGTGTTTAGCCGGCAATAGGGGAAAAAATAAAACCAACAACTTGGTAAAGGAGACTTCTCCATTAGACTAATGAAAATGGTTACGAGAGTAATACCTGCACGACTTGATGCTGGAGGTAAAGCACTGACGAACATTCATTAATTTTAGGCTCTGATCCGAGCCAACGAGCAGTTTAGGTGGACTGCCACCAAGGAAGAGCATCTCACGCACAGGACTCTTAAATACTTGCATTTCCCACGTCAACACCGTTTTCACGGCATCCTTTCCAACGTTTACCATACTGAGTACTTTCCCATCATCTGAAAGAAAAACAATATAATCCTTTGTGAATTTTTTTTCTCCACAAGATAGGTTCACAGCGGGATAACTAACTTTCATTTCACCCAGCAGGATGATAAATGCCTTTTCATGATATTATTATTTTCACCATGCTGGTGCTATGCAGAGGTTATGTGTTTTGTTTGTCGCAAAGGATTATATATACTACTTACTAGGTGTATGCGTGTTTTTCTAACTATGAAAAAAGTATAAAGATAAACATGCCATTGCCACACTGACTGACCTGTGCCCATGAAGAGAACGTCGTATGATTGACCATCGGGTGTGGTTGCATTAGTGTGAACCGCAATAGTTGTCAGTCGGTGAGATTCTGATGCCTGAGTAAGCACTGGTCGTCCTAAAATAGGTTGAACAGTTTCATCCATCAAAGTGTGCCCTCCGACAAAAATGTAGTACTGATCCGGGAGCGTGGTCGAATCGTTTACACAAAGTCCTGGTCGAGGTTCCGGCACCTACACAAATATAACCATCCAAGTGTCAGTTGAATTCCATCAATTATCCATACAATACGCTTAAAACTAAAACGACTTCCACTTTAGCATCAGTGGCTATTCTGGTATTTTGCTAGCCTTGCAACTTTTTACGTGTTTTCAGAGAAAAACGTCTAGTAGATAAAGGATTTTTTCTTTCAAGTCTACTACACCACATAGTGAGTTAGTACTTTTACTTTGGGTGACGCAAGAATCCCTTTGTGTAGTAGCTTAGGAAAGTTTATAAAACCAGACAGTAAACTATTTGCGGAAGCATTCATGATTTAATTAAAACCCATACCTTCTCGGGTGGTACTGGAAGCCAATGCATGTTGGCACTTTGCTGCGCTTTGAACCTTCCATCAAATACATCAAGGATGTCCCTCATTTTAAATGCACATACGGCAGAGCCTGTGATACTATTTGTTCCAGTGGTAAAAACTCCGTACACAACTTCGCTTCCGAGTTGGGACACCGGAAGCATAACAGACGTTGACTCTGTAAAAGAGAAAGTTAAAGTTCCATTATCTATGCTAACATCTATTATCTATCGCATTCACATTACCAAAAGTTGGAAATAAGGTTTATGATCAAATTCTCAAACCCATGCACCACTCAAATAGTCAAATGTTTATCCTAGTTTTTGGGCAAATGAATCGAAAATTTGTAAAATCAGGTACTTTTTAAAAAACAAAGTTTGAGTGAAGGAAAAAGTTTGACCTAAATCAGTATAGCATTTAAAGTGCGACTCTCTGGCTTAGGATTCGCGTTCACGGGGAATGGGCACTTAAGAATAACACACTGACTGCTTTTTAAGTGACATGATTGTACAAAGAAGTACAATAGAGAAACCCTATCAAGCAAGAATAATAATAATAAAATGAAAACTTTTTACTTTTGTAATTCTCTCTTTAGTGCTCTAGGTCTTTCTTTATACGTATAAAAATGAAATAGATGGGAAAGGAAACGCATAGGTATATATACAGATATATTCATCCATACAAAACTCAAGATTACTTTTTAGACAGAATCTTAGCTGCTAGCGGTAATGTTGACTTGACTTACGTATTTCATTAAAGTAGAAAGGAAATTCTCCAGGGATTGAACAGTTGAGACGAGCTTTGAAAAAGGTCGTCCATCGATTCCGGGAGCTACCACGGGGAAATCCTCTGTCACCTTTACATACGCGACCTACTCGGCTATATATTGCCTGTGGATAGGAAAAGGAAGAAATTATTATAATAATGTAACATAATATCTGCGTCCACAATAATGATAACAATAAAAACCTATACAAAAGCTGGAATAATACAAAACCTCTCTAGTACAAATGAACTAGAGACCAGTAACTGACTGGACTACTCTTTTCATTTCTCTGGCGGCCATAATAATGTGTATAATTTTAATAGAGTGGCCAGGCAAATAGCCCATAGATATTCTGGAAAACGTTATTCTCGTGTGTTTATAGCAGGCCAGGAAAGTCAAGCCACAAAATGAATCTACAACAATATAATATACTACATCTTATTTAAGTTGAAGTGGGGGCTAGTTCACGAACTAAAGTGCTTTTATTATCATTATATTATATTATTATTATTACTGCTGACTGATCCCAAAAAAACCTAACACCCAGTTGAGTTTCATAAAGCCCCAATTACAGCTTTTCCCTCAGCTCAATTTGATTTCTTTCTTTTCCTTCCTTTTTTATTCTCTTTTTCTTACTGCTGCTGGTCAAGACACACACCATCTTCAGCCATTCATCCATCTTTCTCTCTTGTTACATTTTTATTACTTGCGAAGAAAATAGGACCTGGTTTAGTAGCCCGTGGCCAGTCAGCAAATTCAGAAGGTTCGCATTATTTCATTTTATACACATTTTATATAGAGGAGAAAACAGCAGCGTAGACACACACACAAAAAGATAAAAATAGCGTTTAAGCCTCCTTGTACCAACACACAAGTTCCATTATAAACCAGGCTTTTGTCGTTTTCTCATCATCAACATATCATCAACAACATTTCTCCTGGAAAGGTCGATAAGACTTGAGCTGCTACTGCTGCTGAGTATGGGATATTCCAAAGAAAAGAGCTATATTGTTCGCAGAAAGAGTGTGTCTGTATTGGAGTCTTACGTAGTTAATTGTGCTCACATCCAAAAAAGGGGAAAGTACAAACTACAAAAGGACGAAGACGAAGCACCTTTTCTTATTCTAGTTCTTACAACAAGCTTTTCTATTTTTCTCTCAGACTTACCTTTCCACAATTGGTGTATTCTTCACTCGTCTCTCGAAAGTAGAAAAAGACAAAGTCTTCGTATTGCATAGAACTAACGAAGTTGGGAGCTAAAAAAGATGAGGGAAAAATAAAAAAGAAAACCACTTTAGTGTAAATGTCTTGAGTCTTGTTCTTTTTTTAGAGTAATGGCACACTGGTACATACATACTAAGGCAAAGGTACTTTTTTTACTACAGTACACCATCATTATTATTATCTTTCCTTAGTTTTTTTGTTCAAGTAAGCAATAATAGAAGGAGGAACAAAAGCATAATGTAGTGGTTCTCAACGGTATACACGTAGGTAGCCATCTCTCTCACCCTCCATTTATTTATAGAGGAGAGTCTTTCATTTTCACTGAACACGCTGAATTTAGTGACGGAGGTGATGGTGTTGTTTGGTGTTGGTACAAAACTGTTCAAAAATAGTAGTCGCTTTATCAAAACACAAAAAAGATATTATTATAGATCTACCTTTTTCATAATACTACTCACAGGCCGTTTCGGTTTTTACTATAAATGGATCTCCTTCCGCATCATTATAAACGACTAAAAATGAAAATGCAGAGAGAAGAGTGTAGACACTCCCAGTCCATTACCACCACCATACCGCACCATCCAGTCGTTTTTTCTTAATGTGTATAACTTTAATAGGAAAATTTACAAAGAATTGGACAAGAAGCGGGGAAAGTATGATAGTCTCCCTATCAGCTTTCGAATAGGGACACTACGCTAAAAACTTTCACTTTTTCCTCTTTGTTGTTCCTCTTTATATTATGCTTCAACCAACATCAACAACAACGTGCCCTAATGCTAACAAGACTAACTAAAAGAGTATTTTAGGCAAGAGGGAGTCATTACCATTCAAATATTTGAGATCATACTGGGTCGTTCTCAAGGAGTCCCATCGGTGAATCAACGGATCAACCTCGGTAAAGTCAGCAACCGTACCGGCGTACACATCTCCTTCTAAACATTTGAATGAAATTATCATCATCACAGCACAAGCACAGCAGCACACCAAAAGCGTTTTGCATTATACACACACACACTAACAACAGCGTATCACCGTCATCACCGGCATCGCACATTTTACCATATCATCATATCACATTATCATTATTCCTTGCTTCTTGTTGTTATGTTGTTCGCCTGCTATCACCGTTGCCTTTGAAGAAAAAACTACATAAAGGAGGATCATGGGCCAGGCCAACCACTTTCACCAAACACCCCAGGACATGAGCCAAAACGGGGGGAATGAAGAAAGCACCGCGGCAGCCACTATACACAAGTGGTAGTACATTACGTAGCACGAGCTAGCTTTCATGACAAGCATTATGATCTTCCTCATCATCATCATGATTCCCTTCCCGTCCCATTAGAGCAAGTATGTGCGACCTAAGTGACTGCATAATAGCTAGAACGGCATCGTGTGCCCTTTATAATACCATTTTCATTTCTACATACAGCGTTCGCGGATCCCCTTCCCAGTAATATTAAACCCTGTGCATCGTTTTCTTTGAAAAGTCTTAGAAACTTTAGTGCCGTGTCATTTTACGAAAATGTGATATGATGACAACATGACTGCTTTTGTCTGTCGCGAACGTGTAACGCTCATTACTATTGTACACGGAGGAAAAGTGAGAGAACTGGAGACAGGAGGATGCTGAAAATGTTACGGAAGAATTTAGTGTAAAGGGCACTAGCTCAAATAGGCACAAACGAAAATCCGCCTTTGCCACAAATATTTTTGTCGGTATGATTTTGGGCCTTTGGTAATGGATCTCCTCATAACAACATAAGGGTTGAGATACTAGACAGTCTGGCTCTCCAATTTCCACATATTGCCCTCATTTTTCAAATGATTATAGACATACACAATATAAATACGTGCATGAATGATAATGTGTGTGTGTACTTTGCGGCTTGGCGGATCATAATATATTATTATAGCGTCTCAGTACGAAAAGCTCTCGAGGAGTACTTACCTACAATAGTTGAGGTACTATTGTGTTTTGGGTCATAGGGGCAAATTCCTTGACCGGATTTTTCAGCCCCGGTTTGTGAGTAGTGTTGACCATTGGCACTTAAATGATAATAGCGGCATCTCGGTTTATACGCGTTTGTACCGCAAACAAGTATCTTGCCGGGCGCTACCACACTCAAGATTCGAATATAGTTTTGGCAATTTTCCTGCATAAGAATAGAAAAAAGGAGTTGTATTGGCGAACATTCCAAATCATTGTACTTGAGAACTGCTTGGTGGGTCATTCGACATTAAAGCATTTAATTCCAGAAAGAAGGGAGAAAAAACATAAACGATCGAGGAGGTGGAGAAAAACGCACTCCAGCTATATCCAGCAATAATCGGGTGTCACCTACAGGCATGCTACACTACTGCAGTCTCCTGCACAAGAACGTCTTGTTCAGAATAAAGGTAAAATAAAGGTAAAATGTAAAAGAATGTAGATACGTAGAAATGTCCAAAAAGGGGAGACAGTCAACAGTATCAACAGTTCATAAGAACTCTATAGTATAGTAACAGAAAAATAGCCATTCACTTACCGGTTCCTTTCCTTTGGTGATACACATTTGAACGTCGTCCTCATCCGAGTACCATTCCAGTTTCTGTACATGAAAACAAAATCAAAGGAAAGAAGAAAAACATCATCACATTAAGATTCTCATATTTCATCACTAAAAAGAACATATGGAGAAAGTTTTTCCACTTTTATTCTCTCCTGCGCTACGATGATGCTGTCAAAAATACTTTCTCTTTTTCTCATTCTCTTGTTTCTCCCTTCTTTTTTCTCCTTGACTTGCCCGAGAAAACCGCCAGCACTGCCACCAAAAATGTCGTCACCAAAAACCTACACTTTTTTGTTACATACTTTTTACGCTCCACACAAAGTAGGTATTCAAACATACATAAAAAATCATTCTTCGAAAGAAACTTGACTTTTTGACTTTCTCCTCATCATACAGAAAAAGGTACATAAGTGGTAATAATAACTTTTTTCACTATACACCGCTCAGGAATGAGAAACTCGCAGAGGAACCGATTTGTCTCTTTCCTTGTCCACTTGACAAATTAGATTTTTTTCCTCCACTTTTCCAATCTCAATCGTTCGTTCTTTCTCTTTCTCTCCCAACGAGACCCGATTTTCTTTCTTGTTTTTTTTATAAGTTCAATATATTGTGCATATAATCGTTATAGATTTCCAGAGTGCGGTTGAATCTCGAGTGGTATGCAATAGTAAATGGTTGCTGATGGCGGTGGCAGTGCTGATGATGGTAAGACATTGTCTCAATGGGGGAAATGCGCTTCATGTGCTATTCTCAGAATATCATCATTCTCTCTCTTTCTTTTCTCCATCTGTCCAAATGACGCAACATGGGATCGCCTCTCTCTTTTTTTCTCTCTCTGTTTTTCCTTCCTACTTTTTACGTGAGCGCCTAGCTCTCAAATGGCACTTTTACAACTACACATAATAATAATAATAATATAACTGTTTTCCTGCCTTTCAATAGCAATGCTGGCGGTGGTAGTATGGTGCAATGTAGTCTTCAGAGACCTACCTCATGCAAGCTCAATCGTGATCAAAATAACAAAAGGATCAGACAGGAAAAGGAAAACCCTCTTCTAACACTTACAACCATTTTCTTCGATTCCATTTTTTTCTTTACGGAAAAAGTCATATAAATTCAAGGGGCCGTAAAAAAGCAGGAGTAAGTACACTATATATAGCATAGTGACATTGCATTTAGAAAAACAAACGTCTTGTATAGGCATAATGTACCAAACACAAAAATTTTCTAGATATATAGTAAAGGTAACGGGAAGAAACGACATTACTACCACCACTCCAATGCAATTCTTATTTTATTTTCAAGGCTAACTGCTACATTCGAGTGAACCTAGAACGCAAACCTACAAAATTCCTCCCCTGTCCATTGATAACCATTCTCATTCATTTATTTTGTTCGTTCCTAGAAAGACCATTAGAAAGTTACAAAAATGCCAGCTGCTACAACTGTAGAAAGCTCTGGCAATGTTAGTGTAGCGTAAACGGAATCAAGTGAAAGTCATTTTTTCTTGTCCGTGAAATTCTCAAGCCACAACTGCTACTCGAATTGTGCAAGAAGGAAAACGTAATGTATGCAACATTCAACAGTGCGGTAAAGAGTAATTCTGCTCAATGAAACATTTTATTCCAGGTAGTGGAAGAATGGAAGCTGTCAGCATAATGCTCTTTAAATAGAGGAAAAAGTTCAAAGTAATTTAAAAGAGAAAAGCGACATTCAGGGTCACCGGTCTCTCAAATAAGACAGCACTCGTGCAAGAATGTGTGCAGGCAGTCTTTTTCCCTTGCTTTTCTACCTATGCCATTTTACATTTTATTCGCTTTTGTCTCTTTCTCTCTTTCTTTAGCCTTGCTTACTTGGAAAACAGGAAAAGTAGTGAAAGGAAACGATTCTTTCTCTTTTCCTTCTGTGCATTTGTTCCAATTTTTCAAGGCGAGGTGTGCTTGTGTTCCTAGACTTTGAAAGCAACCACTTTTATGTAACGTACAAGTACAAACTGATGACATTTTTCTTTTAACCCATTATTTGTCGGCAGTATCTAACATCTCGCCGTTAAGTCTAGCCTCTCTGCAGACATATTGTGCATACTCTTGCACAATAACGTCTACTATACCAGCAGCCTTAGTAAAGGCACGAGGCAATTTTTCAATCTATCTTTTTACAGCATAAACTATAAACGAGATTGTAATAGCATCAAAAGAGAAGTAAAGGGATAAACGCACATTTGGAGCATATATATACACAGATAGTAGACACATGCATTAGTGACAAGAGGATATATATCAGCAGCAGCAGAAGAAAAAAAGATTTTACTTACCACGTTGAGTTTAAGTCCAGCTGCGGTGAGATTGTAGACAGCATTCCTGTAATGAGCAGAAAAGAGAAGAAATAAACGATATAGCCTCCAGTCCAATCAACTGATAACTATCAGCCTTCCAACAAATCACTGAGCGAAATAACTGAAACGCAAACAACCTCGCACAACACAAACTATCTCTTTTCCACTCCCTCTTTCACTTTGTCTGATGATGGGGACTCTGAGTATAAGGTATAACCACAACTAAAGTGAGCACTTTACTTTTCCGGAAAAAGTCTCAACTAGAGAACTACCGGGAATAGCAATAATATTACCTATGTACATACACACACATTGCTAAACAATGCTTTAACCACAACTGATCACTAATAGAAAGTGTGTATGATATACTCTGAGTGTTGTGGTTTTTTCTATGAGCTTGTTGTATGTACTTTTACTTTGACTCCCTGTGCCACTCTTTCTCTTTTCTGTAGTTAACGGAAAAGTTTTTTGACTACCGCTCCACTTCTCAGTGAGAGACACTAAAAATAGAAGACGCGAAAACAATTTGGCGTACAAAATAAATCTGTGTACATCCGTAGAAAAAAAGTTACATGGGATTTCTTGTTGCTTATTGCAATGTATATTTGCTTAAGATGGACAAAGTTTGTATTTCGGATTGGACAGCAATAAAATGTCCACATGTTTGGGTATTATGAGTCTCTGTGCAAATCTCTGATATATCTGTCATGTGTCTAAGTAATTACAGTGAATTTTGCTTTTGTTTTTAGGCTATATGTATTTTTCTTGATGATTCACAAGCTTCTTCTCATTTTGTCCACCACAATTAGATTACTTACATACGGAACAGTAAACATGGGCTCTAATTTACGAGAAAAAATCTGGACAAATTGATTATCTGTTGTAATATAACATAAGTGTGCGCATATAGAAAAAGAATGTTTCTTGCCCATTACTATTCTAGAGTCTGACTCTCCACCTACGCTTCTCTGGAAAATGCATGTAGTGTAGTTTTACTTCCTTCCTACTTTTGTGCCAATGCACACACAACGTTCAAATGTTTTTTCATCAAACACTCTCGCTCAGTGAATTTGTTGTAGGGGGAGGCTGTTGTTTCATGGTAAAATTAGACGAGATAATCGGCAATTTTCTCGGTTGAGTGGGTGCACACAAACGTATATACAAAGCAACCAAGGCCAAAATGTTTATACAAAATGTAACAAATTCATGTTGCTTATAAAGCTTACCTGGCTCCTACTAGAATGTTCTTGCCATCCCGTACGAATATCCGAAAGAAATCAGTGAAAGACCCATTTCCGGAGAAGGTTACCGTGTCTTCCGGCTCTGTAAAATCAAAAGAAAATAATATTCCATTATGTTTCGTACTGTTATACTCATTGTTTTGGTACCATTATTTACCAAAATTATTGAATACCTAAATCCTAGATTATGTGCCTACGCATGCAAAAATAAACTTTTTGTTAGGTTTACAACAACAAAAGGTGAGCTGTTGTGTAAACCCAAGAAGATTATTCATCTAAACACGTGTAGAAGTTCGGCCCTTATTTCCATTCATGAATCTTTCATAACTATTTTTAGAAAGGTTTTACTTTTGAACAAAATCTCTTCTTCCGTACAATGTCAGTCAAGCCTTTTGCTCACTCATGGGAATCAAAAGTGCATAAAATGGAATAGTCAATTATTTCTCATCTCTCTTATAATTCTTCTACCCATTAACCACGAAGGGCTCTATCATCTCATATCATCATCATCATTCTTTAACCACTTTCTACCACACACACACAACGAACTGCCGTCGGCCGATGGAAAATGCGTTGCATATCATGCAAAAGTTGTATAAAACACACATATTAATAATATACCTCATGTAATTATATAGATTGAAAATCTGACTGAAACCCAAATGAATTGGGGCTGATAAAGAAGGGGAACCAGTCGGCCTAGCCGCATATTCAGCTGCCTTCGAAAAAGTCGATTTAGATTTGTGTGCAGCAAAAGTGCAATCAACGCAAACGTCAATCTATTCATTTATTTCACAAGTAGTGATCATGTTTTAATTCATGATGATGAATGTTCCAATGTTCAACATGCATATTATTGAGTTTCTGTAGGACAGTAGTAGTGGTACGCCTGTACTTGTCCATAATTTATATACGTCGAAGCCCTCATATCTTGATCCTCAAGGCCTTCCCCCTCTCTCCGTATCATATAAGCCATACATTTTCCACTCATCATCACATTACACTCACTTGACAGCCAGCAATATCGGAAAAATATTCAGAGAGTAATATTGCTAGTTTGCCATACTTGAGAATGTTTAGTTTGATTTTGGAACGGTTTCAATGCTCTATATACGGTCAGGCGAACACTTGAGTGAATGCTACAGACAGGATTAAGCACACATACCCACCATCGTTTTGAAAGATCCATGCATATTTATTGCATTCCCATCAATAGCAGACATTAAAACTCTCAAGTTCTACATAAATATTTACTTTAGACAGCCTTGCTCATGGCTTCTCGATTAATATTCAAATGTGGCAACTGATGTTGAAAGGAGTTTTGCGAAAACTGGAGAAGGCTGTCTTCTCCTCGAAAAAGTAAAAACTTTTGCCTACACAAAAACTACAATATTTGGCGCTTCAACAATGCCTGGGCAGAAACTACGTCAAACTTTGTACTTCCTTTCACCGCAATTTCACTGTAGGAAACGGGTACATGTACAATGTCAACCCAGATTCTGAATGGATGGAAAGGTACAACCAGTTTCTCGTGGGTGTAGGGTAAATAACAAGTGCGCGCAATAAAATCTAGACTAACAAAACATAACCTTGTTGTTGAAGCTGTCATGTTGGTGGTGATGTTCCAGCCAAAAATGGAAACGAGACAGGAGCAAACATTTCCCACCCGAGGTCACTCCACCATAACTGTGGAGCCACCATATGTGGAAAGCATTACTAAAACAGTTGTTTTTCGCAATTCTCATTAAATATAAAATGAATGTTAATTTTTTATGAATAATTTTAGCCATAATTTTCACCACTGCTTATATATAATGCTGACTTGAGCATTGTAATCTATGTTTAATATTTTAATACAAAAATCGCTTTCCTTTTGGCTACCCCCCAAAATAGACTTAATGCTGGCTCAATGTTAATACTTTAATAGGTATCCAATCTGTATAACAATTTTATGTTTCGACTTTCTTTTCTCTTGTAAACTTTTTCCTTTTTCTACATGCCCACATGCAGCTAAACGCGTACACACACATTGCGATGTTGAATTACGGTTTGGTAGGAAGCTCTCCTGCCAGAAAATATATAATATTTCGCATTTCACATGGATTTCTCATCAAACACATAAAGACCACATGTTAACCTAGGAGTCACACTGCTCCTTTTACTAACTCGTTTATTCACAGCATGCGATGGGCTTTATATTACAAAATCAATTTTCCTTCTTTTTAGCCAAGAGCCAACAAGGAGAATTTTATATTTTTTTTCCTTTTTGTATAAGTACTTACTAAGTATTGCCTAAAGTACATCTTTTTTCTTTTGCCTTTTGTCTTTTATGTATTTCCCTACAACCACCACCCTCATCGTCGTTGCCATCATCATCATCAATAACTTTCTTATTTTATTTCGTAGTCTTTATGTGTCGCATTATATACATACACATCTACGAATGAGCAGTTTTTACCACTGTTACAACAATCTTACTCAGTGCACGCATTTCCTGCTCTTTTTTATAGACCAGATGCAGTCACATTACATTACGCACACGTAAGTCAAAACCGAAATGCCATTTGGAGGAGGAAGGAACAACGCCAACCTTTAAAAACATTCTCATGAAAAATATTCTTGCGATATGCAAGGGAAAACTTCTTGGGGAGGAAGGAATAAAGCTTGGAAACTTTTTCTCTCTCTCTTTGGTTCTACTGTGCACTCCAATTCGACCATACTTACAACATAACAATATATGGTTCTTGAAACTAATTAAAACCACAGCTTTATTAAACATCATCACATCGTCATCATCATCAGCATCACATAAAGTAGACATGCATACATAATAAAAGGGAGAATAAAAAAAGAAAACTTGGTGGGTTCCACGTCCTCAACGGTCGCTGGAGGCAGATCGAGTCTAAAGCTTGTACTATTTAAAATGCTACATGCTTGCATATTCATTCACTGCATTTTTGTGTATGACTATGGGGTCCTTCTCTCTACGGAGCCTCTCGTTACTTCCCCGGCATTTAATCATCGGGAATGAAATATTAAATGCTTCATGAATAAGGAGCCTCATTACATAACCCATTAAGGCAAAGCCTTAAACTCTCGTTATTCAACATATAAAAACCACCACGGCACACAACCAGAATCGTACTACTGCCATTTCAACTTTCCCCTCGTCTTCCTTGTTCTCCATATAATAAAATTCTCGATTTATACTTTTTTCAACCAGCCTTCAACAAATATATAATGCATTAACAATGCACTACTTTTTTATCGTATCGTAACTGCTATCCCTATTCTGTCATCGTTATGTTCTCTGCCCTGATACGCTTTATGTTTGCCTCTATTTATTTCGGGGTCCCAGACAAAATGATATCTTAACGTTGCACGAGCTCGTTCGAAAAGCACGTACGTTTTATAATAATATAACAAAAGTGTATGCTTACATATATCAAACACATATATACGGCACCATTTAATAGCCATTTTTTTCACAAACACATTATTGGCCAACAGTTATTGTGTTATTAACTGCTATCTCTTGGCTCTTATATGTCCTTTAATGGCGAAAACACAAACTGTTAAAAACAAGCATCAACACAACATCAGCATAATCATCATCACCATCACAGCCCTCTCCAGCAAATGATGTGACGCAATACGTGTTCTTATTGTCGCGCTTCTAGTTCTCCTCTTAATGTAAATTTTTTAGAAATCAGATGCGTGATATTGGAAATTGTGAGAGAATGCAGTAATAATACATTCACCACGAAAAGAATGGATTTTAATTCCATCAAGTGCTTCACACACACAAACCAAAAACACTAGTCAGAAATAAGCGATATGATTCCCTCTTGTTTATATATTATGCCCATAACTTTCCATTCTAAACTTTGGAGTGAGTGATCACGTTTCGTAGTTGAACGTATTTTATTAGAAAACAGTGTACACACTATCTACACCCTTGCGTCTTATAGATTTTTCCAGGAAGCTCAGAGTTCCACTAAAGCAGTCTCGTAGAGTCTTCCACCCTTCATGCAAATAATTCAAATGCAAGCTGGCAGCCAGACACGAAGGCATTCAGGAGCAATTTCAAAACGTTGAATGCAATAATACGTCCTTCTTGTGTCGCGTTGAATAAAAAGATCGACTTATAAATTTCCTTTTGTACTAAATTATTATACGTACACATGCATTTTGTATTAAAAACTTGAACATCATCATCAACTAACGCTTTCTAAACATTTTTGTGTGTGTATTCATATACACTATACAAGCCAAGTCAAACTTCCTCCTCACGTACAAGACGATCAGAGAAGCATGAAAAAGCAATTTTCACTCGATTGTTCAACGCCACAGGGGTAAGGGCGGAATACTTATAAACATTATTACACGATACACTTACTCTCTCTCTCTTTCTCCACTTGAATGGCCTGTTCTCATTGTTGTTATCGGCCTGTCAGTAATAGGTGTCCAGACACCGTGTGTAAAAATAACTCTGTTTGATTCATGCATTTTTGTGCACACAGGCAAAACCACTTGACCATGAGGTAACGGATGGATGGAAGAATGGTTGGTATTAAATAAACTGGACAATGCGCATCCCAGCGTACACATCTTTCGTGTACCTACCCGCTTAAATTATGATTCTTATTGTAAACTCGGGAAAACCCTAAAACCAATGCGCGCGATTTTTCTGTCTATCCAATTGTCGTTACACGGAAGTCATACAGTGTAATAAGAAGAAGGCATAAATATTTTCCAGTGGATCGCAAACCAAGACCCGGAGATATTTAAGAGGAACATAAACAGCAGTGCGCCATTATAATAAGACACTTGAATAGAATCCGCTGGACAACAACTGAGGAAGCAGCAGCCCACCGCACAGCGTTAATGATGAGTGAGAAAGAAACTTGAAGCTATAAGATTGAGAGTGGCTGAGCTATGGTCACTCGGAGAGATAGAAAAGAGAAAGAAGCCATAAAAGTAATTGTATCGCAAAAGGGGAGAAATATTTTTCTGATAGGAAACTTTGCTCTCTTTTTAAGTGACTGTATTGCCTTCATTGGTCACAGTTTACGAAGAGAGGTCTAAAAAGGGCAACGCGCACACACTGGTAGTCGGTCAGTTTTAACAGTGTCTGACTGGGATATGACCAGTGTGAGTGAAGAGAGGCGAGGGAGAGATGTTATCCGTATTATTTCAAACTTTTTTCTTTCTGTATTGCTGTTTAGGGGAAAACAGTGAAAGATGCAACTTTTTTGGTGGTTTCCCACTTTCAGTTTTACAGACTCGTTTCTCTTTATACGTAAAAGATTCATTATCGTCATTTCATCCCTCTCTGATATATATGGTCATTGACTATTTCATGCACTGTAAGCGATGTGTAAACACTAGTAGCAGAGAGCAACGGGCGGAGACCAACAGAACAAAATAGGCGCATGTTAACATGAACAAATAGAGCAAAAAAAAAGAAATTCCAACGGCTACTATACCACCACAATCTACGCATCAATATAAACCAAAGTCTACGATTCAACTTTTTTTTTCTTTGTTTTGTCTTATAACCAACCTTAGTTCATGGCCATTCACTAAGACATAATAAAATACATGGTTTACCAAGTATAAAACAGGTATTAACTTTGATCAAGTAGGGAGATAAGAGAAATAAGTGAGGACACAGAGTTTTGGTCTGGTTCTGTGTTGTTGGCCGTGCAGAGAGGCTTTGTGAGTTTTTGGGAGCAATACTCTTTTTAGTTTGTGTTGGTATTTGTAAACACCCGCCTCACATAATATTAGAAAAGTACAATGAGCCAGCAAAAAAAGGGAGACGAAAGTCAAGCATGGAGAAAAGGAAGTGTCCAAGACATTGATTATAAATTGTGGCTTTCCTAAATGGCCACATTTACTCTGTTTCTTCCCTCCACTTCACAAACTATGGACCAACAAATTTTTTATGTTCTTCTGTTGTACAAAAGTCCAGTCTTATTTTTTTGCTACTGGGAATTATCATCATCATCATCATCACTTCTTACTCACTCTTTTCCTTTCTCTGCGGTTATTTCCATACTAGTGAGTGAAGTAGTGGGAGTAAGTATATAATATGGTGGCACCTCAAAACCCGCAAGCAACGCTTTGCCCTTTTTACCTATACCATCTTACTATTTTATATAGGCCAAAGAGAAGAAAGGAAAGAAAAAACTTTTTACAACTATCAAAATATAATAATAATAAGTAGGAGAGAAAAGCTTCACAGAAAATAGGCAAAAATGAGAAGAAGACACACACAAAAGACGCTGGTCCAAAAAATAGCAGAGCGAAGGAAGAGAGAGAGAGAAAAAAAACTATTCATGTGAACTCAGACAAACACACGCCGACATTATGTAGTATTACAGGAGCTCACCTTCTTCTTCACTATATATATTAGTAGTTTGCTTGCGCTTTGCTGGTGGTGGAATAACTTGACTAAAAAAAGTTGTTTAAAAAAGTGGAAGAAAAACTTGCCATGTTTTGGTAGTATTACTACTCGTGCTACTAGTAATAATAATAGTTCATAGTCCAGGGGTGGTGTGGTAGTGTTGCTTTAGGTGCTCTATACTGTTGGGGGTTATAAGTAGACTACTAGTAGTTGTAACAAGGAGCCAAAGAACAACCACAAACAAGTCACCATAAATCCATTCATTGCATTAACCCCAAACATTACACGTAAGTAGAGCCATCATCAATAACACATAACCTCTCCCTTGAACATAAGCCTGTCGTTCCACTTTTAGTACCATCTTTTCTTCCGCTTCTAGGAACGCTAACTTCTTTATTCTACAAAGTAGTGTGTAGTGAGTGTGTATACCTACCTTATTCTTTTTTTCTCTCATCTTCTATTTTTCTGTCATAATAATGTACTATATCACCACTTCTTCTTCTTCTTTCACATGACTATCAGTACTGGTTTGGTGCTAACAAAGAAGACTATTCCTCTAGCTTCTAGCTACTCTTATTATTATTAAATTCGAGAAGTTTTTCTCTACAAGCACTAGGCAGGCAGAATGGGAGAAGAAAAGAAGGGCTCAGAAGAAACCATCAGCGGCAGTAAAAGGCATGCCAAAAAGTAGCATCTCCATAAACGAGACTACTACTTGAGGAGCAGAGGAGTAAAATAAGCGAGCGACAACAACACACATGGAATGCACCACCACCACCACTACCATAGCCATCAAAGCTGGAGAGAATTATTAGGCAGTGGATGGCAGCAGTAAATGCGCTCGTTGTAGTACTACGAAGAGGAAAGGAGAAATGGGGAAGATCATGAATTAAACGTTCTCGGAAAAAGATATCAACATGAACCTTTAGTAACACCAACAGAGTCAACCGCCGTTTCGCTCTATATGTATGGGATAAAAGCATTTTACTGTGTACATACTCGGATGAAACTTATGCACTTGCCACCGTCACCTCTCGGCGAGCCCTTTTTAGCCAACAACAATTATTGGAGTAATAACACATTGAGCCCACACAGTTTGCATCATTTCGAATGAATTCCAGACCATTGAATAAATGACTTTATTATTCTTCCTTATATAGAGCTTTCCCTCTGTACTTAAATGCAAGCTTACCGAATGGGAGGGAGAGATGGATAGACGCATAGAGTGAAAGTGAGAGAAAAGTCATGCAGTAAGTCAGATTGATATAATAGTAAATGCATATGCGACGAGGATAGAAATATACTAGGTTGTGTATGTGTGGATGACTTTTTTTCTTAGATGCATCTTTTTGTGACTAGTGTGCTAGTCTTTGAATGCAATTTAAACATGTAAAGCAGAAGAGAGGAAATTGTGTGGCGGTGGCAATGGTAGAGTATGCTTTGAAGGGAATTGAAAAAGAAATAAAAAAGAAAAGGGAGCCAATGTATTTTTTGCATCGCTTCATTTGTAATCCGTTGGCATCATGCAGATCACTTTCAACGCCTTGGCTGTTTATATAGAGAGAAAACCTCATACTGTGTAGCTTTTGCCTACTAAAAAAACGAGAAGAAGATGGAGAACAAGACAAAAACCTTTTCAAAATAATAATAAAAAAGCTTCCATTCTGCCATGCTTGGATGGATGCATGTATGGCTGAACAAATACAATGTATACTTATGTGTGTGCGTTATCAAAAGGAATGAAAGGAGCATATTGCCTGAAAAAGAATGTTTTTAGTAACTTAAGAATGATAATCTTTAAGGAGAAAAGGGAAAATAGAGAAAAAAGACAAAAGTTGGATGAGGCTAGTCAAATAAAATAATCTTATCGTATTTTCCTTCCAGAAAGGGAATCAGGGCATTTTGATGGTATACTAAACATGATGATAAGTATATGCGAGTAATGTGTACTATATACAAAACGAATGGCCAGGCCAAGTAGGAAAATATGCTGATGTAGCATGCATCATGAAACCCTTTGGCTGTTTAAATGGATTCTCGATTTTCATTTCTTTTCGACTGCTACCAGAAGAACAGAAAAAGAGCAAGGAAAAAAACCAAGTCGCAGGAAAAAACAATGTAGCTTGTTTAACTCTACTAATATTATAGCTTTCTTTGACACATGACGCTAGTTACACACTTATATGCTGACTACTACTATACATAATGTCTTTGTGCACATCCGTTTAAGTCGTCTTTACCAACTTTTTTTTCTCCTTCTCTCTCAGAAAAGAAAGTGAATTCGTGCTAAAAGGGATGCAAAAACAAAAGAGGATTGAGAAATCTCCGGTATTTGCCCCAAGACTTGAAAATCTAATAATATTGCAAACGACACGACGGCCAACCATGAAGGAGGAGTGAACACGAGCATTTAATATTATATGAACGTACTGCCAGAACGATGAACGACATGATGATGGCAGCGCTTGGTACATACTTGGTTTCCAATAGTTGAGCTTTTGTTATTCTTGCAACGACATGTTCCATTATAATACGCCATTTGTGTGTATGCATATAGTGTAATAACGAAGAATTACTTTACTATCCAAAATGACTTGACTCTTTTGCAATAATACCGATTACTATACATGAAATATAAACGCTGTTACATACACATGAATGAGATGGCATTTCCCAGCGAAAATAACATTGTCATTTTACTTAAAGGGTTTTACTCACGCAGAGAAAAACAAGCTCTTCAAAAAAAGGAGGGCATACACACACACACACTCGTTTTCCATTATGGTGAAAGTCATGCAAGTGTTATTATTTTGCACAGGGAAAAAATGGCAAAAAGGGGAAATTGTCATCAGTATCAGAGTCAGAGTCTGATCACGACATAGAATAGTAAAGCTAGAGAACTAGGATACTATAAGTTGGTATTACCAACTACACTTTTTTAGTTGGCAGTCCAGCTCGCAAAAACAGGAGAGACTTGAATGTTCAAACATGCAGAATATGAAACGGCTGCCACTAGCACACATATATTTGTTAGTCGGTTGATACACGAAAGCTTGACGATGATGATGATGATACTTTTTCTACACAAAAATGTTTGCTCTTGCAGCGTTTTCCATATTGTAATTCCAAGAACAAACACACACGTACTACATGGACAGACAGTTGGACGCACATCCGCCTTTTCACATGAACAGGAACAAACACAATCATCATCATCAGCGGAACAGCAGCATCAACATCAACTGGCAGTAATAGCAACAACATGGGGAAAAGTAACGTATTTCTGGAAAGGATTACAAACAAAGGCGATAGTGGGAAAGTGGACAGGACAGAGAGAGTAGTTGTTGTAACGGCAGAGTGTGGCAACAAAAACAACAACAGCCAGCAGGAGTTGATGAGAAGGGACACAAAAGCGTATTATAATGTGAGAGAATACTCTGTGACATGAAATCATCGTGGAATTGTTTGTACTACTAGCAGATTTCAGTTTTCTAATGACTTTTTTGTTTCCTTTCTTTTCCGCTTTTCCCTCTCTCCAAAAATTTTACTTTTCCTCCTTTTGTTTGTAACTTGCACATAAAAATCTTCTCTTTTCCCCCTGCACGCCAGCTTAGAAACAAAAACAAGAATGCATATTATACTTGATACACAGAGCATTTATGTCACCAGAGCTTTCTCCTTCGTCGAGTTGGAACGTTTACAGCAGCACCATTTCAAATGAAAGAAGTGTATGTAAAATCGCTGTTGTTGTAATCATCATGATGGCGATTTACATATTCATACGGCTTTACTGCACTCTTTTAATAATGTACAAGTTTTTACAACCAACTGCTGAACAGGGAGATATACTAGCACATCTACTTATTGCCTTTGTTCAATGCACGGTGTATTATATCAGCTTTATAGCGATGCAGAGTAATTACTGTGGGCCCGTTGTGACGCATCTCGTTTTTACTTATTTACAGACATGCAACTTTTTCCTCCAACAAAGTTTTCATTGTTTTGTTGTTTTTCTCTCTCTTTCTCGTAATTCTCGTTGCTCCCTAGTGTACGGATTGCTGTCTATATATGTGTGCTCTTGTTCTTTGAATTTGTGCATGGACAGACTTTATAAAGTGCCTTGTGAAACATTTTGCTATACTGCATTGTTTCCAACTTTCTTTTTTACCAAAAAAGAGGAGAAAAGAACAACAACAATGTACTTGCTGACAGACATACCAGCTAGCATGTGTAGCAAGTAAGACGACATACAAAGCACAGTGATGGTAGAAGCTTTTACTCTTGACTTTCATTCAATGAAGTTTTTGGGTGTTTGTAATATTGATGATGACGATGGTGCAGTAATGGCACATGTAGTAAGTTTTACACGCAAAGTAATGCCTGATAAAGGAATGAAAGCTGTAAACATATTATTTACTGTAGTGCCGCGCTTTGAAGTAATAGCTGTATTGCATATAGTAGTAATAAGTACTGCTGACATTGCATGTTTGCATTGCAACCGCGAAATGGAATTTGATGATTTTTAGGCGCATGATATATACCGATATAAAGCAGTAAAATGCTTTCGCTTTCATATTATATCGATCCAACTAGCTAAAAACGAAACGTAAACCACCACTTTACTTTTCTTTGTTACCAGACACACATGCATAGTTTCACTTTACACTTGGCACACATACATTCATATTCCTCCAGACATGTACACTACGAAATGCACATATTCTGGATGAGAAAAGACATTCCAATATATGCTGTCAGCAGTGGCCCCTTTTCCATGCAGCTCTTCTGGCAAACCACCGATGATGGCTGTAGAGTTGGAATGGAACACCGTAAATTCCTATGAGCTCATGAAATGCATACTGGCCAACCTTCTAAACTGTTGTGTAAGTGTGAGAGTCATCATCCCCACTCCCCACCATCATCATCGTCATCGTCCTGCTCCTCTCTCGTCATAAGTTAAACTCACAGTTTCAGCTTACTTTTTTACTACTTTACTCTCCTTCTCGCTCAGCGGTGATGTTGGAATACAAAACTAAAAATCATGGTTTCAAACATGCAACCAATATACTCGGATTGAAACCTTATATTATTTAAGTTACTTCCAGTTGGAACATTATACAACCACTATATATAACACTGCTCTGACAAAAAATCTTGTTTTGGTATGCTACAGTCGTATCTCCCAACTTTATATACACCCAAACCCGGAAAAAATGTAGTAGAATGTGAAGTGGTTGAGTTTGAGAGTAATGTTGGGAGGTGATAGTAAGTTTTTGGTAAAATGTGCATGTATTCTGTTCTATAAACTCTTTCTAGTTGGAAGATACTATACACAGTCAACATTATGATTTTGAGGAAAGATGCGCCACTGTCTCCTCACAAGCAGCAGCAATTTTGTAAAATGTATATTTATCTCTTTCTACGCACATAACCACCAAACTAGTGTGCATATAAGGAAGGTTGCATCAAAGTACAAGCTTGGAAGGGGGTTCACTTGAGTTATTCCATGCCAATACACCAAACCAGACTTGACGGCAGGCAAGAGCAAAAGAGGGAAAGAGTAAAGACATTGAATCCGATGGAACGTGCCGAATGTTAGGGTGAGTGTGAGCGACCACTAGCTACAGTTTTCTGTTGTTATTTCTCTGCATTATCGTCATCTTCATCCGCTTATTCTTCTTATACTTATATCACTGCTTTAACAGCAGCGTACACGCACGCAGTTTTGCTAGTCGTTTTTTTACCAAGTCAAACAAGTTTTTCTTCCAGGATATGAGAATGATGATGATACAATGGAATGGATGCAAACGGAAAGAGGATGCATGTCCACGAGTTTGTGTTGAAGGAAAAGATATAATGGAGGATGACAGGACAAGGCCCGTGGCTGTCGGAAGAACTCATCCGCAGACATGGACACACAGACAGTGTCCAAAGTTCAACCGTATGGAGGTGCAGGAGAGAAAGGATAAGGCAAACTACCTATATGCGGGCTATTTTCGAGCATATTGAATTGCGAATAACATTGATGCATTAGTTGGGTCTATCTTGTTTGGACAAAAACGGACAAGGAAAATCGAAGAAAAATTATACTGGTGGTAGAGACCGTGTCCACCTTCATCTATTTTCACATATGTCCCCATTAAGAACCATTTCCTACCACAGGAACATGTACAGCCATGTTTATATATATGTATGATGATTAGGATGAAAAAGTGCCTTTGACAAAAGAAGACGATGTTGCTCATGATGATGATTACAGTTAGGATTTTTTCTCTTGCAGGTTTAGTCAGTGCAGCAGCAGGAGGACATGAAAACCATCATAAAGAATCAACGCCAGAAAACTATTCAGCCTTCAATCCATTTTTTTCTCGTCTTTTGGTGCGGCTCAAGAAACACATACACACACAGCAACCGGATTTTCTCCCCTTCAACGAGGGCAGCGGGCAGAAAAGATGCTGACATGACATAGAAGCATCTCATGCTACTATATTACAGTTATTGCGGTGCATCCACTCACTAACGTCATACCAGCCACCGCCACCACTCACTGCTACTGCCTCCGGTAAAAGCAACTTTTCACCGAGAGAGCAAACCAATATCACCATTAGAAAAACCCGGAAAGATGTATATACGCGGACGTAATACGTAAGCTTACTTCCACTGCGCTAAATAAAATACTAAGGGAAGATGGAAAACGAAGACGAGCAGAGTATCGCTAACTCACACTTTTTCTATCATCTCGCGATGGGATATTATTATTATGACTATTATGAAGGACGTTCCTTACTCAGTAGTAATCGTATTCAGCTTTCCAACTCCTCTGCACAGCGGCAAACACTTTTACTGGGTTATACACATATTTATAATATTTGATCATCCCGCTGTGTGGTTGTTGTAAATGCATAAAAGTATACTGCTCTGCTACAAAGCAATCGCAATACTTCTTCCGAATTTATGCATTTTATATACGTACCTTATTTTCTCGTTGCGTTTTCACTCTCTCTGTTTCTGGGGATAATATAATTCTACCCTAGTACAACATTTCATATCGCATCGCTGAGCGAGAGGGGATCTCTTGACTGATTCAGCATCTCACACACAATAAATCCCATCTGGAATAATTCCACTTAGACATACATATTACGTCGACTAGCACGGTCCTCCTCGTTCCATTATTCATTCATGGTAGATCAGAGGCTGGGTAATGATCTCCTTCCTCTTCTCCTTTTGGTCTTTTTCCCTTACTTGCCTAAAACCCAAACCCTCCTGAATAATATGTGATGTTGCAGACGTAACAGTAGTCAGTGTATTCTGCGGAGAGCTGCTATTTTTGCCTCTCATCATCATCGCCATCATGATCATCATCATGAAATGTTCCAGCATGAAATGTGCCAGAGACAGAGGAGAATTCTTTGTGTATCTATCTATCTCTCTTTCTGTGTAACTAGCTGAGAGCTTTTTGCTCTACGTTGCTCGTTTCTCATCCTCACACTAACAACTTGATATCAAATGAACGCACGAGTCAGTGAGTACAACAAGCAGACACACTAACGTATGATGATGAGAGAAAAAGGAGATTCAGGAAATCATCTCTGAGGACTGAACAATGCTCCAATGAGAGAATTCCCCATTTCCATCCATTCAGCACTGAAAATGTATGTCTGTGTGGAATTATTCGCCACGCATAGACAAGTGCAATAATACTGGCCGTACCCCAACTAAAAAGCTACCTCTCCAGAAGTTAAGCAGATTCAGCAATAGCGGCGGCAATGGAGGAAAGAAAGCATATCATGATCATCATCTTTTTTCTCTTTTATATCTTCTTGTCTTCACTCCTTGACTGCATGCATAAACTAAAATGCATTACTGATGATGTAATGTGTGGAGAAGTAGAGATGTCGATACGAAATACTCTGCTTTAACGGGAAAACTCTTGTTAGTGGATATAGAGAAAAAGGGATGGAGAGCTTTATTCTTCGTCTGGCCCCGTCTGGCTGAGTTGTATGTTTTAGATATGAAGTTATGTTAGAATAGTAATGTCATATTATTCTTTTAGCAACAAAAGCAACTCCTCATTCATTCAAGCATTCCTGATATATCAACCAATTTAAAACGGAATGGAATAAATCCTCCCGGCAATAATAACTAATGAATGAGACCGTTCCAACTCCAGCGTTTCCATCGTCTATCCATAGAGCCCATTCATGAAGCGTGCATCTACATGAGGCACACGATGCTCATGAGGATGATGATGATGATGACAACAGGAAAAGGAACAAAGAAAAAAGGAAAAGGAGGAGTAGACCAGCGAGCTCAACAATATAATCTTTTTTCTTTCGCTTACTCAGGGTCTCCTCCAGCCGAAACATACAAATACCAAAAAAGTATGCAAAGTGAGCATAATAAAAACGAAGAAAATCAAAAAAAGCTTCTTCTCTGCTGCTATTCTCTTTTTTTGGCTGTATCATCTTCCCTACTTACTAAATCTTTCTCCATTACCCAGCCAGTCAGCAAAGATCTGTCTATAAAGCTACAACAAAACAGTTTACGTTTTCGTCCTAGTAGTCTCCGTCACCCGTTTTATTTTTTATTTTTGTCGACGACGACGTGAAAAAAGGGAGACAAGAACAGGAAGATTTTCCCTGTGAAAATCATTCGTTCTTCTCACAAGACTCATAATGGGGATTGTAAGTACCTCCGTTTCCACACACCCATTGTCAGAGTCGAACCAAAACGTAAAAGCTGTATGTCTGTGTGCGGATAGAGACCACCCTTTCAGTTCTGGTACAGTGTTCCTCTTCTTCCAACCCACCCACCGTTTTAATGTATTCAATTCTCCGTCAAAATAAATTGCCTCACTCAATTTCTTCAAATCCATTTTCAACAGACAAATAGATTTGCAGGGACGAAGAAAGGAGCGAGTGAACCATGCTATGCAGTTCGACATAAAACTCAAGAGAGAGAGAATCTAATGCAATGAAGAGTAGATAGAGACGAGGGGGAATCTTATTACAACAATAGAAAACGAGAGCATACACAATGTACACTTTTATAGTATACACGCTTTTCTAAAAATACGAATCCGATTCAACTACATCCAGCAGACAATTCTAGCATTTTTTCCTCTTCCTTTATCCGAAATATTACTAGAATGCAGTTGTGGAGAAACAGACCGGAGGAAAAAGTCCGTTTTCATTCCATATGTACCTAATATGTCCCATAGATTACCAATGCCTTCCTTGGAGGCATTCTGAACAAGTCAAAGTAAAATTATTTACCCTTTTCTCAAGTTTTCTCCACCATCATCCAACAACTCCAAACAAATTTTTCCAAACTCGCGGAAAACGGAAAGTCCATCGTAGGTGCTTGGGAAGCACGCAATACTGATATTTGTATGTGTATTATTACTACGATATGTGCATTCGGCAGCAGAATATACTATATACGTGCATACTTTCCACATAATTCGGAGATAAACCGCCACGATGAAAGCAACTTGTCCTTACACTTTCAAGGCAGCCAAAAACTTAACACAGATACGGACCAAGAATAAGAAACGACCGACCTTAATAGCTCTATGCTTCTTTTATTGTGTACACAATGCATGTGCTCAGTATATGCTTGATGGAACTGCTGAAACGTGTGGGTTGTTTTTCTGTTTGGGGTACCTAAAAACCTTCTTAAGATGTTTTTGGTCAAGAAGGTCTTGCTTACTCGAGGACAATGCTAACACTAGGAACAAATTGTGTTTTCATCTTTTGGCTATGCTATTACCTATATTTGGTTTTAATATTGGTCGTATCACAAACACTTTTGCTTACTTTCCCGTATCCCTTTATTCTTTCACGAGTACTTTTGCTCTTCTTTGCTCTCGTGAGAGAAAATTTACCAAGTTATTCGGTCACAAGCTGACCAACAATAACGCAAAAAAACTGTATGAAAATAAAACAAGGGAGAAAGGGAAGAGAGACATGCCATTTCAAGTCAAGCTGAACAGAAAATAATAGTGGCAACAACGTGATAAAAGCATACCTTTCTTCTAATGGCCATGAAAAACATTGATTCACTCATTCGTTCACATATGACTTGCTGCCCAAAGGAAAATATCCGTGTCCCTTTAGAAATAAAGCCAAACGCTCTAGACTGTTTGTGAATAGAAAGGAATTTGTTATGTGAGGAGTCTTTTTTTCTCCCCATCCTTTTCTTGGACCACCAAACTCTAGATATTATTTTACACTTTCTAGCAGCTAAAATACTACATGGAAAGACACCTACAGCGACAAAAAACGGAATGGTACTACTAGCCAGAAAAAAATCTTGATGCACTTTGAATTTCAAATTGAGAGGCTCCCTCCAAACAGTAAAATCCCATCAGATAAGTTTCCGAATAGGAAAGAAGGTGGAAAGAAAGTTTCTCTTTTCATAAAAAACCTTTCTCTTCTTCCGCTACAATGTATGCCGAGTTTACTCTAGAGTTGTGTCTGCCTTTGCGTTTTTTGCTCAGTTGGACTTTTTCATATTTAAATATTTTCCACTCGGGATGTACTTTTCTCTCTCCAAGATAGCTTTACCTTACGGCCAAAAATAAAACGGAAAAGAGCGACGCACGTTAAAGCACACGTCCGCCACTGTAGCATCATGCATTGCATTTTCCAACTTCTTTTTAAAGTTTTCCTTTCTACCCATTGCCAAACTAACTAGTGAAGCAACAGAAAAGAAAAAGTAAAAGTATATAGTAGCTAAAATTTCCATTATTACACTGAGCCAGTTTTTTCGTTTTAGGGAAAACACTACCAGGTCCGGTCTTGTGAAAAGCAAGCAACAGAAAGCAGCAGCTAGGGAGTTAAAACTTACCAAGTCCCACCTTACCAACAATCTTCACCGCTATCGCCAGTAACATCTTATATATATGCACACAAAGTTACCCTTTTTCACTTTGGCATCCTTTTTTCCACATTTACAGAAAAGCCATTTTGGGTATATACGAATATATTACAACACGGCGATAGGTAGCGGTGATGGTGGTGGCGGAACAGGCAAACACTTTCTTTCCTCATCAGAGATGCACATCATTACTACTTTTTCTTTACGCTCAAATGAAATACCTTATCTACATAAGATCTTGTGGAAAATGGAGCAAGCCTCAACAACTACTATAAAAATTGTTATGTTTGCCCCAACCAGAGTCACGCTTACGCTTTCCGGCTTTTTCTCTCTCTAAAATGTAATACATATAAAAATGAAAGAGAGTAAAAAAGAATGTCGTTGTTACTCCTTTCTTCCCATTCGACATGATAGCGTCGCCATTGCGTTTTTTCTCTTATGCTCAAATACCAACAGCTTGATGTTTACCAACATTTTTATATATGAATACTGCTATGTGCTACTCCGATTCTTTTCTCTGCACACATTCTGCTCATCGTCTTATCCCATTTTTCTCCTTCTTCTTGAACTGACAATAAAATATACCACTTTCTCTAAATAAAAATTGCCCTTGAGCATTACATTTTTTCACCTGTGTGTAAAACAGCATGGAGTGAAGATGAAAAGTGTGACTTGACTTACTCGCACGTTTTTTTCCGACGAAGCGAAAAAGAAGGATAGATTTTTTCTTGTTTGTTTGAACAGAAATATTTGCTACGTGCATGACGTTTGTACATACACAAAAAAGATTTTGCTACTGTTTAAAATAAAAATGTATACCGAATGGAATTCCTGGGAACGAACCATAAGGAGGTTTGTGCTCATCACAAGAATTTATTCACTACAACGTGGGCTCACTCAGTGAAAAGTGGAGCAAACGAGAAAGGTCCTTATTTCCTATTGCCTCACGTGCCTTTTCCTTCCTGTTTCTGGCATATATAACGTCCGCTGGAGCACTACTGTATTATGTGTTCTTCCTCATATTATATAACACAAACACATATGCAATCTCTCTAGAATTCTCGCATCTTGAACAACATGATAGGTATAAATGTGTAATGGGTACATTGAAAACATCTTTCCATCTGGAGCAGCAGAATAGTTGTTTGCTGCGTCTTGAAAGCGGTGTAGCGGCAGCAGCACTGTGGTGGCGGTGTTCAAGCTTATTTTGGCATTACATGACTGTAGTAAATAAAAGGGACAAATAGAAGGCAACCGAATAGTACTCAGTCACTCCACCGTCGTCGTGAGTGGAAACGTTTGTCAGGATATCCTCGACTCAAGTCAGGTAGTAAATTCCATCACACGAGTATAAACACATGGATAGAGACGAGCTGAATGAGAAGAAGAAAAGAGAGAAAAGGAAAGCTTAACCAAGTAAAAGTCGATGGTTATGCATAACCGGCTCTCACAGCCATTTCTCAACTGTCCTGTCTTTTCGATAAACGGATCTACACAACGACGAAAATATAGAGAAAGAAGAGAGTTTGCTTTCTTCAAACCACACAGGGTCTTCAGTATGCTAAGTTATGTACAAAAGTAGGCGCATATTTATAGCACTTCCTGTGTGCACTGAATATATCCCTTGTTCACCTTGTTCGACCACATGTCCATTTTATTCTTTCTTATTACCCGTAAACATACATTTGAAGAAGAGTGGGGCCAGCATTCGAAAAGCAGCAATATGTAGTACACAGACTAAAATGAAAATGAACCTGAGACGTGAACAAATTCCATGCATAAAATACCAGCTTCCTTCCGAGAAGCAAAAGCATACAAATGGCAGACACATATAGTTCTACATGTGAATTGTCTTCTGTCCTCCCGCGCTCGTTCTCAAATCCAAATGACATCACCATCATCGTTGTTACTACCTCTATTAAACCACGAAGGAGAAAGGAGAATGCGTTTGAACAAAGCTCCTCATGACAAACCGACCCATTCCTGCCAAGTAAGTAGGAAGACGTCGCAAGTGAATTACTCCGACATATACAATAAAACTTTGTCTGATGATTGCTCATGTATGTACACAATAATGTAGATACATTCATAATACTGATGTACCTACTTATAATAATGTCTATAAGCTGCTACTCAATCCTAACTTTTTTTACATGAATATAAACAAACATAAAGATTTGCTGCTCTGCAGATTCTTGCTTTTTTTGCAGCTATAACCTCCTAAAGCTTGAAAACAACCACCGAAATCGTTCGAATATAAAACCGTTCTGGAGGAAAAATAGAACAGTGGGAAAAACACAAGAAATAAAACCAGTGTACACTGAACAGTTTTGTGAAGCATATAAAACTGGATTTTTTTCTTACTGTGCCTTTTTCTCGCTATGTTCAAGTTAGCGTGTAATGCCAAGAATGTTCCTTGTGTCAATGGGATCCAATTTATTTGACTAATTTAATCCGATCGGATCGACTCAACGGTGTTACCATTCTTTCCAAAAACTTGACTAAACCCGATATAAATATAGCCCTTTTGCCCTCGTCTTCTCAAGTGGTATTCACTATTCACCAAATATAGATTTCTCTCTTTCTGTGAGATCTCACTGGCTTCAATGTGTATTCCACACTTTCCCCCCAACTGCCGTCACCATACAGTGTGTTTCCCAAGGCTTAAGTGTCCCTACTTTGCTGGATACACAAAAGTAAAACGTTGCTATTATGGTATATGCATTTTATGCTGCATTCATGCTTATTCATCTCATTTCCTCGGATGAAAACAAAAGCTGAAAGTATCATCATATATTAAATTGCATGCAGACATGAACAAAAAGTGGTGTGCGTATATTTTCCATTAATATTGTAAAGTACAATGGGAAGAATCAACCATAACCAAACATAAAAACACCCGCACTCAAAATCCAGACTCAAAAGCTCGGTATCTATCTTGGCGTTTCACAAAACATAAAAGCACAAGACGATATTATTGCATACAATTTCGGCTATCAATCTATTTGCCGTCATTCTCAAGTAATATAATATGCAAGTGATCCGTACTTAAACCTTTTTTTTCTGTGAATGAGAAAAGCAATCATATAGTAGAGAAGTGTAACGGCAGAGAAGGAAATAATAATACAACTTGCTTATTGGAGTGAGAAAGAAAAAAGGATTCCATTCAATAAATGTTCATTTCTAATCAGCATTTCCATTCCCACGGAGGGCGATGAAGTTCATATTAAAAGGGATACAATTTGCTCCTATCACTTCCAGAGCAAACACATTTCTTTCTTTTTTTCCTCTCCTCTTCTTCCCTTCTAACCTTTTACTCAAACGAATGAAGGAAAAGGAACAATGAGAATAGTAAATGCTGAATGTTCGTAATTTCTCTAGTTTCTTCCTCACTCCCATTTTCTCAATATAGATAAATAGAAAGTGCTACAACACACATTTGTACTGTGGGCTATCTTGCTAACCCTTTTTTCCTCGTTCTTTCAACTACAAAAAAGCTAACCAACGACGAAAAATGGAAAGAAATGGAGAAAGATAGCAAGAGAAAGAAAAAATGAAAGGGGATGGAATCTATCGCTCCTACAATCTTACTCTTACGCATGTAGCACAACACTCCTTGCAACAATTTCTAGTTTTTATCCACATTATAACAACCAAGACGGTGTGGTCGTACATCCGCATATATACTACTTTGCTGATAAGATAAACCAGGCGAAAGGGAAGACAAGCCAAGATGGAGAGAGTGTGCAAGTGAGAGACATCAAGAGAAACTCGTAGAAGATGAGAAGAGCTCATGCTATATTGGCATAAAAGCTGGAGAAATATATATTTCTAGTTTCTTTTTTAAACGAAACATCACTTCAATTGTTCAATTCAGCCATTTGCTTATTTTGGCAGGATTGTCAGTTGCACCGCCAACTTTACATACCTACCATTACACAACAAAAACATGCTACACAAACTCTTTTATCCCTTCCTTTTCAATGATAGTATAGTGGCAGGAGTAGAAGCATCAAAAAACGACAACAAAAAAGTAGAGCCTATTACGCTACCTTTCTTTCATTCATCCACCCATTCTGTTTGCACACTGTACCCAAATTTTTTTATTTCTAAATTTTCCTCATAATACCTAGCCACCATGAATTGTCCTCGTGTAGTAGTAGTAGAAAAAGGAAAAAATAGACACAAACCTACCTACTCTTCTTCTAAATGATACAAAAACGTGCAAATGCGTGCCGTGCTAAAATACATGGTTGAAACGGTTAATAAAAAAGGGAAAGGCGAAAACGAAGAAGGATTTTTTGGAAGGATTCCAAGGAAAAAATAGTACACATATAGACACGTTAAGTAAAGACAGCTTAGTTTGCTGCTGGAAGCACTGATATACCAAAGTACATCAGTAGCGGCCGTCACTGCTGCTGCAGCAGAACAGTTAGCATTGGAAATGGTGCACAGACACACACACTCACACTCCTGGTTACAGGCTACTGGAGAAGAAAAGCGTATAGAAGTGGTGGTGGCGGTGGTAAGGGTTAAAGCCGTCATGCTTTCGTTATGTTTGCACATATATCACTATTAAATCGTCGTGGTATGTTTCGGAGCAGTATAAAAATACTCAACTGAGGCAAGTACACATATTACCTCTTGGACCGTTATGTTAAATAATATAAAAAATCCCAAAACTACTTTGCCGCTTTTGCCATTTGAAAGGGAGAAAGAGAAGAAAAAATGAAGACTCTTCCTTTGGTCGTTCGTTTTTTCCCTCCCACTACCATACTTTCTCCTGTTTATCTAGCTATATACCTATACACAATGCAATAAGATGCAAGTGAAAAAGGATCAACAGCCATAGTTGAGTGAAGGTTTAGCTGGATCCGCTAAAGCTCTGTTTCATTTCATTCTATCTTAAAGCCTTCACTCTTGTAGTCCTTTTCACAAGGAGCTTATGGCGGAGACCCTACTACCTCTACTAGCATTCACCCTCATATCCGCTTCTATATCTCTTAATACTATATAATATCCTTAGCTATATGATATAACGATATTGTATACTTATTAAACGTTTTTTTACCTTGTACCGAGATCTTTTTAGATATTTTTTAAAAACATATATCAAACGCTGCGAGCACCACCAACATTTGGCCCATTTCTCAAGTCGACGTTACATAAACTACGGCTATAGGTATCCCAAAGATTTCCTCTTGTTGAAGTATAAAAAGTGTGATAGAACGACTGATGGTGCTTGTATGTAAGTACATACTAGCACTATAGTACTCCTTCATCACACACCATCATCATCCATCCAGGGTCACCTATTTCCCTATGAGGAATGCAGTACTTTCCAGGAAAAAATATAAGAAGAAAAGAAAGATGGGATTCAAAGATTTTCTGTTTTTAGCTTCTCCTTTCCTCATATTCTGGTGATGGAGAATACGAATTTTTATATCGACATACGCATAAAAACAACCAGAAGGAGGTCCCACTGGAAAATGTTTGCTTACGTAGGTTTTTGTTCCATACTTGCTTATTTTCCTCCCACTAACCACGGGCATTATCCCATGCAAAAAGTGCAAACGAAAAGAAAAAGGAAAGTATGTAGTTCTGTTACACACACGAAATACTTTCTCCGCGTAAACGACAGCCTCTAGTACATAAATATCAGCATGTGCTCCATACTCTCCCACTTTATATTGGTAGGTAATATTGCGAAACGCTAAATATGTGAGTAATGCAGAATAAAGGAAGTAGTAAACCGGCACAATGTTTTCTGATGGCTGTCGGACGGATAAAATGCTTTGTACATAAGGAGAATAACGTATATTATGTACAAAAATGAAGCAAAAGTAAGTGGTGGTACGTGTTCTAGGAGAAGAGAAATCGTCAGATGTACAGCTTGCGTATATTTCATTCTCGCTTTCACAAATTGCATCCCAACATCCCACGTCTTGTAGTCTTCTTGTAGCTCAAGAGAAAGATGTATGTACTTATCCAGCACTTCTTCCAGCCCTTCTTATCTTGCCATGTTGGCAGCAATATTATAGTATTAGTGTGTGTGCCTTACGCACATTTCCTAAAAGTGGAAATAGCAATAACAGAAGAAAAAAAAGTAAAAAGAATATTACTCAAAGCAAGAAGAGAAAAGAGTGAAAAATAAGAGAAAAAGACGAGGAGGAGAAAGTTGATGATGATGATGATGACGAAGAAGGAGATGTGTAGGAATAAGAAAACGTTTCACTAGGTAAAATAGCCTGTATCCATCTCGTTACTTTACTTACTGCTTTTCATGGGATGTAGTTGTCGACATTCCCCTTGGCTTTTGTTCATAGATATAACAAGAGAAATGGAAAGAAAGATGCTTATTTTTCTCTTTTTTCGTTATTTTTATTATTATTATTACACTGTTGTGTATCGCCAAACATAAAGCAGAGTCATATAACATTCTTTTTGTGTAGTGGCAAGCTTTGGAGCAAAAAAGCTCGTCGTTATTGTTGTTGTTGCGGGAGCAATAAGTACAACAATCCACCTCCAAAGTACAGAAAAGAAGACAGCCAAAGTAGAGGGAAGAGCGAAAAACAGGGCACTTTTTCTTTTTACAATTTCGATGCGCTTCGGTGAAAGGAAAAAATGGTAGCTGTGAGCGCTCCGAGTTTCACTCACTCTCACTTCACCGTTTCTCGTTCTTTTCCCATAAATATGTAGAAAGAAACAACATGAGCAGTTTGTGTGTTTATGCATAACTTGTACATTATTTGTTGTAGGAGCGTGTATAGTGGGACAATTCTACAATTCCGGTTTGCTCTTCTTTATTATTTTTTTCTTCCTCTTTCGCATCTGTATGCATTTTGTGTTGTTACTATTATTATTCTAGAACTTATGCAACCTTTTTATTTCATTTTCAAAGAGAAATGCTGAGAGAGAGAGAAAAAAGGAATGAAAGAGGCGAATATGCCTTATAGCCTTCTTATCACGAGCAGATTTTTTTGGGTTGGGTTCAAACACATCAGTTTTTGGAAAAGAGAAAGTATACAAATTTTCACTCACACAAAATGTGTATGCAAATCATGTAGCATAAATATATGTAGGAGCCAACGTGTTGCCAACAATTTGAAAGAATTTATCCCATCGGCATAGGTAAAATTTCGTTAACACTACTGCAGGACCCCCATTGCTCCTGTTTTCGGCCAACGAAAATGGAGATGGAAAAGCAACCACACACCAGGAAAGATACAGAGAGAAAGTAACCACATAAATAGGTATCCATCCCGGATAAATATATATGCATAAACACACACATAAGTTGTTGTTGTAGTTGGCATTTCCTTCTTTTTCCACAATGGAATCCTTTTTCTCGTCCAAAAACTTTGGACGATAGTCACGTAATACGTTATGAACGAAGTGTTCGCATACACTTTACAACTTGGCTAAACACATCAATCACTTCAGTGCCTCGGGTGCCGCCGACTACGGGAACAAGTGAAAAGTGTTTGTGTCTATAATACCATTACCCCCTTCTCATACTGCTGCCCTATGCGTTGTTTTTGTTGGGTGAGTCAGAGGCAAGAACAGAGCAGCAGCTCAGCAGTTTGCAACCTCAACACCAACACATGCCCTGCCACGCCACCACTTAAACTTATTCTGTCGCTGATCAAAAAGAGGTAGAAAGTGTGATGGAGTAACCCAGTGCCCAAGTTTGCAGAAATATTGCTCACAATAATTTCCTTGTCCCTTTTTCACTTTCTCCGTTTTAGTTTCATTTCATTTGTTTTCAAAATTCTATAACATTGTGTGTGTGTGCAATTGTTTCAAGACCTGGGGAGCAATGTACATTTGCCAAAAAGTTTGCATGTTCGGGAGTGTGTATATATCCGCATAGTATATTTATGCACGTCATCATGCCCCAACCCTTTCTTGTCATCCAAAAGCTCCAGTCAAGAAGAAAGGGAAAACCAGCCAACCAGCAATAATAATATAATATAAAATCTCAACACGGTAACACGAAGAAATATAATCAAAGCACCACCTCGAGCAGCAGGAGAAAAGGAGCGGAACAGGAGTAACTGTAAATGAATTACGTTTCCTCTTACTCATTTCATTTCATACAACTGAACTCATCAATTTACTAGACGTTCCATCCATATAAATATTCAGCACATGCTTCTGCTCCTGCTGCTCCAGGGAGTCTCATTAATGTATTTTTCCTTTTCAACATTTCCAATTCAGCAAATTTCTCTTTTTTTTCTACGCATATAAATTAGATTGTCAACAGTGGAATAAACAACTAATGAACAAAAATGACAAGTGGCCCTGGTATAATGGTTATTTGCAATCGATTTTGCTAAAACTTTGTGCTTTTCCTAGTAAGTACAATTGCGTAAATGGCTTTGCTTGACTGCTCCACGACACAAAACTGTATACTGATTTTCTAGTGCTCGAGCCCAATTTCGTCTATTCAGAAACTCTGCTCAACTTTGAATGGCAGAAAAATATAAAAAACATGCAAATGTTCAAGTTTCTTATTCTTCTTCCTCTCTTACAACCAAAAACTTTCTCTGGAATTATTGTTTGCTTAATCGTTTTGCTCAACTCTGTTCAACTAAGACAAGATTGCTCTCGTTAGCCTTTCACGAAATAACGGCGTGCTGTATGTGTATGTGTGCAATATTAAGCTCCAAGATTATTTTTAGATCATGGTTGACGAGAAAAGGGTGGAGTTAGCACTAAAACTAGCAGCAGCAGGAGTACGACCACCGCTACCATCATCACCACGACTGCTACCAATTTATATGCTAAAAAATGATTACTTTCTCTTTGAGCAAAACCTTTGGAAGAAACCTGGCATTACAATGCTGCCAGTTGCCAGCAAAGCTCACAGGAGAAGCATGAAATGACTACATACAACTACTTTATGTTTTGCTGATATCATTTATCCAATTTGAGTTCTATGGGCAAAACAAGAACACACACGTGAACAGTTTCTGAACAACTAAAATAATAAAAGGCATATAAAAACGGGCCGGGAAGCATGTTCAAAGTGTGCGTAGTTGTGAGACTTTGCGATGGATTATCTGTAAATCCAAATCAATTACACTCACTTGATCATAAATCATCGACAAGTCAGAAAAGAGGGTGACAAAGCTGGAAACTTTCATTCTACAGCTCTTTCTCAAACTCCCGCAGAATAGTAAATAGAAAAAGGACTTTGCTTTATTTCCCAGACGAGCTGCTTCCCTTGCTTTTCTTTCGCTCTGCCGTCTTCTTCTCCTGTCATACCACCACATCATGGGATATGGGGTGTACATACGAAACAGAAACTAACATTCCTAATAATGACACATACAATATGCCTAATAATCACACAAACATAATATGCTATAGAGAGCAATCCAACAATATACGAATCTGAAGAAGTGTATACAAGTATTGATATAGAGAGTGGAAGAAAGAAGGGAAAGAAAAGAGAAAGTATTGAGAAGTGAAAGAAAAGAGCAAGAAGAACTCTTAAGCCCCTCCATGACTGGCTCAGATGTTTTTGCCAAAGACAAAAGGGCAGTGGCACTATTAGTATTTTGTATTATGAAGGAGGAGAGGAAGAACGGAGAATGAAAAAGCAGCAGTCTACAAGATTTTCTAAGAGCACTACTTCCACTTTTCCTCTGCAATAAGCACTACTATATAGTAACCACGTTTTCTCTCTCTCGCATTCGCTCTCTCATCATCATCATCATTATGATTTTCTTCACTTTCGTTTCGTTTTTCTTCTCTCTTCCTTTTCTGAAAGGCGGATGGAAGTAGAAGGATGAAAATAATAACAGAAAGACGGAAGAAATGAGCCTCGTGCGAAGACAGCCACAACAGAGACTCTGGTGTGGTATAGTAATAGCAGCAGCCACCAACACACACACACAACTCTTCTTCTCTGTCTCTTCTAAAAACTCCCTGATCCCGTTGATTCCAGCGACACACAAAAGCCTTCTTATACTCTTTATGGATGTACACATATTTGCGCTAGTACCACCACAAAATCCATAGGTTCCCAGCATTATCCGTTGCAAAGGAGAAAATCGAGGGCAAAGAGAGCTTGTCCTTTCACGTCTTATTCTTTTTACACGGAAAACTTACAAAGTCGATAGGTCTCCATGTTCGCCCTCCATCTTCAACCAACATTCATAAAACCCTTTCCTTTTCGTATTTTCCTGGCGATGTTTCCATTCATGCATTATATATAATATGTCATAAACTTTATATTGTAGAGGTACATTCATATCATAAAATGGGTAATATGACCATAAAGTGTGTACAATATATCTCATATAAGGTGTAAACTCGGGGCGCGTAATACCCAACAATTTTAATACTTTTCATTTTAGCTTCACCCCAAAAATGCCACCAACCAACAGTTGTTCAATGATGCACATACTTGCTTGCTCTCTCTCTTTCTGTGTGCTTAAATCTTAACATTTTGCTTTGCTCACATTGTTTTCAATAAAGTGCCAGCATCTTTTAATGCGCGACATATAACAAAGTTATACCAGTTTCCTGTGCTCTGCAAAAGCATTATATTATTAAAGTGAGGAGGAGGAAATACAATATAAAAAGTTGAAGGATAGTAATAGTGTGGCATCTCGCTATTACCACCACCACCACCATCCAATCCAGCCAGACAGACAGACATTGCCATTAGGTATTAACACAAAGGAAAAGAGAAGACAAGGACAACAACAACATTGTACGTACCCCTATAATATTTTTAGCTAAAAGAAAGAGAGTGGAATGGACCAGCAGCAGCTTTAAAAGTAGAGGTACTACTACTGGTTGCAGTAGTACGGCCTGCTGCTACTGGTGTGGTAGTTGCTTGCTTACAACACAACAATGATTTATAGCCCAAATAATAATCTCGTAGCAACTTTCTCATCAGGGAAACTCATCTATCTATCCGCCCGTGTGTACTTACGACGACGAGGCCGGGGAGAGAGAAGAAAAAGAAAGAGAAGCATATAATAAGAAGCGGGAACATGTATAAAATATATGACTTACTGCATTATTATTATGACTATTATTACTATTATAGTTTTAAAGTACACATCTAGATGTGTGCTATATTATATGCATTGGCTTCGACAAACGTCTGCTGCTGATGCCACTAAAGGCTGTTGTGTAGTAAAAAGGCTGTTCTCACAAACAAACTCTCATCCTTCTTTCTACTCAACTACACACTCTCCAGCCTCTTTTTCTCTCATCTCTTCATTCAGCATCTCAGACTCACTGAAAAGAAATGATACATGCATACACTAAGTACATAAAAGTAATGGTATAGCACCATCTTAAGCTTATATATTTCTATATAGACAGCATATTACAATAACCACCACCAGCAGTAGTTGTTGTAGAAGCAAGTTTTTTAGCTGCTGCAAAAAAGGAGTTTTATCATCTTCTTTCTTTTCTCGCCACCACCACTATGACACATCCAGCGCCCCTCTCTCTTCCGCCTCTTTATCTTCAGTTCCCATCCACACCTTTTCCTTCTTTCTGCACGAAGCCCACAGAATGAAGGAATCGACGGCTTAGTCCATGCACACATCATAGAGAAAGGAGTGAATAATAGTAATATACACCTTTACACTGCTCTAGAGACAGTGAGCGGGTTGTGATGCATACAATGTAGTGTGTCGAAGAGGAGGTTATGAGATGATGTTGGCTGTACGTGAGAAACTGTGGACACAATACTCCCACATATATAACCCTGTAGAATCAACGAATGTCTAATATCTTTTTCTCTATTTTACTTGTTTTTGGGGTTCCTTAGAACTGCCATCAAAGTAAGGAAAAGGCCTTTATATTGCATTGCCACATAACAGCCCACACGGAAACTTTTCAGCACGCTTCACAGCGGTTTTATAAGCATAAAGACTTATCTTTTTGCTTTCCTAGAGATAGTTGTTAGAGATAGATGGATGAGTTCTGTAGTAGGAGTAGACACAAGACACACAACAACAAGTATTTACTCACTCATAGACCACGTCCGGAGGAGGACCACCCGGTTGATGGTAATGATAAAGACGACCACACGATCATGATGTAGAGAGATGATAATGAGGATGAGTCAAACCCATTTCCTTCTTTTTCCAAAAAGCTTATTCACAAAAAAAGTTAATAATAACGGATTTCACATTCATTGATGATGACGAGCACGAGAGTAAGGCCTTGGACAAGAGATGAGAGAGTCATTGTACCACGAATAGAGCGCATTAACAAGATGGAATGATGCAGATGGAAAGGCTATTATAAAGAGGTAAAAAATAATAAAATGGAAAAAAGAATGAATTTGGATTTGTACACATGTGGCAGTGTTGTTGGTGGAAAGAGGATGAGGCGCACGAGGCCAGGCTATTGTTTGGCTGCTGCGTCTCATCAACCCATTCATGTCACCACATGCCGAGTGAGTGGGGGTGCAAAAGAAGGGAGGAAAAAAAGAAAGAAATGAGCTGCCTGAGCTTGAGCTGTTTTCTATTATTTTTTACAGACTGCGAGACATAATAGGGAACGTCCTTGGAAATACGACCGAAAGTACGGATACAACTTTTCTCCATATAGCTTAAGCCCAACAAGTTGAATATTTGAGAGGATGAGTATTACAATAGAGGGAAATGTATGCAAAATCAGAGGATTATAATAACGTGATGTGTTCTACTTATATCGAGAGGAAAAAGACGAGAGAGAGAGGAACGAATGAAGGAAGAAACGCGGGCTACGTTTCCCTACTTAAGTCAGTAATGACATGGCACGAAAACACTGATAAAAGCAGATAACGAGTTGTGACATCAGGGAATGAGGAGAAACTCATATAATATATATATACTTTTATAACGGCGCAACAAGAGCTATAAGTAATGTATAATTGTACACTTTATATACGATTACTTGAGCTCACAGTTTAAATATGTTTCCGCTGAAATGCAAGTTTGGCAGTGCTCCTTTCTAAAACTGACGTTTACATGTGAGCGACTGGCTAAAACTTCTTCGTCTTAATGCTGCCATGAATATGTAGTTATTCAAAATGCAATCATTTATTATTACTTCCATCACATCGCGCTGTATATTTCACTCTGCGTGAGTACGTTCGTGCACGTACACTACTACTACACTCTGATGAGATGACATGACAAAAGAAGCCTTCCATCTTCGTTCCAAGTTCACGTATTTATCTATACGTTTTCGCGGAAAGCCAAGTTTTTCGTGTTTTTACGATTACATTCAAAAATTATGCCATTTCATAAATAAGTTTTCGTCTGATGACGACAAAGAAGCTATATAGTTGGGGGAAAGCGTGCACAATCGATTTTCAATCCCTATATACACTTAAACACAAGGATAGAAAATACTCAGCTAGAGAGAGAGTTATTAAGTTAACTTTTACATTTATGCTGATGGCATGCCCAAGCCTAACATGTTTTCTACCATCAACAGAAATATTACTGCTAAACTGAATTGAAATGTAATCATCTTGCTTCTTGAGGAACGAGCATGACTAAAAAAAAGCTTTCTCTTCTTCAACTTCAAAGTAGGATATTTGTGAGTTCTTCTAACAGGAAATATTTCTTTCGTGTATGAATTGGCATGTTTTGGAAAATTTTGCCGGGTTTCCCTTTCAACTGAAATAAATGCCCGTTACATATTTATCGTAGGTTTGTGGACTGTGTCTTCGATATCGGTTTTCCAACGTTTCTACATTGGTTATGTATATATACGTACAAACGATGAAATTTTTGTAATATCATTGGCAATCACCTTCCTATATATCACATATAATGTCGCTGTTATGAGAAAAGAAACAGGAAAAGCGGATGAGAAAATATTACACATTTATCAAACGGAACGGTAAGAAGAGAAGTAAGAGGTTTGACATACAACCTTTGAGGAAATTTCCTGGAAGAATGATATCATTATCATGATGATTTACTTTCTATTATAATGGGCCACCTCCTACTTTCACACTTGAAACTGGCTATGACATTCCTCCAGGGGATTAAACACTGCCACAATTTACTTATGAAAAATTATGGCTTAGCTCAAATTCCAATGTTTGCTTTCCCCTATTTCGTTATGTACAAGTGATATTGTAAAAAATATTCTCAACAGAAATGCCATGAAATATTACGTGTTTACTGAGTACGCCCAAGCTTAAAGGAAAGCAATCAAAGAAACATGGATCCTGTATATATTCTATCGCCTCTATTACTGCAGCAAATGTACACATTTACTCAACTAGACGGAATGGCGTTAAGGGGGAAACATGATCTATAACAAATTGTGTAGAAATCAAGCCGGCGAGAGCTGCTAGTACACAGTACAAGGTTGCATCTCTGGAGACATGATTTTCACTCGATACGAAAGCGATACATTCTTCTCAATTCCGCTTCACTCGATACGTGTGTTCTTTTTCTACAATTTCTTTCTCACTTGCTACAACAAGCTCATGAAACTAAAAATGTAAATTGTACAAATCAAGTTTACTACTAGCGAGAATATTGATGCTACTACATCGTGCATCCAATTACTTCCGTCTACCTTTCCTTGTCCCTCTTGATTCGTATATTTGTTCACGTTCCTTCTCCACTTTCTTACTCCATTTCAAAGAATAATAATAATAATGTGGGGAGTGAAAAGGAAAAGGAGATTGTAGATAGATACTACGAAAAAACTATTACCGTCATTTTCCCATAACCTAAGTTGACTCATGTACTTTTTCCCCAAAATTTTCAACAAAATTGGAAGGTAAGCTATATATATGTTTATGTGTGTGTGCAGGTGAGCTGCTGCTTGTGCTTGCGTGAAAGGTTTATCTACTAAAAGCTTACATGAACGGTGAAATAAGGTAACCGTTTAGATATATGCCTAGCAGCAGCATTATTACATTTCCTGTCATTTTATATCATTAGGCGACAACTTTCCCCTTTCTTTCAAAAACTTGTTTTCTCGTTTCTCTCTCACTTCTTGAACACTTTCAGGTACTTATTTCTCGGGTTATCAATTACTTGTCTTTATTACTTTGCCTTCGCTAAAACAGTGGAAAAGCAAAAAGCAGAAAATATAACCCTTAGTTTACCAAAATCATTCTGGGAATGTGAACAATGCCAGCAATCGAAATATTACCACAAAAAGCACAGGTAAAAGGATACAGTAGTATGCAGTTGGGTGATATTGGTCGTGGTGTTTGTTGTCTTGCTAAAAGCAGTTTTTATTTCCACATCAGAGAGCAAATGACAAGGAATTTTTCCAAGCCATTATACATAGGTAATTATTACATAAGCAATAAGGATCACACCAAAACCAAATATCATGTAACCGTAATTAACCATTCGTAGAAATGCAACCACAACAATAGCACCGACAGCAAATGGTCTGTATCCGTTCAAAGTGGTTGTACACGCTTAAAAATTCAAAAGCGACATGCTACTATATTACAAGCTTGCATTTACATTATGCAGTCAATGATATTCAAGGAAAATAAATTTTTTAAACTACAAGTAAAAAGAACTAGCTCATTTACATCCACATCATCATCCTATATATACTGCGCTATTATGATCGTCTACTCTTTGTCATCCTCCCTCATATAGCCAACCAGCGTAAAAGTGCACACCCGTAGCACCATCGTCAGCATTTTGTTATATAAGCGTTCGTAAATACAATTGTGGTACGGCCTGTGGTCTCCGCTAGTGAAAAAGCCATGAATTAAGTCCCACGAGAGATCATTTAACATACACACGTACATGAGCACAAGTCCCATTAGCATTAGACACAGTCCATTTTCCAAGAAAACTCCCAGAAATGAAACAAATGAAATAATGCTACACTTCGGGTGATACCGAATATGGTGGTACACCATATATATTTGTTATACTAAACTTTCAAAGTTCCCCATATATAGAGAGTACTGAAGCAAAGAGAAAGCAAAAGACGCAAACTGTTTATGCCATATTTGCTGTATGGCATTCCAACATTCCGAAATAAATGAGACTAGGTATATCTCTGCTTTTATACAACGATGATAGTCTCTGGCAAAACTAAACAAAAACAGAAGCACACACACAAAAGCGATAATATATAGACCACCAGTACATTGGCGTATGTATGCATGCCAAGTAATGTAGCACATCCAATATATAAATGACTTTTTAGCTCCTTTTTCATATATTTTTTTTCCTTATTGTACTGGATGACTGACCCTGCAGCAGTTTCCGGAGATAAATACCCTTCCCCTACCGCATTACAACAATGTAAATAACACGCATGAGTCCATGTGCAGTAATAAGTAAGTAGTTGTAATAATAATAGCAGTAGAAGAAATGTTAATAGTCCACCATGGTACAGAGTACGGGGTAAATGCTCGGAAAAAACAGAAGAAAAATGCAGGCTCAGATGTCAAGCAGACAGTTAGCTTTCCCAGAGCTTACGGGCTTATTTTTCCTATTAATGCGAAAGTGTTTCACACAACAACAACTTTTGCTCGCCGCCGCCGCTGCTGCGTCTACTGACTTTCTTCCCTTCTCACAACTTGACGCAATAAGATTATACATATACTCGGGGATGACGACCAGTGCAGTACCTCTACGTCAGTTTGATACGTATCTAGTGGTATAATATGTACTTCTGTTTACAAAAAAAGTGTACAGAGAGACATGTGTGGTGGGAGACCCACAGATTGCATCGAACAAAGATGAGAGTAGGTATATTGCATATACATGCCACTTTATTTGGTTGCAAGTGTGTTGTACTAGAAAACGGAAACGGGATAGTAGTATGTGATGCGAAACTGATTGAAGTGAAAGTAAGAAGGAAAGCAGATGGCTCGGGGTAACGTGTTCAATAATGAGTTTTCCAAAAGCAATTTTGCGCCTTCAACTGCTACAACACAGTTACTACTTATTGCTCTCTCATTTTGTTCTTTCCGCTTGTTATGAAGGCTCATGTAAGTAGGTACACACGCATAAAGTTTGGAAACTACCTTGCACACGGAAAAGTGCAAGGAGGACTTTTTCCCTTTTTTCTGTTACACCAGCCAGTACGCCAAAGCCACGGGCTGCTGCTGGCTTTAGGCCAGTAAAGCAAAAAAAGCTTTCCCAGATTTCTATTACAACGACAAATAGAATAAACGTGTGGCGTGGACAAACATGAAGCAGAGAGGAGGGGTACAAATAAACGCATACATACATTTGTGTGGGTAATGAAACTGAAAATGGACTTGGAGGTAAAAAAACGGTGTGCACAACAAAAACAAAGGCCTTTGATACGTACACACTAGCTGATTTTATCGGGAGATATGAAAGGCAGTACCGCGTTTCTCTGTGTAGATACTGACCAAACCTATCATCATCATCGTCACCACCCATTTCGCCACTAGTCTGATGATGGTGAGTGACTGACGTTCAAACTCCATCTGGCAAAATGAATATTGTTGCAAACGGAAATCAAGGCGATAAGAAGCCAGTAATTGGAAAACATAGACCGGCAAAGCAGATTGGAAGAGTAAAACACTATTTTGAAGTGCATTACGACTGTTTTTATTTCATAGTCAGCACTAACGGCAAACCTGATTAAGTTTCACTTAAGACACACGTCTCGCCAATTGAACCAACGCCCCAACACAAGATTGCAATTTCAGAATGTATACTTGATTTGAATGTCTCGATGGGACATGGAGATAAGACCCGCGACCAAACCTGGTTTCGCGATACAATCTATACCACAGAATGTGACAAGAGGATTACCATCGTGCTGACTGTCATACGAAATCTTCTAGACAAGGTTTTCAATTTGCTGACGCTCCTCATCCCGTCTGATTTGAATGGATTCGATCTATTCTCAAATCTTATCATTTCTCCATTGGATTATCTTCCTTCAACTCTGTGACGACAATGGCCATGTCAAGCCTTAACCACCAATCCGAGTTGGCGACGAAGGTGATTATCGATTTCAGTATTTGTACAGGTCTGTTTTCAAATCTGTGCTCACGGGACAAGAAACATGCAAGGGAAAGTCTTGGCCAACTACACGGAAGATCCCAAGCTGTTAACTACTTTGTGTGCTTGCATATATTATCTCAGGCGAGAAGTTAAATGTACAACCATCGTTCTGCACTGCTTGCTCCGCTTTCATACTCCACCTAATCCACCCCAAACTAACAAAGTCTACAACAACTAAAACGCTCCCTTGCTCCTCTTTTGAAGTGTGTATACAAATATTCATGTTACGAGAATGTTTCAGTTGACTTTACATCCCAATTCTTCCTTAGATCCGCATATAACAAGATTTTAGACAGGGCAATAGGCACACCAGCAGCATCATCCTCGTCACAACACGAACATCAACATCAAATCATACAGAAAAGTCAGAGAGGCACAAATCCTCCAGCTCACGTTTATTGGATTTGAGCTCATTTGCTTTATCACTGAAGACGGCTGAATGAATACCGAGATAGGGGATCCATCCATCTATCCAACCGACCAACAAATCCATCCACCCATCCATTCTCCACATCTTTTCGTGCTTTTGAAACAGTCGGAAATTATTATTCATCTCAACGAGAATCCAATCTCTTGGTCCACGCTCACTAACTCTCCTGCTTCATCTTCTCATCATCAGCAGCAGCATACTTCTCAATCACCCTCTCATCTCTCTCGTCTCTCTTTCTTTCGTGTCTTATTTGTGAAAGCTTCGAATATTATCTTAAAAGAATATATGCCCTCTCAGCAATCAACTGACGCAGTTTTACACTAGATATGACAAGACTATGGCTTTCCATAATATAAACTTTCTCTATACCTCACTATTTTGTATAATGAACTACTGAGCTTTAAAATCTGCTGCCACTCTATTTCCTTCTACATATTCTTTTCAGGTCCCATAGCTTAAAAATCAGACCCGTTTTAGTTTTAATACAAGCAATATCATCATCCATTCACTGATACAACTACATTTTATTCACTTTACAGTATTCCCTGTGGAATGGGAAACTGGAAATCATTATGCTGAGACTTTTCAATGCGTCTTACTTACTTCAATCATCATTCTAAAATTTAACTTCCGTTTGATCCTTTCAATCTCTAAAAAATGTTGACAGTTCACCATTCAAGCAAAAGGAGAAAAGAGAGATGAGAAAGGGAGAAAAAACGGGGAAAATGAAAGTTAAAAACCACAGAAATAAAATCCTTATTCAGCTTTCATCGTCTCTTCTATTCTACGAACTATCAAAATTTTTCATCCGAACTAATATGAAAAAGGGAAAAACTTTTCCAGTTAGTCTAATAAAAACTGTCATTGAGAAGTGTATAAATATCACTGCAAGCACACTGCATAGGTATGTCTACATTTGTCACCAGCCTCTTTTGTCCTGATGAAGTTGAAATACAGAGAAGCTTCACAGAAATATTTAATTATTTAAGTCAGACCAAATGCCTTTACTTCACGCACAGACTATGTTTTTTCCAACAAAAAGTATGGGTCGTCCCCTTTTAAAAAATTGGAGCTGTCATGACCTATTTTAACTTCTTTATTTGTCCGCTGTCGCATGCACCGTTCTCAAATAATTAATAAGCACACTGTAGAATGAGACAGAAAGAGAAAGCATACATATATAGTAAAGCGTGTGGAGAAAAGAGCTCCCACTTTTTTGTGCCACTCATTTTTATCATTCGAATTCCCCTTTTCCACTCATCCAGAAAGAATGTAAAAACGTAAACGACCTACGTCCTTCTTCCCTTTTTTGTGCTGGTCGCTTGGTCGTGTATAGAATGCCACTGAGTTACTGCAAACTGCCAAACGACTTGATTGTGTAAGGCCAAAAACGTCAAATGCTATATTGACTAGACCATGATCATTTCCTTAATTGACCTGGCTTCCCTTTCTCTCTCTAATGACCTTGCCTCTTTTCCTATAGACAAGCTTTCAAATTACATTTATAGTCAGAACATATAGAGCATATATACGGTCTTCGTTACACTGCTAAACATGGTCGCATTTATTCGTGTGTAGCAGCACTCATTCTGCTGTATAATCTCTGGTAGCATGGGACTGTTCACTGCTCCTTTGTCATAATAAAGGCACATTACCAAAAACTGAACTAATCAAGCCCTCATATTTAAGAATTTTGCCTTTTCCAGCCACCACTCTCATCTCATATTCCACCCATCTTCATTTGCAGTAGAACCAATGCCATATCCGGAGAATCCTTGTGAAGTAACTAAAGAAAGCCTTCTTTCCATCCTTTGGTATAAGCTATATACTATGATATAGTTATATCGATCTCCCCGATTCATTTCCAGTATAACTTTACTTGTGCATCTACTTTCCCACTTTCTCCTGTGGCGCATCAACTTAAGCCACCATCTTCATATACCGTGCTTCATTTTATATATTATCGTCATATTCTTCCTTTGCGAGCAAAAAAGGAAAATGTGCTGATGATGATGATGCCGAGGAACGAAAAGGAAATAATAAACTTAAGCTACTACCACATCAGCATTCTCTCTCATTTATATATTCAAAATGTAAATAATATGAGGCAATGTATAGAATCTTCTAAAGCACTCGAAATCAAGAAGAAATGTTTTTGTTGTGTGTCTACACAGTAGTTACTTTCTGTTATAAACAGATATAATATGTTCATACATAAATGCATTTTCTGTTATGACGATGTGACTCCTCTTGAAACAAAGTCCTCTCTGCTTTTATTCAATGTATCCCCACCATCATCAACCAATCCACATGAGTAGGCAAACTTTCCATATAAAATCTGAGAAAGCAAAATGAAGCGGCAGCATTTACTCCGTACACTTTTGGTACGTCAAGCTGCTTGGATAGGCACTAGGCAGTAATGCGGCAGTTGTTGCTGGTGGCTGGTGGTGGTGGAAAGAAATAAATGCGCACGAGAAAGAGAGTGAGACAGGAAGAGTGAAAGTGCTAATTATCTTCTTTCACTCATTTGGGTAGACGTACACGCGCCAATCTTTAGAGAATACCCAGCCCATTCAGCAAGTAAAGTGGCCATTAACATTTTGTTAATTCATGTTGCATCCTGTCTATTACACTTTTGCAATGAGTGAAAGATGATGCACTGCTGCGTGTATAGTGTGTGTATGGAATTCACTTTTTTGGAAATGGTGGTGGTGATGGTGGTGTGAGGCTGGGAAGGATTGAGTTTTTCTGTCTGTGAAACGTGATGCGTAATTTTCCCTCGCCATCACGACTCCTCGTACCTACTCTTTCTCTTTTCCCAGTTATCAGATGGAACAAATGAATTTAAAATGCCTAGACATAATCATATTTGATCTTGTTCATTCGTTCAACCCGTTTCTCTATTTGTCTTTTGTGCGTACATGTATACACGTAAAAGTTTAGTGAATATAGATCAACGTTCTCAAGCTATGTATCTCTTTTTCCTTGCGGCTATTTTCATTAGCATCCACAACAGGAAGACCATTTACTGGTTTATGTTCTCTTTTGAAACGCAACACTGGCTTTGTTTCATCGGCCAGACTTTGATGATACCATCTCTCTAAAAAGAAGTTTTTACATGAAACATATTCCGCTCACATACATTTTTGATGTGGTTGGGAAAAAATGTGGAAACTACGAATGCGTTTATTTATTTTTATCGTAAAAATTTGCAATGTCTCAGAAAGGGTTTTGCAAGAACCCTTGTACACATTTTCCATGGTTGGATGAGCTAGCTGTTCCAGAAATGTTGACAGTAAAAACTTGACTGCAGTCAGGTTACTCCTACCATATTGATTAAAATGGCTAGTCTTGACAGCAAGTAAAATTGCTTTCGAGGTTTAGACTTCAAGCATAATTTATCTACTATAGCGTCAAATATATAGACCTTACTGTTCCTGGTAAATGCTTTAGTTTTACATTTTTCCGAGAAGTATGCGTCTGGCATACCAAAATTGATTGGGAAGAAGGAGAACGCTTACCTGTAAAATAGAAAATAAACATTTTTTGTTAGAAATTTCATCTTTTAAATGAGGTTCCTTTAAATGAGCATATCTTTATTGAGATTATAAGCGCTGGAAGCAAGTAAAAGCCATTAAATTTTGCAAGGCAAGTAACTTGTCGTGTTCGAGTTATAAAAGCCAATGAGTGGTAATCCTAATAACTGCGGAAAAATTGTAGAAAAAACTTAATTCAAACTTAAATAATGATCTGCTGTGCGGAGAAACCAAAATGCTTATCACGGAGAATATCATCCGACAATCTGACATACAATCAATACATGACCTGAATAGAAGAATACCACGAAACCTCATTCGGGAAAGACGTAAGATAAGATTTTCTCTTCCACCGCCACCACCACCGTAACCCGGTTTTCAGACTAGAAATTGAGTAGAGCCAACAGAGAAAGAAGAAAAATTGCTTTCTCTCCTCGGCTGCGTGGTGGGATGCATAGAGACCATATATGTGCCACCCTGAACCTCCATTGAACCCTTTCGCTATGTCTCAGAGAAATTGTGTTTTGATCTTTTCTTCTGCTTTATTTATTCGCACTTGGTGGAGAACGTGGGAATCTAACTGACCTCTCCCTCTCCACTTATTTCCAAACCACTCAGCCATACAGCAAAAAGTAGATTACAAAGTGAAATTGCCAGCTGAATTCACAGGAAGTCCATACGACCAAAAGAAAGGAATAATAGACACCGCTACTATGCTCCATTCACTGCTTCTACTACCAAACTTTGGACACTGATATACTTTTACAAATACATAAATAAGTATGTTGGATGGAATGTGCCATTCTCCGTCCGTCCGCTCGTACACACATACAAATACATTATTTCAAAACGGGCTCAAAACATTTCGTGTTCAAACTACTGTGTAAAAAACGAATCGTTGCTCAATGGATCAATAAATTTCGATCCATTGTCCAGTAACGGCAGTAGCACCAAAAAGAAGACAACATTATATTTATCCCATAATGTAGTATCCTCCACCACATTTATTATTAAATGTACATAAAATGTTTGCTCTATAAGTCGAGCAGCAGCCTAGAGAAGAGATTACTCCTCCTTACCACTAAAGTACCTACACCAAAAAATGTACAACGAGCAGAAAACTCGCTCGTCAGCAAAATATAATATAATGTAATGTAGTAAAAAACCAGCAGCACTTTTTTGGTAAAAAAATACTTATATGATGGTGATGGTTCGGTAGAAATGGCATTTTTTCCTTCCTACCATGTGCGACTTTCCTTATGGGTTAGTAGAAGTGAGCAAAAGTAAGCCGCGCATAGAGAAACAGAAAGAGAAAAAAAACTCAAGCTGGGTGAAGTGAAGAGAAAAAGTAGGTTTCTTTCAAAAACTACAGCTTCCGTTTCCTGCCTGATGTAAAAAACTGAAGCCAAAGTAGTGCACACAGAAAGAGTTTGTACATAGCCGAAAAAAGTAGTAATAGTAGACATACAAGTTTTCGTCGAGGATCGCAATGGGATCCACATGAATCATCATTATTAATCTCTCCCACTATATAATGTATGGAGCATTAACTGTTCCTTTTTTTCTACCACCATGCACTACTTACTACCAAACTAACTTCACTCACTTCCATCCTTTACCACTGCTGACTGCCTCTGCCTAGTCACTTTCTCGCTTCCCCCGTGTGTCTGATTTTCTTTTTTACACAAGTTGCTCCCACAAATTATCTATAGCCATTTTATTAACATGGTTATCCCATCACATAACTCTCATTTTACAGGACTTTCACATCATCATTAACATAGTCATTTTCTCCGTTTTCTACAACTACTTCCTACCACAATTCCCTTACTCAGGAAGATGGGCAAAAAACGTTTTAACGAGGCTCATGATGATGACGATGATCATCTTGATGAGAACGATGATGTTCTTCTGCAGCAGCAGCAGTAGCAACTCGGCTGCTGATACGGACGATGATTGCCCATACCAAAAACCGAAACCTATCTAGTCGCCCAACCATGCATGCATGCTTGCTAGTTACAACAACCAAGCTATATTGTTGGTTCGTGTTCCACCTCGATGCATGGGTATATTATTGGAAGAAAGAATAGGCTACACTCATTTTTCCTTTCAATTTCAAGTTAGCTTTCCTCTCTTTGACTACAACTACTATATAATATGGTTGCTACCACCCAACATTCTAAGCTTTTTTCTCGCAGCTTTCTCTTGAGAGAGAGAAAGAGTGTGTGTGACTGCAAGCATGCTGATAATTGAACGATATCACTCTTCCTTTCTTCGCCGAATCCGTTTGCTTGCATGGGAAACAAGGAGTCAACAGAGCACGACCAATCCACTATAATAATATGCCTTTTTACCTTACAACTAGTTAGTTTTTAAATGTAAAAGCACTATGCTGCTTGCTGAATGAACAATAGGAAAAGATCCTGCTATATAAGTGTACATATAGTTGCACTTACTTAGCAAAATTGCTCAGACTAATAGTAAAGGAATAAAAGTGTTCTCCAGCAGCTCTCTCCTCAGTTCCTTCTTTCTCTTTTTCCAGTGGAAAAGAAAGAGGGTAATCAAAGAGACTTAACTTACTCACTTTTACTCGTTCTTGTGCATTATCATACAAAGTATAATAGTGCTGCTACACTCGCGCGCGTGATGATATATAATGGGATCCCTGCTTTTTCACTTCGATTTTTCAGAGGTAAAAGACAGATAGGCTTGGGTATTATGAAAAAGTAATAGGTCCTGCTTGAACAAGTTGAACAAGCTAGTGGAATATTCAGCTCTTGCTTTTCCATTCTTCTTATACCACTGCCTCTATTGTATTCGATAAGTGAAAAGATATGCGACAAAAAAATTATTGTATGGATGTGTGAGTACCTACCACCACCAGAAGCCAATTTTTCTATATGTTCGCCCTTCAAGGAGATGTTCCATCTGCGAGAAGAGAAAATGGGAAAAAACTCCAAGTAAGCATGAAAGTATAAATTTCGTCTTTCTCTCTCCCTCTTCCTTGAACCCAGCTATAACCCCCACTCACAAAAGGTGCTTCGATCATTTTCCATTCCGACACTATCAAGAGCAAAAAACGGGGCACCACTACCGCTTCTGGCAAAGATAGAGGCAAGACATCTAACAAGAAGCCTGCACAAGTACAATGAAAAGTAAAAAAATGTGAGGTATGAGGCATTGTTGTAGTAAAGGTACTATAGCCGTGGCTCAGTGTGCGTCTCCATGTATAGCTTATGCAACTGAGGCTATTTCCGTGTGCATATAAATAGTTACGTTCAAACGCGAAAGAATTCAGCATTCAAAACTTTTTACTACTTCGTAACAATGTACGTATACATTGGCATCAACCTAATCTTAAGTGCTCTTGTGCTTCTCTAGATAACTGAAGAAGAATGGCGGGTGAAGCACAGTGCATTATGCCAGCAGCATCTCGAAATGATGGAAGTTGTGAATTTTATATTTTAAGAAGATGTATGTATGCCCAAACATGATAAATTATACATTACATTTACGATATAGTCGGAGAATCTTATTAAGAGAAAGTCGAAATGATGCATGCACATTTGTAAAACGTAATGGAGAATAAAAGGTAGACAGAGTGGTAGTGGTAGCAGAGCACAAAGCTTTTTCTGTACTGTTTTCACCTAATGATAAAATGTACATAAACCGTTAGTAATGGTTGTCGGGGCAGAACGGCGCGGCGGCGGATGAGCTGCTGAAACAAGGTGTATCTGGAGAAAGTGCACCAAGTCAAAGTAAACTGCGATGCGATGAAATGATGCTTAAAAGAAATGCTGAAACTGTGTGTGTGGAAATCTTGGAACTGTACACAAGGAGAAAAGAGAGCGGAACAACATAATATTATATACGTATGTACTTCGTACTAGTATATTTATAAACGCGACGGACTACCTTGTTCCTTTTCAGACGAACGACAACATTTCCGCATTGAATCACATCTGCATCATTTCACTCTGTTGATTTGACTTACGGGGAGGAGGTGTACATGGTGAAAGAAGAAATGAGGAGAACGAAAAGAGCAAAAAGAAAAGGAAAACATGAAAAAGTGAATTTTTTTCTGTTGCTTTTTTTACTTTATGGCCGCTAGTCGAACTTTCTCAGCTTTGATATAGTCACCACCGCACACACACATCACCTCTTATATATCTAAGCCCGGGTATTAAATAAAATGGTATAGAAAAAGTCAAAGTATGACTATTGTGACTGGTGCCATTGTTCCTAGAGTTGTAAGTATGTTGAAAATCTTTTTGCTTTTTACTCTTGACTACTCCCATCATTCCTCTTTTTACTTGATCACATGTCTACATCATATCTATTATTATCATAGTTATAGCGAGCCACTATAACAAAAGATACACACAAAGTTATGCATACACACACAACAATACAAAGTTAAAATAACCTCCAATATGTAATGTGCCATGCCATTTTTCTCCTAACGTATGCATTATTGTAGTTACTTTTACTCCACTAATACTCATAAAGAGAAGCACACACACGACAAGGAAAGTGCTAGTATTACCATTAGCTTTGCACAAATAATAAAAACGGAAAAAAGAAAAAGAGAAAACTTTTTGGCACTCTTTAAATTGGTCTGATCCATTTGCATTTTTCTTTTTCCTCTTTTTCTTAGCTCCCTCAACCTCCCTTTTTTCCTTTTCTCACACTGTAGACCTCAAACTAGCGCATATTTTTTATGCATAAAAAAGAAAGAAAAGTGTAGGCGCAGGCAGATATGCATAGATACACACTTTTTTCTCCGCGTGCCCATTATTATTCGTACCCTTTCCTTTTTTCTCACTACTTTGCCATTATAGCAAAAAATACTTAAGTATGGCACTGGTCGGTAGCTAGAAGATATAAAAATTTCCTCGACTCGGCACAACTATCTGTATCAGATATACTACTGTGAATATATTTAAAGTTTTTTTTCGTCTCTAAAGTGTAAAGTGTGTAGTGGCAGCACTTTACAAGTAATGTACATATGTACATCACCCAATTTACACTTTGTGTGTATATTATGCATGCAGTTTTTTTTTACAAAAATTGCTGCTACTACATCGTTTTCTCAGACGTATTTTTCAGAAGCTTTTTGAACATTTCCTCTTTCTTGTACTTCCTTTTTTGGCTTTACAAATGAGCTAAAAAGCAGCTAACAACTTGAGTAGGTACATTCATTATTCTTGGCAATATCCGTTTATAATGCATAAGTATATGCGCGCCTGTGAAGAAATTATATGCTGAGAACAGCAGTCAAGAAAAATATTTTTTCCTTGTGTCGTTATTCTTTTGTGTTTTGAAACCCCTACTTTTATACATTTTACCTTCCATTTGTTAGAGCCCTCTGTGTAAAAACTCAAGTAAAAACCCAAAAGCATCCTTAAGCAACTTTCATTTATTCTTTTCTCTTTTCCCCTTCAAGTAAAGTACAAGATAGCAAGCGTGCACACGGCTTGCATTATACCACAGGAAAAAGTTGTTACTTGACAAGATAGAAAAAGATAGTGTAATGTTTCTTCTTATATACCGGCAGCCTAGCAAGTCGGACCTAACTTGCTCGTTGATGCATCAAAATACCAGCAATGAAATAATATTATCTTGCTCATCTTGTATCTCTTCTTCCCTCTCTAAGAGTTACATACCAATTCAGCGGAATTATTTGACTCTCAAAGATGTAAAAATTTAAAAATGTTTCATGAGATAGCAAGGAAGATGCACATGATGCCTGAATGAAAAATAAGAATGTATTTTGTTCATTCTTTGTACCACAAGCGTTACATTTTTACCTTTATTCTCTGCCCGCACGCGTACTTTTGTACTTACATCAGAGCGTACTTACGTAAAAGGTTGAAGCAAAATGTCATACCACTTAACTAAAAACTACACTGAAGACTGAAACCGTATCTGACATCTGGAAAGCATTTCTCGCCACGAATTCACTTCTTCTGGTCTTTTTGTCTGCGTGTGATACAAAGTTTGTAGCCCTCCAAAGTATGCAATCGTAATTCATGCGACGTGCGCTTCGACAAATCAATCTTATTTTCTTTTTATCATAAAACGGTAGACTTTTGTAAGTTATCATATTATGACGCTTTCAATTTTCTTTGGATTCTACATTTTCTTTCGTACATGCCCACTCTTTTATACTGGTATTCATGTAAATCTAAAAGTGGTCATTGTATAATTTAATGCATTTCTAGCTTTTCAAATAGCTTTTCCAAACTAAAAAAGTCGTCATGCAAGAGATTTGTGTGATACTTTGTGCTTTACGTCTTCACTTGTAACATGCAAAATCATTGAAATGTACAATAACGGTAACACCTTGTTTTATGTGATATACCGTTACTGGTCTCCGTGTGTTGCGGAGGGGCTAGAAAGGAAGACAGGTAGCAATATTCAGCTGAAGCCATTGGCTTAAGGCACTGCAGCTGTGCACTTTTGTAGACAAATCCACACTGTATCCGTGCTGTTGGACCCAAGTCATTTCTCATTCTTTTTTGGAAGTGTTTTCACCAGGGAAAAATACAAGTTTGTACTTTTATGCAAAGCATTTAAGAGCAAATGTCGTATTTCACTGCTCAAAACATGAAGAAGGGATAGTTTTGCTGATGGCTGCGAGGAGGGAACGAGAGAATATGAAAACAGAAAAATCCATATAAAACATAATGTACGTATTTTCAAAGTATGCTAATAAAAGGAATGTTACCATTTTCATCATTCTTTCCAGAAAAAAACTAGAAAAATATCAAATCGGTTTGACTTTGCTCATTGTAGTGAAGGAAAATCGGAACCGAACAGGAAAGGGGTGCATGCCAAATTCATGTTTTCTCGGAATCTTTCTTATTAAAAGTCTCTCGGCAGTATACGCTTGTTTTTTTTTTGAGTGACTGAGAGCTAAAAAAAGATGGATTTATTGGAATCCTAAAGGCGTTGCCGACATTTGCAAACAGCAGCACATGCACGTAGCCACAGACAGTATGGAATCTTCACGGAATGTAATATTTCCCAATACATCACTTTACATTAGTCTTTCACCAGAAATAGCAAGAATATTAAATACATTGCTTAGTATATAATAATGAAGTTGGATATTTCATTTGAACAAACATTTTGGCTATAAACGTATATACCTACTTTGTTTATTCGCAAATAAACGTGCATGTCTCGATGCGCTAACATTTATTTGGAAGCACAAAATAGAATGAGGAATGCTAAAGGCGTCTCTGCTCTTTGCCATCATTATTATTATAGTTTCAGCAGTGTAGTGAGTTAGGGACTCTAAGTAAACGCCAAGTTCGGATGACATTCTGTCTTGAATTAGGTCCTAAGAAGTTTTACTACTACACCTCTCTGTCGGATCAACAAACAGTAAATTTATTTCGACGAACACTGCTTAATAAAAACCGTTTACATTAAAAAGGTAAGCCAAGTACAACTTATCCTCTCGCTCTCTTTCGCTCTATGAAACAAAAAAATGTTTCAGACTTTCATTCCATTTCCAGAAAACTTTACAAGAAATCCCATACACGTAAAGCTGTCACTAGGAGGAATATATCAGCCAAACGGTAGTGTCAAACCAGCACTTTTATCAACATCGTAATCATCATCATCAGATTCATAGCCAAAAAGTAACATTGTCTGATTATTATACTTTTCCGTAGCATATATATCCTTGCCACTCTCTCAAGAATATTTTGTATGTGTGAAAGCAATTTTGTGACTATTGTATTTCCCCACAAGGAAGACAAGTCTGTTTGTATATGCTGATATCTGCATATTTTCTTAGCAAACAACAACTTCTCCAGTACGCATTTTCACTTTTTCATCTCTCTACACACCACATCCAAGTCATGCCAGCCTGCCAGACAGATAAGTTCCAACAACAACAACATCAGCAACAACAAGCAAATGTGAGCCGGATATGAATTCATAAGAGCTTGTTGTTAGTTTGTAGCCAGCAAGCTAAAAGTTGCGTGGCTCTGTGGATGAAAGTGAAAGGAGATTAACATATCACCAAAACAGGTTACAGCTTACTTACAGCCCAACAAATTTCCCATGTCTTGTGCTCCTATTTTGTGCTCTTCCTCTTAAAACAGCTCAGGTATGCGTGGCAGCAACGGGGCTGGGGTTGGATGTCACCGTGTCGTATATAATATTCTGGAGTAGTCAGTAGTCAGCAGTAGTATGCTCAGAACACGAGTTTTGGTAAATACATTAGCAAAACGGTGGCAGCAACAGAATAAAAAAGAAGCAGCACAGCAGTTTATATGCTGAACAGAACTTGCTTCTTTGCTTGTCGTAACTTACACGAATCTGCGTCAGCAAAATTTTCTTCTATCTAATTGGTAATATTCTTTTTGCTTTCGCCTCATCCAACTTTTCCTGCTCGTATACATTCCCCCACTCTCTCTGTCTGACTGAGTTACCACTGTGTACTTACTAAATACTCGTTTGCAAGTAGCAGAGAGACTAGATGTACAAAGTGTAGTAACAGTAATAACTAAGTAGATTTAGTTCTCCTTTCCAACACATCCTACTTAAAAAGTACCACTGAATAAAGCGGGAAAAACTCTAAATAACTCAAGACAGTACAAAGTCTTAAATTAAGCTAATTTTACTGCCACGTTGTTATACAATCCAAAGTTGGAAATTTTATTTCCAATATATGAGGGCTAGCAGAAATAGGAGTGGCTGTGCTGTAGAGGCATTTTCTAGCAAAAGTTTGCATGCTTATGTAAAAATCATATTTACTGTCGAGGTGCTTGTAAAGTGTAGTAAGAGGAGGAGAATTTTACACACATGTTATTATTGGAGGCGGTAACGGCATATTATATTTATAATAAAAATCTAAAAAAAATACTAAGCATTGCTACTTGAAATTCCTTTTCCTTCCTGAAAAATCTCCACTACACAAAGTTGTATACATGTTTATAAGTATAACAATTCCAGTTATTCTATTTAACCCTTTTCTTTCTCCATATATATGGTTGTGGGTAGCTGGTGACAAAAGGTAAATCAAAATCCAGCAAAGAAGGAAGAATGGGAGGCGGAGTTGCGAGTAGTTTCTTTAAAAAAAGTTGCCAACATCAGCAAAACGTATCTACATTCTTGTGCGTTTTTTCGCTCCTCTTCTTCCTTTTTTTGCTATATATATTTCTTTTTTTCACTTGCTGCTACTGGATTTCTTTCATTTCTTGTTACTTTCCCTTTCCCTGTCCAATCTCCTTCTTTCACTCCATGCATCTACCGGTCCATTTAGTAAAGCTATTCCCTTTTGGCAAACCACAGCAAAAACCCATTCAACATAACAAAAGGACAGAAAAAAGAAAGAGGAGAAAATGTACTAAAAATTCCGAAAGCAAAGCCAAAACTAATTCTGCCCAACGAAGGCAACCAGGCAGGTTGTCGAGCTATTACAAAAAACAGTCACTTTTACTCAACACAGTTTCTCTACACAGTATACCGCCATCTTAATGTAAAATGCATGGAAGCACACGGACCCTAGCAAGAAGGTACATTATTATAACAACGTATTCTCCGAATAAAAATATAACCTTGTTCTTGTCCACATGCATTGCAGTAAAGGAGAAGGTAAGCCCAAGTAGACACTAGTCATCTTTTCTCATTCAACCTGGTTGCTACACACATACCAGCAGAGCATATAAGAATCCGGGAAAAAATGAAGTTCCTTTTTTCTTCTCCCATGCATTTTTTGGCCACTTTTACCTCAACTGGTTACCAATTTTTAAAAGGAAAAAATCTAACAAACTAGACATGTACATTTAACCATTTTCATACCTTTTTAAGGATATTTTTAGAATATGACTGCATTAACAAAGAAAGAGGGTTGCACATATATATTTATATAGCACACGTGTTTTGAATACTGTTGGGACGTTTGCTAAAAAATGAATGAAGACTGTAAAGTACATTCAGGGCCTAATGGTATCCTATATCAATGATAAATAAGGATGAATATATAACTGTTATAATATAGCCTTTCTCTGAGAACATAACCAAGTTGCTTTTTTATGTTGATGTTATTTTCATGCTGCTACTGCTCGTCTAGATCAATGCTATTCGTGTGTGGAGAAATGAAAGGTACCAAAAAAGCAGGCCTGATGCAAGCAGGGTAAGGAGCGCTCTCGTCATTTCAATACTTTTTGCCAACTAGAGCATATAATATATATTTTAAAGGATTTTTCTATTACTTTTTCTACTCAACAAGGGAGAAAAAGAGAGCAGCATCATTTCGTTTAGTAGAGTGGTGAGTGGTCGCAAAAGATATGCTGTTGTGATACCAATGAGCGGAACACTGCATTGTACAATGTATGTGTCGTCGTCCCTTGTAAAGAGGAGAAAAAAATGAGGACGAAAAAAGTCGGCTTGATTGTCGTTTTGTCTTTTCATTTTGCAGACAAGCCATTTCTATTCACTTAACAATGGGCATTTAGGGAATTCTAAGCAGGCACATCACATCGCATATGTATGTGTGTTTATCATACAATATGCGAATCTTGGGGTGCTGTGCGAACGTAATGTACTCCCGTATGGACACACATGAGAAAGAAACAGGATAAAAATGCCAAACATCACATAATATTGTGTTGTGTGTTGGACGACGACTTCATGACAATGTCTGTATCACTATACTCTCTGCTAAAAAACAAGAAAGAAAATGAAAGCGATGCGCGGTGTGCGTGTATAGATGCTGTTACTTTTTTTGTCTATTGCTGTATGTGTCCAAAAGAGAAAAATATCAGACTACTTCTCTGGCGCTGAGATTAAAAAACGGCACGACTTGTCCGTACACTCGTCTTCGACATCCGCCCACTTGAGGAACATAAATGACAGGAGTAGTGAAGTTGGACGGAGAGAGGATTGAAAGCGAACAACAACAGGAGTAGGAAAAGAAGTGGAAGTAATATGTAGGCAACAGCAGCAATGATGGTGATGAGATATAGCAAAAAAGGACAGGAATTGGGCTGCAACTTGGTTGGGAAAGAACGAGAGGGAGAAAAAAAATCTGGAGGGCTGTTGAAAGAAGAGGACTTGACAAATACGTGGAAAAAGGAAAAGAGGCTTCATCCAACTTGGAGGCTTGTTCTCTTCCTCAGTTTATGTACTATTATTTGCTAGCATTATTATGCTGTTATTATGATTGTTATTAGGAGATTCTGGAGTTGCACGTTTCAATGCGGAACTTACAGGCATAAAGATATACTATGTCGCTACTAGCTCATGCTTTTTGTGTCGTCCTCTTGCTTGCAAGTACTTAAAAATACACACACATAAAAGTGTTGTGTGTTGTAGTATCTCTCATTATCATTATGATCCGACACAAATAATGACATTAGTTGTGGAAGCATTTTTGAAAAGAACACCGTGGTTTGCACCATACCAAGCTACTTTACACGAAATTTTAGAACAAGGAAAAATGCGAAACCACATGAAGCCACTCAGGTATTTGTGTTTATATTTCAAACAGAATGCAGTAGTTTGTCATTCAGCATAAAAAATAAACAACCTCAGTCGTACAATCCTCTTCAATTATGCACGTCTTTCTCCACTGGCAGTGCATGGCAAGACAAATATTTTCTCTCTAATATTGTATTCGTACTATATACATAGTTTTTTACAGCAGGAAAACGTGGTAACAAAGTAAACGATTTGACAAGAAGGAACCAATCTACCATTGCAATTGATGATATAGAAGAAGGCGTTTACGAAATAGTGGCTTATCCGTTTTGAATGCTTATGCGGATCCCAGCAGTCGAATCTCTTAAACGTATTGGTATTTTGGGATAAAGTAAAATAGAGATGATCAGGTTTTTCAGTGTTCCATATAATATAAGAGAAATAGCAAATGTGCTGAATAAACTCGAACTGCATTAGAGACTAGCATAATACACCTAGCTAGTTCTGTATCTACAACTTATTTTGCTCATTGTGAAGTCGAAATTCCAAAATACTACAACAAGAGCTATATATAAACTTGATAATAAGAGTAACCAAGTTGGTTCATCGTAAATCGCGTAACAACACAAACGCAACATATTCGTGGTGTGGTGGCAATGGAGTAGCAGTAGTACAGCAGCAGCAGTGCTCAGGATTTGAGTATTCTCCAAGTCCCCTTCTCCTTGTCTGTGTACTGGATCATTAAGCCAAATCATGGAGTGCGCCAACACACAACTCTTCTCAAGTGGAGACACACAATTCATAATTATTCCAGTCACAAGTCTACAAATTCTCTACACTTCCTCTTCTCCAACCAAACCAGCGTTACTCACTCTCATTCAGCTCGTCTTTTTCCCTTCTTTTTTCTCTCTTTTCTGCTCCTCTTCAACCATTCACTCTCTCTCTGTAATGTTTCTTATCATCATCGCCACCACCATCACGCTTTCCCCCCTTTTCTTCCGCACATCGTCATCATCATAATCATCCTCCTTTACCACCACCATGCTTACTTTCCACAAGCATAAACTAACGGTGAAATTCCGTTAGCACTTTTGGTCATATCATTATGAGCCGTATGAAAACATGTATTATGCATGCTAGCATATTAAATGCGATTTACTTTCTACTAAAACATGCACACGATATATACCAAAAATGCATATTATAGTATACAACATTATGCTAAACAGAAAGTGGTAGTGTATATTTATATATACATGTTTTATGCGTCCGCATATTTACTCTGTTTTTATAATGCCTTTTGGTTTTTGTGACTAATGCTCAACGTTTTTCGCTACTTTAAGCCTGTCTCATAGAGTCAGGTCAAGCCGCTTTTTGTGAGAGTCATTAATCAACCATTGCTCCACAATGAGAGTTATAATTTCTGCCGGTACTAATCACAAATCTAATTAGGCTACTATGAGATATGAAAAATAGTGTTGTGCATGTACATAATAAGAGAAAGGGAAAAGTTGGGGTATTACATTTTGTTTAGCATTACGCTAGTCCCTTTCTCTTTCTGTATGTCATCCGGTTGCAGTGGAGCGAGAGAGAGAGCACAAAACTTACTTTTTGTGTGCTGCGTGTGACGCCTTTGGCTGTTTCACCAACTCACTTCCTATGCCAAACTCTGATTTTCATTAGAACTGGTGGTAGTGGTGGTGGTTGTAGCATTGTGAATAGGTTGTGTGGTGGTAAAAGCTAAAAGTCACCTCTCGCTCTTTGGAGAAGTAGAACGCAAAAAGGGATAAAAACGGATGTAGTTGGAGGCGTCTTAGGAAATAATTTTGGTAACATTAATTTTCATCCTTGTAAATGTGAGTTTAGCTTTTTTCTCTCTTTTTATTCATTTCATTATGTTATATATAAAGTCAGCAACCGTACGTATTACATAAGACTTTTAAGTACTACTAACTAACTAATGTGATACTTTGTACTATTTGTATGCTTGCATGTTTTCTTCTACTCCACTAATATATTACGTGCCACGACGATGGTACTAACGACTTCTGCTCCATTTGCTCTTAACATTTCCACTCAATTCCTGTTCGAAGGATTATACAAGGCTGTTATTTACTTTTGCTGACATTTACCAATCTTATCTCAACACTAATGGAGTCCTGAATGCTTATTTCCTGGATGAAAGCTCTAGTGTAATTTATTCATTTATTACCTAAAATATGCATTAGCTGGGTAAACCGTGTTACGAGGATGTGTTTCTTTGAAAAGCGTCATCATCATTATCACCGTGTATGTATTATTGACAGAAAACAAAAAGGTATGCTGCATGTAAGTATGTACACACACACTGTACACTGTATAATGTTGTAAGAGAACGGAAATTTGTCATTTTGCAGTAATACTTTCGCTGGTGACGAAAACAAATCTCTGGAGAAATTCAAGCTTAAAAATAGTAATCATTTTCAAAGAGGTTCTTAAGAAAAACAAGACTCATTTCCTCGGCTTGGGAATCAACATTTCATGAGAACTATTTGTTTAAAAAGTATGTACTAATATTTGACGTAAGAAATACATGCATGTTTATGCATGGCATATGCTTTTCTCTTTTCCCTTTGTATGCCCATCAGGAAATGATTATCAACGACAACAGCCGGCGCGTCATCAGAGCTCGGTTTGGCATTTTCAACAAAAATATGATAAAGTCAGAGTACAGAAAAGAGGAAAGTTGGCTAATTTGATCCTTTCGCTATATACTACTGCAACATGAGGTATATATGACAGCAAGTGATATTAGCGTTTGTGATAAAGAACGTGTAATAACACAACAATGCGAATTCACACAATGTAAATGTATGTGTGTCTTGTGCACACACTTGAAAAGAAAAGTATCTCTCCATCTCTATTTTCTCTCATTTTTTTTTCTTTTCACTCATGGCGATAGAGTGTAATATTATGAAATGTAATGGCAGAAAAACAAGAGAGTAGATAGACAGCCTCATACACACACTTGGATTGTATAATAACACACTATATAACAGCAATGGGCTGATTTTTATTAGCACCGGAACAGCCTGCTCGTACTACTATTCTGCTTTTGAGAAGTTCACTTCCGACATCCTAAATTGCCATCAAAGTACAACCGTTGAGCACTCCTATCTCATACCACATTCATTCTTTAACGTACTTTTTATAAACATGTACGTAAAGTACATATGATTATAGCGGAGCAGGGGAAATTTCATATTTATACCCAAATTGTATTGACTACAGTGTACCTAGCAGTCTTTTCTGTTATCTACCAGCCCATTTTATATTCTATAACTTTCTTTCCTTTCTCTGTTTCAGTCTAAAATAAAATGTGATATGGAGGAAGTAGAGGCTTCATCAGCTTCGGCCTTTAATGCACGTCAGATACAGTAGACAACCACCACCGTAGCATCATCTCACCACGACTCACTTGTTCTTATTCTACTTCAATAACAACTAAAACTAGGAGCATTGCCTTGCGTCGGAATACAGAAAAAGAAAGGGAAGAAGCGGCGTACATTTTTTGGGATATTGGGCATTGGGGAAAAGCCCCATGAAGGGCCATACCAAATGGGCGTACAGGGACTCACTTTTACTACAGTCACTTTTCTTTCTCTCACTTTCACTCTCCAAAGGGAGCAGATGACCGTAGTTCTCGGCTTCGTGTTACGATCAACGCACGATGTACAAACGTACCCAGTGATGACGACAAAAGAAGAGTGAATAAAATACACAGAAAATATAGAATGTGCATGTACTCTGTGCATGCATGTCTTGCAAGTGAACAAAAATCGAGTACCACATAAATATATAGGCATATATAGCATAATATTACACTTAACAAAAGATGAGCAGCAGGCAGCATTTCCGTAGTGGCTGTAAGTGATACGATGAAAGGAAAGCTTGAGAAAATATACCTAAAGTTGTCTTTATTCTTGGTACATTGGCATTTGCCTCTTTTTGTAGTTATTATATTGCCGGAAAACGAGGCAATATACGCGCATATGATGGCTCTGTCTTATGCGAAGTTGTATTGTGCAATGTAATATGGTTTAGGACGTTTTGTAAAAGTAAAAGTTGCCTTCATGATGACAAGCCGCGCCGCTCCCCTCTATATAACCCACCGTCCTCAAGAAAAACCGCACACTTTCCTTTCCTCGCTGCTGTTATTTCCGAGCTTCGTGTGTAGTTTTAGAGTACGCACACCAGAAGTTGTAGACATAATATATAAAATAAGAGATCTTCTTGTCTTACTACATTATTATTATTGCTAGCCCATCTTTCTACACACTGATATCCATATATACCTATGTATAGTAGCCCAAAAAAATTTATTATAAAACAGAATGCTGCTTAAGTGCAAAGTCAAAATAAACCTGCTCTATGCGTATATCACACAAGTCTTTGAGTTCTCAGAAAATCAAGAGGAGAAAGATAAATGTAAAGTTGCGTTGGGATTGCTAAAGTTGAGTTGTGGTTAACGGGTTGGCTTTTCTACGAAACTGATGTCTTTTGAGCTGTGTGGAGCATGCCGCGGATACAAAATGTACATTCATTCACGCTTTCATTCATTTGGAAACTATAGTCTGTTGGTAGATTAGTGATACTCTTGTTCCAATAGATTAGTGTGCCGTACTAATAATAATCAGCGGAATAATATGCCAAACATAAATTCCAATTCATTTGAGGAAAATAACATTTATCCTTGTGCAAACACAAAAAGAAGTGTATGTGTTTGCAGTTTGTATAGTTGGCGTTTGCATAAGTGTGTGTATATTCCATCCAGCCTGATTTACACTTGCGAGAGCACACAGAAGGGAAAACGGGAATGCTATTCATTACTTTCATAGAAGAGGAAGCGACTCGCTTTGAATTTTAAATCTTTTTGCCATTCAATTCCATGATCCCAATCCTATTTGCTTTGCTCGCACACATCAACCCAGACATTTAAATATATGTACGACAAGAGAGATGAGAGGGAGTGAGAAGGAGAGAGAGAGGCAATATTGTTGTTGTTATTTGCGTAAGTATTTGTTTTCAAATACGCAACGGTATTATTACACTCTTGCATTGCAAAGACCCATTCGTGTTGTAGGTCTCTATTGTTTACCGACAAAATAAAAAAGTCAACAATTATTGCCGTAGATCACACAGGAAACATTTCCTTTGAACCAGGACTTCTAATAACTATTAATATTAGTAATTAGCTTCCATACCTGATTATTAGTATACTCAAAGGGGAAATCAAGCGAGCAAGCCAACGCTATGCCATTAAACAACTTTGTAATTTCCCTTTAAATATAATAACTACAAGAGTAAAACACGCATTTAAAATCAAAATCAAAAAGGAATTCCTCTCCCAGCGCACAGGTGTACAACGTGCCCTCGCTCGCACCAGCAGCATTGCATACCAGTCAGGTAGATCTTTCCCACTCACGTTGCACTAAAACATTTTCTCTTTAAAATATCATTCATGATATGTGTATATTGTGTTGTTTTGTAACGTGAGCTATAGAACGAGGGTCGTAGTAAGTGTGTATGTGTGTGACCATAAGATATTTAGGTAGCGATCCCAGTACATTACTTAATCTCCCATCTGCATAAATGCCTCTCTCGTATTTTTTATGTCGTCCTTGTCTGATACAATCTCCTTTCTGTTTCTGAGAGAAAAGTTGCGTGTTTGATCAAAAAGGCTTTTCGTTTATCCTCTCGCATATCAATGATTAAAATCATTCACGCCATGGAAGGCGGTTGGGCATAAACAAATGCAATATTTTCCAAAACAGTCAGGCCAGGTAGCAGAGCAGCAGGGTTAGACATGCTGTCAGCAGTGAACAGGTAAAATGTTACATGTGCCGGAGGGAGAGAAAAACAAGTCGTCTCTTTTATGTTTTTACTCTGAAATGGAATTACAGTCACCATCATCATCATGATCGCCACCATAATATAACGCTAATGTTACACACACACAAATATTATATAGCATGCACATTTTCTACGATCTCTTTGGCCATAGCTGAACTAATCACTTACACTATCAACGACTGGAACATATGCATTAGTTATGGAGGAAAAATATTTTATGCCTATAAAGCAATCAGGAGTTTTCTTCCTCTCAAATGCCAACCTTCATGCGGCCGTTACCCCTTTGTAATAATTTCTTTGCCCAGGGTCACAAAATATCCTATCAAGTAACACCAACAGCAGCAGCATCGGTAATAACATCAACCATACTCAATAACAATATGTACCCGCACTGCCAGCCCAAAAAATTCCAAAGCAAAAAGTAAACTGTTTACTTTGTATGTGGCCAACAAAGTCTTTTTTATTTCCTAGAACTAAAAACACGCAGTATTAGTGTTTTCTGCGAAAGAAATAAAAAAGCTGATACTACACAGCCGCTATTCGCGCATTTCATATATTATGGGCTACTTTGCCAAAGCTCCCTATTTCATTTCTCCCGACCCTTTCAACTTTCTTATGATATATTATTGTTTTTTATTATGTCTGTTGTACAGTTATGAGACCAATAAGAAGAGACCATTTTCTTTGTGTAGTAATCCAAGCCACATCATAACGTGCGGCTGTTTCTCTCTGTCTATTTTCCCTTTTCACTTTTTACACACACACACAGAGCTGATGGATATACACCTACAATATATTATACGAGAGTGTGTGTGCGCAGGAAGAAATCATAAAAACAACCAATGTTTTCACAAGGAAATGAAAGAACATGGCTATTAAATGTTTTCGAACAGACTGACTTTGATATATGGACGGATCATGTTAATCAATAAAGGCAAGGTGTAAGGGTGCTACTGTAATAAAATCATGTGTGCTTCTTCCATTTCTCCGCGACCAAAAGCCTGGCCAGTCAAAGAAATAAATCCAAAAGTGCATGCAGCAGCAGCAAGGGGAATACAGGAAAATGCATGCAAGAAGAGAGAGAGAAAAAAAAGTGAGGGCGAGCAGTTCACCTATTCTGGTTTGCAATAGTGCGATGTAGTGTGAACACGAACAAACAAGTCACTTGCATTATCAAACGTGTCGGTCGACTGCAAAAAGGTAGGGCGAAAGCACAAGAAGAAAACGAGAAGGAGCAAAGGGGAGAAAATGAACGACTAATAAGAAGCGACTTTGCTTTGTACAATCTATACATATTATGTGTAGTGCATTAACTTTATGTTCCACATTTTCCTTTTTTCTCTCCGCTGCTTTTGTCCATTTCTCCGAACTTTCAACGAAAAACACATTTATACAAATATACATTCACAAAATAGTGGATGTATGTGTGTAGTACACATCAATATCATTCAAGATTGTATTATCCTCCTCTATTATCCAGTTACACAACCAAGCTTTCAAAGGCAAAAATCTTTTAGGTAATAATGACAATAACAATAATGGCATTTTGTTTGTGTGTAGCATCCACATGAAATTTTAGTACTACGAGGTAAACTTTTTTTTATGTTGCTTTGCATGCAGCTCTGCATACGCATAATGTAAGCACATATATACATAAATGCGAAGGTTTTTTACTTGATAGCTTTTCTGCCGCTGTCGATCGTTGTCTTCCACCTTACTCCATGAACTCTTGGTGTAGTTTAGCACTACAAACAAACCAATTCCATTCTTCCATTCCAGCACATAAAAACTTTTTCCTGTTTTCATGTTCCTTCTTTGTCTACCGTTCGCATTTTTTGGAGAAAGTACAAAGGCATACAAAATGTGCATGGTCCTGGTACATGGTACACATTTCTACGCCACACTACTACAGTACGCATATTGGTACTAATTCTGCATAAAACCTTGAACATATCAACAACGACCCAATGAACACGGAAACTAGTCGTTGTATTTGCTGCTGATACTTGAGTGACTTTGAGCTAGCATTTGTATTGAGTATTTTTTCGTCGTCTTTCTCCGCTGGGCGTTCCACTACCAGCAGGATTATTGGTAGTGCATGTGCAACATAATTCGTTTATTCACTCACGTCGTAGCATTTTTTTCTCTCTTTTGGCATGTAATGTACGTAATGCATGCATATCCCTACGTGACATTATCCCCCGTTTCACCTACAATATATTATGTCGTTGTATATATTATGCCTTTAAGCACTTTTTGAACATCTTCTCATTTCATTTTACTAGGAGCTCCAACGGCTCCTCTTTACAGCCTGCTGGCTGGCGGTCGTTCCTTCAGTTGCTCCTGACACATGCCATTGCGTGTGAAACCCTTATCAAAGAGACCGACTCAAAATGGAGAAAAAAGCATGCATGAAATAGGTACACATATATTACACCCCTATCTTCTATTATGTTATAAGTATGCAACACACACACGTCAAGGTACTTTTGACTTTTTCAAATGCAAACGGAATATTTCTTGTTTCCCTTTGGAAAAAGGCAATGCAAAAAAGCAAAGTAAGAAATGCAGTGGAAAAGCTGCATACATTTTTGTCCCTGGGTACGTGTTCATATAATAATGTTGTCTGCCTGCCAGTCGCCACTGGTGCTGGTTGTTTAAAAAGCCTTTATCATAAACAGATTCAATGCATACTACTGCCAGACAGAAAATAATGCAGTGAAAAGTACATGGATTTGGAGAAAAACAGAGAAAATAGCATCTCTCTTTTCTTTGTCTGTTTTTGTGAAGGTGGTAGAGGCTCCACTGCCAGACGATCTGGCTGACAGCTGCATGTGTATATCAGTAATCTCTATAATATGTGTGAATAAAGCTTTTTTTGCTGTTGATGTTTGGAGAAAGTGTATTAGTATATGAGAGATGCATATGGATAGGACTATTGCTGCTGTTAGCTTTTGTAAGAATAGTTAGTAAGTTGAGTGGAAATGGCATGGCACTGCTGCTGTTGGTTTTGCTGGTGATATATCTTGGTCTTGTTGTTTTGTTGTGGAACGGGTTGTTGTGCCGCTGTAAAAATGTGTTCTGCTCTGATACTGACTGCGGCACTACTTTTTCCTTTTTGCCTGGCTGCCATATTTGCTACAAAAGAAAAGCCTATTACTATAATGACATCGCACAAAGAAGTCCATTTGCTATTAATTGATGATGATGAAAACCGATACGGCAACATCCATTAACAAGTATGGCACGTAACGCACGAGGCTTCATCCTGAGGTTGGAAGCACAGTGTGCTCTGACACCCAACGGAATATTTCAATATTTCATGGGCTACACATGGTAATAATATATAACGGACATGTATGTACAACAGGAAAGGGCCACCCATTATAACGTAGGTACATTCGGTACTACAAGCCAACTAGTATAAAAGCATTTTGTAACATCATCATCAATATAATAAGCTTGTAAAACGGACATTCGAACCTATATACATTTTGCCTTTTACCCTTCAGCCACTTTTGCCACTCGCCACCGATCCGGCGACTAATGTGTGAATAACACACAACCAGGAAAATTGTGATCATAATCATGAATCATGAAATGGAACCAAACCGTATTAGCAGAGTTTTTGGTGAGAAATGGAGAATTGGCGGCACTCTAATGTTTATATTTCATTATATCATGTCTTTATATAATGCACATTGAAGGAGGTATGCACATATATATATTAGTAATATTGATGTGATGATCAGAGACAGTTTTGCAAAGCCCACAGTGTGATGGATGCCGTGTAAACCAACATGAGGCAGGACTAGATGAAAGCCAAATATTATTGATAGATGTGCTCTTGCTTGCAGGCAGAACGGAGACACAAAATACAATAACATTTCAATGCGGCAACATTAATAGTATTATATCAATGACGGAGAGAAAGCGAGAGGAAAGAGAAAAATGGCCACGAGTTTCCTTTTCCCGTTGTCGTGATGCTAAAGTAATAATAAAAACAAAAGCTTCTTTGTGTGTACATTTTTATTGAGGACACTCACAGCTCTGGAATGGTATGAAAATGGCCATTTTTCTTTTTTGCTACAATCAGAGTGAAAGCATAAAAATACATATTCCCTAAACTTTCAATTTTCTAAATTTCTTTCATGATGACATATTACACAACTAACATTATTTCATAGGTTGACGTATTCTGCGCTACACACAAATGGAACAAAAAAATAACAAGAATAATGCATAATCATTATTTCTGTTCATGATAAATAGCCATGTAGCAAGTGCAAATAGTCTCCATATGTGTTATTTTGTTGGCAGAAAGAGAGAAAATAAGTTGCCCTGATCTCACAAAATGGATCCCATTGGGAAGAAATGCGCAATGACCATGGCCAGCACAGCGAGCAACAACTACTTTGCAGAAAATTGCGCCCCTGAGCAGTAACATTTTATGTGCACATTTTACCCTTATTATTGTAAACGTTATGCGAATAATCCGGGGACAAAAACTGCTATTATTTGATGCAGTAAATTCAAACGGGTCAGTGTAGTGGTAATTGCATAAAACTGGGCTAGTAGCATCACCGCGGTGGTCGTACAAGTGGGTGGATCCCTTCCTGGAGAAATGCTAATTGCTTCTTTGCAAAAGGTTCTTAGCTACACTTTAATACTCAATAGGAGTATGCTCTCATGGCGTTTTGAAATGCTACAAAGAAGGAAAACTTGTCTGTTAAGAGCTCTCGTACTACATAAAGCAAAACGTTTTGACACTCTTGATGGTTGTTGGTAGAGCCAAAAAACGAAGACTTGGACACGGACTCGACATGAAAGTAGAAAAGCGTTTAAAGAGACTTATTATATAAACACGCAACTGTGTGCGCAGAAGAACAAGACAAATATGTATATTGGTTCTATACCCATATACAACGTACTCACTCGATTTTAATTATATGCAATATGTACTTGCATGTGAGCGGAGAAAGTGGAGTGAGAATAAAGAACCCTTTTTCCGATGAATTTAATGATGATAGCCTCACACGTACTGCGAAAAATTGTGCGCTTTTGTTGCTTGCGTTCTTTCATGATGCATGTTCAGGAAATACTTTTTTAAACCGTGCTACATTTATTATAACTTCAACATGTTCAGATAAGGATTTTACAAAAATGAAGACGTGGAGTACTTGTGCTGCATGCTGCTACAAAAACCAGATGTACTCGGCCAAAAATTTAACAAAAGGAAATTTTCTCTTTTTTGCTTGCTTTCTTTTTCGAGCAAACATTTGTGAGAGAGTTTCGTGAAGCAGCTTAAGGCTTAAGGTAACATGATTTGTGTCCTTTCTGACTCGTGTCAGATCACAAAAATGTATGTGCCGAGCGCACATACATTTCTGTCGTAAGTACATTTACACACATTACACATGTATAACAGCACGCATGCAACATTTTTGGCTCATACAGAGATGCTTGAACCTGATCCATATAACGGAGTATATATTGCTGTGCTGCATATTATATAAGCGGCTACCTGACTCTGACAAGTTTTTAGAAATGAGGGAGAGAGAATTGCAATGAAAGTAAGTATAAGAGCTGTAGTAACCGCACAACAGCACTAATACGAATAGTAGTTGTTGTAAAGATCGGGTTCACATTACAGGAGAAGAATTCCACCAAAAAAAGCTAAGCACAATGAGACGGGAATACAACTTACTTTCACAAATACTTTTTCTCTTGCTTTTACTACTACTTTTGCTGTCTCTTTTGTGTGCATGTGTACATATGTTGTGATCCCTTATAGCTGCGACAGCTAGCGCACTGAGAGCTTTTCCGTAGTACTAGTAGAGTGTAGCAGCCTGAGCCTGTAAGTCTGACAAGAGCATGAGGGAGTTGTGAAACAAAACGGCTTTTGCATAATTCACAGATTTCGGAGAGTCATGAGGCAAGAGGAAGCAATCAATCTTCATAAATCACAGGATGGGGACTAGCAGTGAAATGTGTGTGACTTTCTCCCACTTTCTCTAATAAGATTCACTCCGTTTACTAATGCAATGCATTTATACTCAGTTATTCAAAACAGGCCGATGCAAGTAAGTGAGTAGGAGGAAGGCGATATCCGTACACATTATACAATACGTTAACAATATTATATAGTGCGCCTACGTGAAGCTCATGCCTATTTTGAACAAGGAATTAAGCTTAAATTCCTCGAAATATGTGTTCTTAGAAGGTATAAAACCCATTCATTCATACGAAAACAACAGTAAAAAGTATGGAAATACGTACCTAAATACTTTTATCTAGGTTTATCTAAGCTCATGATTCAAACCTGATTCCTTTGTCAAATCCTGAGTTCTCGGAGAGCACGCCGGAACCCTTTGCATCTAAAAACTTTCTCGTGCTAAATAAATACATTAGCTAATGGATGTAAAGCAAACGTGTTACTTTTCTAAATTAATGTAAAATAGGCGAATACGTTGGTTTATATGTGCCGTATATACGGTCTTCTGTTCATGATAGTTATTACACACATTATGTGTCTCTGCGTCCATTCGTGTTACACGATCTTCATCTTGTTTTACAGAAAGCGTTTTGATGTATAGCTTAGGCTTTTTACAGCCCGGGTAAAAGTGCCTTGGAATTGTTTGTTTTATGTCTGCTGCTACAATAAAGCAAATGATCCTTAAAACAGTTCTCATGATTATGTACCCTATTACATATCTTTGTCCTTACATTTTCTAAAGTTTTCAATATTTATAAACGCTTATATACCTTCGAATTAAGTTTTATATTAGATTAGGAACACGTTCATTTATTTTTGACAAATCAAAACAGTACGCAAACCTTCCCTGGCACAGCAGTTACAAGTTACGTGAAACCTGATTTTCTTAAAACGTGACACATCAAATGGCATGAAAAATTAATTTTACAACCAGAGACCAAGGTGTCGCGTCTTATATCACCTACACGCCTGTCACAGCTTAAATATCTGAATGCATAAATCAACAATAATTCGTTTGTCTAGTGTCAGCACAGCAGCTTCGAACCACTACTGCCACCAGCCTTGATCGTATAAATCTAGAGCCAACAACTGCTCAACTTTCACATGATGATTTAATCGATGCAGTGCAAATTACTTACAAAATACTACAATCTACAATCTCTGCGCATTATCGTCATCTGTCCTTTTCAGAAATTCTCAGAAATACATGGCTACATAGACATAGGTACACATAATCCATCCCTTCTTCTGTTTTCTCTTCTGTCCCACCTGCTGTCTTTCTCACAAAAAAAGTTGAACAAGGAGAACTACTACCAGCAACTGAGAAATAACGAGGGAGTGAACTCAAACAACCAAGAAAACTCTTTTTCTTATTATTTTATACACACATTTCTTTATACAAAGTCAGTGTGCTTTTAATAGCGTAGCCAGAGTGAGCTCACATAGTGTTCACATGATAAGAAAAGATTAAACGATGGAAGAAGAACAACAGCAGTCATGCATGCTTGTACACAAGACCTTCATTTCCTCCATTCGATTTCATTCTGTGTGATGACTATGATGAGACAAAAAAGCAGCCCTCTCTATCCACTGTAGTATACTGGCCATAATAGCAAAAGCAAACTGGGCGAATGAGAGAGAGAAAGAGGTATGAAAGTAGACCTGAAGAAAAATTAAATCCTAATTAGGAGTGAAGCACTTCAGAAACAGGCCTTCCCTTCCGTTCCAGCTGGCTAACCATGCCTCCATTCCACATCAACATCATCATCATCATCATCAGCGGCGGCAGTAGCAAACGTTGTTGTCCTCAATCTATCTACCCGCAGCAGTTGCATTTAGAACCATACTTTTTAGTAGTCGCTTACACATAGACAGCAGTCCACCCACCAAGTGTAGTTCCACGAGCGCAGAAAGTTCCATTACATCCCATCCATCCATCCAAAAACACACATACACAAACACGCTTCAGAGGATTGGAGAAAGCATCAGAGGAGAACAGTTTTAGTTACATACATATCATACATATTAGTACACACATATTATACATGTGGTGATAAACACAAAAGAGCAGAGAGGAGAGTGTTGTGACTTCGTTAATCACTTATAATAATACGACCTCTCAATTTCCACTCTCTTTCTCTTCTCATGATGTATCTTGCAGAGGGGGCAATGATAGTAGTAAGTAGTTACCAAGACCAGCAGCAGAGAGAAAAGAAGAAGGCCGATGATGAGAATGATGATATCACTCACCACTCTCTACACTCTGGATTCTAACTACCCCGTGCTTCTCTTTTTAAGTTGGTCTTTCTCGTCTCTGTCTTAATTCATATTCCGAAATACAATGCTCTCACTCTCTGCACCAGACATTCCCAGTGTTCCTCTGATTGATATTCATGCGGGATAGATGGATTACGTCGTTTGTAAAGGGCATGTCTAATATATTATGTTTATACACAGAAACATATATCAGCATAAATTCATAACACGGTTACATAAGTCCAAATGAGCAACTTGAGAAAAGGCGAATAGAAAAGAGTGAATGTATGATGATGATAATGATGAACATGTATACAGAACGGACGTGTGCCTAAATAAGTTATATACAGGTCTTTGGTGTGTTTCACTACACGTATTTTCAGTCTATACCTCATGGTGGTACGTGCCATCATAATCATGCTTCCACTTGCCCTTTTCCACTAACCAACCATCAATATTCTCACATTTAAAGCATCAAAGTTTAAGCCCACAGGCCTTTCTCTCTGAGAAACTGAGGAAAGGAACAAGCTACTCATAAGGAGAGCTCGTCCTCTTTTCTTTTCTTCAGTGGCTTGATCTTCTTTTAACAGTACACTCCAGTGATGCTTGTTCTCAATGCAAGAGAGGAGTATTTTACTCTACATGCTTTTCTTTCCAAACACTCGGCCCATTCCATTCCGGCTCTTAGCACCAAAATATAATTCCTCCGAAATGAGCAAAAGGTTCTAATAATAATAGCATCATGCGCCAGCAGTACTACAAAAACGACTTAGCAGTGAGAAAGTTAACAAGAGCTCATGATCATCAACATCTGAATGCATGAGAGAAAAAGAAAGTGAACGAATGGGAGAATTTAGCTGGAAAGTAAATACGAAGAATCCAAATAAAAAGTAAAGCGTCAAGTTTTCTGTTAGGATGAACATATAGCGCCAAGCAAGACAGTAGTGAGATGAATGACTTTATGCTTTTCTAATACTGTAGACATGTATGTAGTGGAATAATGTATAATATACCTATGTAGTATAGCTAGATGCATTTTTACGTGGAACTTACAAAAATACATTTTGGTCTTAGAACTTTGAATTTGAGCATTTATGGCGAAATATATTACGTTCTTCTTACTAATATTATATTGAATGTGCGAACACTTTAGTTGAACTTAATTCTACTTTAGACGCTGCATATCGAATGTACAGTAAAATTTTCAAAAAAAACGTAATAATTTTTAATGCCTCTTTCTCTAACATTTCCTCACCACACGCCAAACCATTCTTCTTTTCATGAGAAAAACCATAGGAAAATACGACAGCTTCCTTCTAACACTTAGACACACACCGAGAGAAACGCATTTTCTCAGAGTACTTTCCTAATCGTTTTTCCATATATTATTGCGCTATATAGAGCTTTCTCCCCTTGCCCTAGCTTCCTTCTCTTGTCATTTCTTCACACCAAGGATATCAATCCGTACTCGGCACAAAAACACGCTAATACCTTGCAAGGGCTTACACTGGCCTTGTGCATGGATTTCAGAGTAAAATATACATATATTTAAGCAGACTTCAGTAAAACCTACCAAGAATAAATACTCCTATCGGAAAAGGCCTGGGAGCAATATTCACGGATTGTGAAAGAATAATGGGATGCAATCCTACAACGACTACCATTACAACCGCTATGAATCCTCCTTCTTTCTCCATCTCATCATGTCCATATCGATTTGTCTTCGACTTTCAACAAACTATCATGATGATCACGATCACTGCCATCATCAAGAACAACAAGAAATGTGAGTGTGTGCAAGTACCCCAACTCAACTCTGAAAAGAAATTATTAGTAGTCCTTTGTGCTACTGATATTTCCAGGGCACAAGAGCGCCTTTTCTCTTTTATTCCTTTAATGTCGAAAGTTGCGTAAGCAAGCACAAATAAATATATATGCAAAGGAGAGAAAATAAGGAAAACTTCAAAGTATCAGTAATAATAATAATGGAAATTGTGCGCATTTCCTTCTTACAACTGTTATCATATCATCATGCTTCACTGTGAGAATATGAGAAGTACAATAAAAGACCCTCAAAAAGCAGAGACTTTTCTCAGGGTTTCGCCCTAGAGTCATTGACGTGTTTTCATAATAATACTACTTCTACCGATATTACATTCAACTACGACGACTATTCATATTCATACATGCCAAAAAACTGAGCATGAAGTGCTTTTATACTCTTACTCAAAGTACACTATGGGCATAGACAAAATGTTGCTACTACTCCAGTACTAGACAGGCCGACGACAACCAACCAATAATAATAATATCTTTCCTTCCACTCCCGAGCAGGAACAGAGCTACTTTTAATATCAAAGTGCTAACAACAAAAACCAACGAAACGCCATTAGGTTTCGACCTTTTCTTTTTCTTTCAAACAAGAAATCATAATACCCGTACTTTCTCCGTCCTTTCTTGTGTCTCACAGGGCGTGTGTACACAGTAAACCAAAAGAACTTTACGTCATTTAAATACATGCATATCTCTATTATACGTACAGGGTAGATGGTTTATGAAGGCACTTGACTTTTTCCCTTTTTCTGCATGATTGTTAAACGTGAAAATGGTCCAACTCTAACATATTGCCTAGGCCGATAAAGGAGTGGGTAGTGTAGCGGGGGATTCCTTATTTCTCCAAGTTTAATCTTGGACGCACACGCTGTAAAAAGCAATATGCTCGATGGCTTATTCATCGAAAAGGATGGCTGCTGCGTGTTTCGAAGGACTCAATCTAGAGAATGTATGAATGTTGGGTCTTATCATCAACAAGAGTCCACTTTCTCTGTGGACCTGGGAAACTTTACAGTCTGGGTGAGACGACAAAAATATGTACAAAGATATATATATAGAAAGAAATATACGTATCTATTTCCTATAAATATATTATGGGAATCATTCCATTCCGACTAAAAACTATCAAGTCCCATTACAGCTAAAAATCTTTATCCCGTATTACTTTTCCTTTCTTTCCACTTTTCAAAGAACTCTCCGCTCTCACCGCCACGAAAAAGCCAAAAGTCACACAAACTGTGGGTACTTGTACTTGTGTGTATGGATGGAGAAGTGGCCTAGAACTTTTCGTACTAACGTCATCATACCAAAAATATACAGAAGAAGATGGCATACAAAATGTTTGGTTTGCATTGAGTATCAATGTACATCTCCAACAAGTTTAGGCAATATTCCCACCAGATCACTAGCAAAAGGGCAAAACCTCATGATTGTATCATATGAGCCAGCTATCAGCCTTTATATTGAGGACTTTTTGAGTACTTTCTCTTAAGAAAAAATTTAAAACTAGTCTTTATTCTCTGGCTGTGGTAAAGAAGATGAGAAAAGAGAGACAGAGAGCCTCGGGAGAAGTGAAAATGGAAGAATAGAAGATACAAGAGTGAGTGGGAGCACGGTGATAGTCACGATGATGGCGAGACTTGAAAAAAGATTCGTTCATAACCACTACCACTTCCAACAGAAGCACAAAACGTTTTTAGATATTGAAGAAAGTACACATGATCATGAAGACGCAAAAAAAGAAGCAAGAATGCCAACATCACTGTATATACGAGTAAAAGGGTATGATTATGTAGTAGTAAGAGTACTACTACACGACAAAGAACACAGCAAAAGTCGTCCCAAGCTCAATATCCGCACGAACATGATATCTTGAGAACAAAAACGGATCCTTGTGGAAAAGAATTTTTTCTTATCTTTTTACCACACCTCCATGTACAATCATCTACTACTATCCCAGATCAACTGCTTCTCCGCATGGGAAGATGAGAAACAGGAAAAAATGGGAATAGCACACAAAACCTCAAAATGAAAATTTATCCATGTGAGATCAGTTTCTCCTCTTATTCTTCTTTACTCTTCCCTCACACTTTTCTTTATCTATGATCCCTTTTTTGTGTCATAGTCAGTGTTATATCTTTTTATATATATTTATTGTCCGGAGAAGAGCCTGCGATTAAAAAGATACTCCGTGTAGTAGTAGAAGAAACTCAAAAGTGGAAAGATTGAGAATACGGTAGTTTTTTATACGAATAGTAAGGTATCACTACCGTCATCGCCCAAGAGGAGGTAGAGTTGTTGAAACGATATCCAAATATCTCCGCCTTTATTCCTCAATAAATTCATCCCAATGTTGAAGTTCAGAATTTTTCATGTGAGCAAGCAAATTTGCCGCAGTGAGCAGTGAAATGCCGCAGATGTCTGCGTATAAAAAACGGCATAATGCTACCGTAAATCAAAATTATGCTTCGCATTAATTAATGAGCATATTCATCTATTCCATTTTCTTTTTCTCCTTTATGCACACAGACCATACAAAAGTGGCTGTGCTACCACTGCAGAGTGTCAGAATGTGTCTCGGACAAAACCAACAAAAAAATTGAGAGAGGATATTATATAACAGAGAGAAAACATATTGTGTTTTTGTTGAAACTGCTTACCCTGATTTTTTATGCTGCCAGCTACGACATAATCCTCGTACCAAAAGGCGGATAGGCATAAGCATAATATAGTCTTTATACATGCTTTACAACGGCAATGATTTAAATACGAGAGCACCAGATGTGCTCAATCTAAAGCGTACTACTACTACGCCGAAGGAGGAGGCAGTAGCCCCGATCATCATTCTAATTCAGCAAAACCACTTTTTCTTCTTACACTACTGCTCACTTTGCTACTTTTCCTCAAAATACTCTTCTCTTTTTTGTTCCGATCCAGCAACATCCAGAATTCTAACTGGAGTGGAGTCGTTTTACAAAAATAAAAAAAAACAACACTCCAACAAAAGTGTTGGCATGCTATATCGTATGGTAATAGCTGCGGTCCATGTGGTCAAGCCACTAAAATCTGCATTTATAACGTGAGCCAAAGCCAAACGGCAGTTTTGTAGCGAAGCAGTTACGCAGTCTAGTTTTAAGTAAGCGGATCGTTTTTGTATTATCCTTCTATAATTTTTCCAATATAGAGTTTACTCTATTGTTTGGTGCAGTCAAGCAAGCAGCACTAAAGACACGTTTTTACTTCTTCCAACACTTTCATCAGTCATATTCTTCCCACGTTTCAACTGAGAGTAAAAAATAGCATCATCATGAATGGGTATAATAGCATCACAAAATCCGTACGTAATCATAAGGATTCCTCACTTAAAGTAAAAAATGGCATTCTTCCCTCTGCTCATTCCAGTACCACCACCCAACAAAAAATTCTTATAATGTACACATTGTAAAAGTTAAGCACAAGGGAAATGAGTGTGAATGCCAAGAGCAAAGGCTCACGAAAATGAGGGTAAACTCGGCTTGGAGTGAGGAAAAAAGAGCGAGTGGGAGAATAGGAATGAACAACCACACGGTACATATAAAAATGAAATGAAAGATAGACAAACATTGAACAGGGAGAAAGAAAGACGAAAAACAGTAGCTTTCTGTTTATTTTTATACGTCTATACAGTGTGTATACATATAGTGTGCAAATAGTCAACATGGTCTTCACTGCTAATAAGGCCCAACAACTAACTGCAATTTGAGAGGGAGAAAAACCCACAATTTATTATTTCGGTTCTGTCTGAGCCTCATTCCCCCAATCTATCTTATCCCAAAAGAGTAACAACAGCAGAGTGGCAGGAGTGAGAGAGAACCAGTGGAGTTTCAACTGCAGTAACATCCATTTTGGGAGCAAAAGGACCGACCAAAAAGTTAAATCAACCCACACTTTCTCCATTCCAATTATATCACATGAAATAGAGCACATACAACGAAAAATGAGAAATCTCTTGCCATTACGTTCCACGCAGACAAAAAACAAGAGGAAAAAGTGTAACATTATGTATATTACTAAATGTTCCATATATACAACATAAACATGCTTATTTTAACTTGTGCTCAAAAACCACATCACAAGTGATAGCCCGCGTAGGAGATAATAATAATAAAGCATGTATAAAAAATGCCATACACCATATCTCTGAAAGACAACTATTATTTTTATATGATATAAATCGGTCTTACAACTTCTACTACAACAACGACCGAAAACTAGCAACTTTTTTCATCGGGAAATCGGCCTTATTACAACTTGTTGTAGTGTGCATTCTGAAAGTAACTACTGGGAAAGAATCCTCATCTCTTTTTTTGCCTCTTATTTTCCTCTGCTTGCGCCCTTCCAAACTGCCTTTTTCCTTTTTAGAAAAAAATACATGTTGAAGACATTAACTTGTGTGTGGTACAACAGAGAGAAAAAAGTAGAAACTCCCAAAGAAATCTTCCATTTCATTTCCCTCCTCCTCAGACAAAAATATCTAAAAACCAAGTTGCCTTTTTCTCTTTCCTCATGTGTAAGGAAGAGCAACAACAACAAACACAAGTATTAGTTTTTAGCTATCACATCACAACAACTAGTACTTCAGTAAAACAGCAACTACTACATTTTTTCTCATTTTGCTTCAGACGAAAAAATAAGGAGAAAAAAATTCATCGAAGGAAGATAGTAGTACGCTGTAAGAACAAGAAAGTATGGAAAAAGTTATTTTTCTTTGGAAAAGGAATGTGTACGTGGCCAAGCATTTTCATTTCACTTCCACATAAAACATGCATAGAGAAATGGTCTACGCCTGCTAAAAATTTCAACCGTTGTTACTAATAAGTCGACATATTACCAGGAAAAAGAAGATAAAAACAAGCCGATGGAACATGGGAAAAACAGGGAAAAGTAAGAAAACAAAAGAAAGTAAAGAATGAATAACCATGAGGAGAAGAGAAAACTGAGGAACGAGATGAGACAGGAAAAGTGATTGCATGAAAAATAAGCAAAATATTTTTAAAAGTCGATCTAGTGTATGTGCTGGGTAAAAACGTACGAATGAGAGACAAGTTTACGAATCTGAAGAGGAAGGGGAGAAGCATGGAACTCTTGGTTTTGTTGTCTTTGCAAAGCTATATCCCGTTATATGCATATTTTATAGTTGCAAGCAATATTGCATTTCCCACTTTGTTCTTTCCGGCGGCTGAGAAATTGACAGCGAGTATGTCAGGTAAATGTACCCAGTGTATTTTTAGCGTGTGAACATGAGAAACTGAAGAACAAGTTTCCTGGTCGTACGAAAAGTCGAAAGTCGAAACTTGAACGCTTGGAGCAAAAGTCACTGGAGAAAGCAAAGCCGGAGGATGAAAAGTCAAAGAATTAAAAGTTTTCAATGACAATTTGTTGTATGCAAAATCTAAACTCTGCACAAAAAATCAAAAAGTGCTCATTTATTGAGCATTTTGGACTGACAAATTTAGAAAGTTTAAATTAGACAAAAACTTCAACTTGAGCGACGACAGGCTTAATGTTCAACTGTGATTTTCCATTGTTTTGAATGAAATCCATTTATTCTCAGGCAACTTTCTCCTGAAACTTTCCCTTTATTTGTCCAGATTCGCACCCAATGAGTTCCATATCTTCCCTGATCTTCTAAACTGTATCAAATGGCCAGGTGACTGACTACTTTAGAACGTGAACAATTTGTTTTTCTTCCGAGATCTTGACATCAATCAGCACCTCACGGGCCAAAGTTTATTTCAAAAAGGTTTAAATGTCCAGGGTTGAAAATATCCGTGCAACTGATAAAGTTGGAACTTGGGACATGTGTATATACAGCTCCTTTCTTATTCCATCTTGATGGGCTTTAAGTTTTCTATACAGTAAAGCTTTAAAGTTTATAGCCTTCGTAAAGCGATTCCCCAACCTTGAGTTTTCATCACTTTCAAATTATTCTAATAGAAGAGAGCTCATTCATCAACCAAGACAAGTCTCATGTTTGCCAGGCGCTTTCATCAGAAATGATCGAGAACAAGAAACTAGCAAAACTATCCGTATATAACATGAACAAAATAAGCTCGTCTTTTGAAAAGTTATATTCCTCACATTTTCCCAATCTAAAAATCTTTTTCTTTGGGCCATTTTCCTTTTTCCTTATTCTTCATTTTTAAATGTCAGCTTGTGCTGCTGCTGCTAACTTTTATTTTCATCTACCAAAGCAAAACTTTCTTTCTTATTATAAAAGCTTAAATGGCGGAAATGAAACAACTTTGAAATTCTAATTATGCCTGCCACTGGAACCAGGATATTATTATTATGTACAAAAAACTGAAAAAGTATACAACCTACCGAAAACTAAACCATTAATTCTTGTCGTCGGAAACCTGACAATTTTAGTGGGCTGCCCCTCCGCTATAGCGCGTTTCCCCTTCTGCCCAACCCAAAAATTACAAGCAGAAATTATGTTTAACTTTTCTCATCTTATATATTTTCACATTTTTTGTGGGCTGACTAATTCATCCGATGTAGCTGTGTAGTAATTTTAAAAGGAAAGAATCATTAAACAGGGAAAATGCGGGTAGAACTGAAGGATACAATGGTTTATATGCTACAATACACTATCATGATGGCACAGGAAAGCAAAGTCATTTTCCTAGTGCATTACACACCATAACCAGTTGTCAACTCTTTTTTGCCAGCTTGCAGCTTTACCTCCATTATAATAATCCACAGAGTTCTCCACTAATACAAAACGGTAAGCAAACAAACTTTTGAACTTTTTTCTGCAGTTCCGCCCATCTCCTTCTTCTCGACAAAGTGACATCCCATTATTACATAGGAAAACTTCTTAAAATGGTCAAACATCATCATCTCTTTTATCTTGGTATTTTTGAGGGTGTGTATAACTTCCACCCGAAAGGAAGTCTTTTTCTTCCTATCATATTATATTTGACTGTATATGTATGCTCAAAGTGGTAGCAAAACATGCAGTAGTATAACTGCTACCGGTATACTGATAAGTTGAGCGTTTTATAATGCTACAACATAGTACACATTTACACATTTAAAGACTATAAAAAGCAATTTGGGTATGTATAACAAGAGATTGTAGTATTACGAACATTAGTGTAGTATTTTATATGATTGCACACGTTGCTTTCTTCTCCCGGATCTTATAGGCATAGCCCCGATTTAATAGTACTTTTTGCCGTGCAATCACATTTCTCACACATTTACCAAACAGGAGTTGAGATAGTCGTCAAACGACTATCATTATTACCAACTACAATTTCGTATTTGCTTGCTCATACTGTCTTCCACTTTACTATCACACCACCAGCAGACAAAACAGAAGAACACAGTATAATATTGCCATGCTAAACGACTTTACTAACTTGCTGTACATGCATCATGATATGACTTTCTATATGACGTTGGTATGTGTGTATGCATGTGATATCATTTCGATACTCTGATATCAGATATTGAGCTGAAATTGACAGAAGATGTTAGACACACAAGAAAAAAAGAATGGCTGAAAGTTAGCAGTGCAGCTCCCAGTGTTTGCAACAACGATAGTCTGCTTTTTTGTCAAAAGAAACTTTCGATGGGAATAACATGAGAATAAAGCATCCATCCAAAAATACCAAATCCTTGTATAACTGGCGATATCGCGATACCCCCAACAATGTAGAGTATGGATGAATGAGCGAGAGAAGAGAAAGAAAAGAAGTGGAGCATGCACAGCTGCGAAAGAAAGGAAAGTCAAAAAATCTGGTGGCAAAGTTCCATACTTCTGTCTTCTCCAGTTTTTTTTCGTACAAAAAAGACACTATTTTTTCTTGCCTATAATGCATATATTATTACTCCCTTTTTAGTGTCTGGCGGGCTGGTGTGGATATATGAATGAAGGACCAAACCTGACAGTCTATATACTTATTATGGAGTTGACGCTGAGTGTAAAAAAGGCAAAAAAAGTTTCACCGTCAGCTGCCATAAAAATGACAAGAAAGGATTTCACTATCACAAGAAACTTGTCCATCAGTCTAAGAGAATCTACTGTAGGTACATTGGTGTCAGGTTATTCTCCATCAAAATAGGGATGGCATAAAAGCATCCACAAAAAAACTATGTACGTATCGTTAAGCAATGTTGGAAAAACACCTCGCTGGCTGTATTTGGAGAGGATTTTTTAGTGTACAAACTCTTCCCAATATCTTATCACCTTTTTTGTTATTTATTTAAAGGCGATATTTTTAGAACAGGGCAACTTGATGTTTGGAAGATTGTTTCCCTGATTTGCCCGTCATATTTCTAAAAGTTTTTTTTTTCTGAAAAAATGTAGTGTACTACTGTTATATTCATCTTTGGAAATGAAGTGTTGTCAAAAAAAACTTTAATACATGTATTCATGTGTATATATATATATATTCTAGTCACTAGTTATAAATATATATTGTGTAACACTACATATATTTTTTTATCTGCTTTAGTATATAGCTTCCAGTTTTAAGAAAAAGTGGACATGTAAAAAAGTTCTGGTATCATTACTTTGTTCGGTTTGTGGTTTTGCAAACTAAAAAGTCTTTCCTTGTCGCATGACTTGATGTTTCGGTTTCTAGTTTCAGTTGAGATTCTGAGAACCGCTGCAGTATCCTCTATCAAGTTTTGGTATCTTTGTGCCGATTCGTCAACCAAATGTGAAAAACATGCTTGGACCATCACAAACTCTAAGCCATTTGATATTTACGATAAAAAAATAATGGTTCAAAGTAAATCTTTTGAAGATAACACACCGTGCGATTCTCAGAAGTGTTATATCGTTCCAACAAAAGATACTTTTTTTTCTCAGAGAAAGCCAGAAAACACAGTGTCATAATAAATCTGAGAAAAGAGCTGATGACTGGTTGGTGACAAGAAAAATTTCATTTTACATTGACAGCCTTTCTCTGACTTTAGCATGAAATTGCAATAAAAAGGCGGATTCATAAATTCTTTTAGTGATGCTACTCCACGCTTCACTGACTCAACAGGAATAACAACATGAATGGTAAATGGATTCCTGGTAGAGCTATCAATCATCCTCAAACGGTACAAGATTCCTTTCTCCTCTGATGAAAGAAACAATAGAGGCATGTGAATGAAAGACGCACAAGCGGAATGAATGAAGCTAGTAAAATGGTAGGCAAACAGTTTCTAAATGTCTGCTCGATTTCAACAAAGAACTGAAAGTATTAACTCAGCTAAAAGGGTTCTTGATGTTTTGTTGGCACGAAACTAAGGATGCGTTTAGTTCCAGTGCACGGTTCGTTGTCACTTTTTGAAAGTATATTGCAAAATGAGCGCAGCCCTTTTTAGCAGAGCATAGAAAAAGGAATAATAGAAGTTGATTGTCTGCATAAGTTTCAAAAAATGACATGGCACAACGGAAAAGTGGGAGATGGTTTAGTCAGGGAGAAAGAGGATGTTAGAAAAACTGAACTTTTTATAAGATTAAATTTTTCTACCTAAATTGCATTTTCTAGCTCAAATCGCATCTCTTTTAAAAATTTTGTATTCATCAACGTGCTTTCTCCACTGACAGCTGAAAGATAAATGGAAAAGATCTTATTCTAGTTTTATAGATTTAATAAGTATTAATGAGAACACACATTGTGCATTTGTACGAAGTCTACTACTTAACATTGTGCAAAATCCCAAAATAAACTTTGACTACATTTTGACCATGTCCCAACTTTCACCACATTTTTTGTCAAGCTCCACTATCTCAACTTGTCTCTTCCAAAACTTTACCCAGAGCAGTCTTTGTGTAAATCGAAGCAATAAAGTACACAAGACAAAGCAGAAGTGCCAACATGGTTGCTTTCACTTCATTTTCTCTTCAACACACGCTGTCCTACTATCACCTGTCTACTAGCTTAAATCGAACCTCGCTGTTTTACAGTTTACTGCATGCTATAAAATAGAAAATCCCTCTAGTACAGTATAATATTCCGGACAACCATCACCACCACACACACACACTGCCCTATAAAATGGAAACTTTTGTTCACGGTATTATATTCACATTCACACTTAACAAAAATCTATGATTTTAATAATGCACCAGACAAGGTAGTCCAGGCCCGTATAATATATTGTAAGCAAGCGCCAACGAAAATGGCCATGAAAGTGGAATGCAAACCATCCCAACAATTTTCTGTTCCTATTTCATTTTCACCACCACCGTGAAGCTGTATAAAGTTGCTCATTTGCGGTAGATTTCTACTGCACTACTCTTCGTAATATAATACGATATCATGAATATGTCAAGATTCAAGATAATAATATTCCTTTTCCACAGTGCATATACATTTGTCATTCTTATTGCCTGTTATGTTGTATGTGCACAAGTACATATTATTATTACATGTTTGCATAAATACTTTTTTAGGTTTGATATGAGCTGTGAATGTTACACAATGTTACTTGTGTTACAATGCTTCTCGACATTTTCCATGAACGACGCCCTTGGGTAAAGGCGTAGATTTAGGACGCCTCCGTACCTTCTGTCTCATATACTTTGTCGAGTTTACTCCACTTTCTACTTTTCTGCAAAAACTGTGTTTTGCTTAGGTATTGGAGAAACCATACAAGACTTTTCCATTGCTTTTCCACAAACACACACAAAAACAAAGTAAGACCATTGCTAGTTTCGTGTTGGACTACCTTTATGGCAGTCTACCCAACACCATCCAACAAACAACCAAGGAAAACTTTATAATCTTCACAAAAGACGCCATCGTCTTCACTTAAAGTTCTTAGAGGGATCAACTGACTCCAGTTGTAAACCCTGAAAACCACCAACAGGGCTTCAAGGAGAGAGAAAGCATTTTATGTATTAAAATATAACAAGCTTTGCAAAAGCTATATGATTCTTCCCAAACGGTGCGTTATGGATATTTTGAAGAAGGCAACAAAATGTAAACTAACAACCGCTTTTAAGCAAAGTATAAACTTGATTATGTATCTTCATTTTAGCCATATGCCTTATGCAGTGAATATAATAAGATGTATGGTGTGGTTCATTTAATATTATTATTAGACACGAGTAAAGAAGCTCGTACTACACTGAGCAAAAAGACCTTAGCAATTTTCCAAGGAAGGATAATAATTAGGAACAGAGAGTGAACACGATATGGTCGTCTATCTTCTTGGAAATGGGACATCTCATCGTATAAATCAATTCACTTTGACATAAATGCCGCACTAGCAGCTAGCCACAGAAAAAACAACAAAGTTCTTATACTATTACTCTGCGCTTGGTGCTGTCTTCCTGTGCCACCTCCGTTTAAAGATAGTAGCATGGGATACGATTCAAATTAAATGAGCCGTGGTTTATACAACAACGGGAGTGGAACAAAAGGAAATTGTGGGATTCCCTTTATGAAGAACAACAACAAAAAGAAACAACTCCCACACCTTTTTCTCTAATACAATTATTTTATTTTCTAGATTGAAACTACAAGAAAAAGTCGAAAAGCCGCGCGTGCAGTCACAAATTGGAAACAACCGCTGGAACGGTTATGGCCTTAAAAACGAAATAAAACTCAAATGCCATAACTTCATATTGTTCTTTCTAATTAAGATAACATATTTTGCAGGAAGTTTATCAAGAACGAATTTCCTACACGTGGGCATATACCTGCTGAACCCTAGTCCTCGTGTTTTGTCCTACTATAAATCCAGAGGCAGCATCAGCTATATTTGTGCTGCCTTTCACTTCTCATTTATAGAAAATAATTAGCCTTCATCCGTAGGTACTTTAATAGCAACAACAATATTATTATATTGTTTCATGGGCCGAAAAGCCACATGAAAGAAAATAGCGGTTTCCTGTAGCACAGGCTCCAGTTTCTTTGTTGTTCTATGTATAAACCGTGTTAGCCTTGTCTGTTTTGCTTGCATGCTGTGTCCTTGATACACCAAATCCACACACAGTGGCACACACAGTATTTTGTGGAACTATGCCCTTTCTGCATATGAAGCATTGAAGTTGAATTTGTCATACAGACCTCACTAGAGTCCTTCAAAAAGTTATTTAATTAGGCAGTTTTGTTGATGGAAAATACACATATATAGGTTGTACTGATTTTGAGTTGACAATGGAATCCTAACAAATCCATGTTGCAAACTTTGTGTATTAGAAAAGTAATACAAATTGATTGAGACATAACACATATGAATCTATCCGCTACTGCAGAATTTGCATCTATGCAGAAAATGCTTTGGTACGCGTATCCGCTAAAACATGAGAAAGTAGCATTAAAGAGAGTAGAATAGAAAGCAAGAACGGCAGGCCAACTATCACAAAGCTATTATGCTCACTCTAGCATGTAAGCTTGCCACATATACGTCATTATAGCTATAAAGCTAAAAAGTTATCGTACCTTTGTCCAAGTTGACTTTTGGTAGAATGTCATCTTGCCATCCGCACAAGACAAGATTTCCCCAGAGGAGAAAGCAGCAGCACATGATCAAGGACCATGATTCACTCATCTTCCAACTGACTAGAGTCCTCATTATTGCAGCTTTGATGTTGTGACTTGCGATATTTCTTCTTCAGGCAACTTGGAATGGTGATGCCAGCAGACTGTCACCTTGATGTTCTGACGATGACGGGTCAGTAGGGTTTGAACGAGCACAGGAAACGTAGAATTCAACTGATAAACCCGTGTAGTTTGTGTTCATTTCAGGGACATTAAGAGAAAAATGCGAGGATCATTGATGCGATAGTATAAAACTGCACACATAGACAAAATCGAAGTTTCACAGACTTAGTCTTTAGTTCTTTCCATTGTTTCATAAACTATTAAAAACTAGGATTAGTCAACTCTAAAATGTTTGATTTTCCTTTCCGTGCCAGTACCGGTGAACTGACCATTTAACCATCCATTATAAAACGTTCTAGAATAATTAGAAATAGAAAAATTATTTCATTGAGTTTTTTAAACAAATACTATTACTATTACGCGGTCAAAATTACTTTATACTAATGTTTCTTGTTATATTGGTTATCCCATCATTTTTTTAAAGCACAAACAAGTACTAAATAACAAAGGGAAATCATCATTATATTTTGCTTGCTTCAGTGACTATACACTAATCAAGTTTTACTGTGTATCCTATTCTCCCAATTACAACCGACGAGCGTGCTCAATTTAAAATTAACTATTTAAAACTACTTGCATGTCACTCGTTGCTTGTTAACTCATATTCTACAAACATGAACCTATTATTGTAGTCCAGAGCAAACATTTTACTCATTCAGTTGCATGTTCTAGGATGATGAACATTTCACTCATCAATAACAACAATCTATTACCGTATCAGTAAACAATTCTTGTGATTGCTATTGCAAACGAGAAAGAATAAACTATTCGGATATTCCCAAACTGCGATACCATACAAGTACTCAGGAGAGGATACCAAACTAATTCCATTGTCAATATCAACATCCTATTTTTGATAACATACATACCTGAGAACTGGCTGAGTAATCCAAATCCAAATATTTGGCGTAAACTACCACTGAGCTCAATTTGCAAGTTTTCATTCACTGCACTACATTATCAGTCAAAGATTAATCGTCACTTCATTAATGGAGATAATTCACGTCACCGTTTCCGCCTTCAATGTGTACCAATTAGAATTATCGTATCTCCATTGTAAACGAGTAACCCACTTTCATTAACCTTTTCAAGAAGTTTGATTCATTAAAACAAATACACTTATGGTATTCAATTTAATTGTATTACAATGAAAGATGGATTTCCAATTGTTTAGAAACTTTTGGCCTTTGCACTTGACTTGACAGGCAACTCGGTATCTAGGAATAATGTTTCAGTATTATTTCATCGATTTCCAAACATTGACGTTTCCAACAATATCAGGCAACTGCAGTGCCACATGTTCCACAAGGAACCATTCAATTTCCAGTTTGTCAATTCCTCCAAACTCACAAAATGTTATACAACATTGCACATATCAAAAATTGCTCATAATTATTCCACTCCACCAAAACTCCAACTTGAACCTAGCATTATTTAAAGAAATCCCTATAACATAAATACTTTAAAAGTTATTGTTCCCAACACTTGAAATGTTAATGTTTCAGTTTGCTTGTTTATTTATGCGTATCCCATTCCGAGAAATTTTTTTCTACATGTGTGATGTTTACGTAAAGTGCACTCTTTACATTTTATAGTGCATTCATTCTATTAAGCAAAATTCAATATTGCTCATTTCGGTGTCTCGTTTTTGTTGATCAATTTAGCAACATCACACAAACTGCTGCATTGCATTTTATTTACTTGTCGTCCTGTACGGAGCAAGGACGGTTTGTTTTGGTATGCCTACTTTATTTTTGCAGAGAGAGATAACTCATTGTGTCTTCCCTCAAAGTAATAAACTTTTGTTGGATTTTTTATGCAATGTTATGCAGACAGGCAAACACACACACAGAAGACGCACGACAAAAGCAAAAGGTATCACACATCAGACAAAACCAAAAATCACTCTTACTTATTCTTGTCCTTTTATACACTGTTCGTATGATCTGGTTGTGCCTTGAGAATACTTTACTTTTTTCTTCTTGATGTTATTCTTTTAGCTGTCTGCTGCTCCTGGCTCGTGTACGTGTCTCAGCCAAAAGAAAACCTAAACTGTATATGTTGACATCGAAATCCTTGCCTTTATGTTTTTTACGCACTGCATCTAGCAAAGTTTATGTAGTATGCTATCAAGTTTGTCAATGTGAGAGCTGCTACTTTTGCTTTTCTTACTGCTGCTCTAGGTTGATGCTACATGGGACCAAACCGTCCATCCAAGCAAACATGCAAAATGAGAATGTTCCCAAATATCCATTCGTCCATATATTTCAAGTCAACAAGAGAAGATGTAAAGGCAGTAAGGAGCACAGTCACAGTAAGGCAGGAATACTAGTACCAGGCAAGCCAAAAGCAAAAGCAAACGCAAAGCTAGGCATACAACATGACGTTACTGTTCTTGTAATAAAAAGGGAATCTCATCTTGTGTTGGTCTTGGTGATGTACACGACGCATGCAGCACAGCAGTATTCATAAAATTCATTTCTTTTTTATTTCTAGGCTCTATTTCAGTGGGCTTCCACTCTGGCAAGAGGGTTCAGTTGGTACTAAATACAACATTGTAGCTCTTTTTTAAGTTTATAGTTTTTATCATAAGTTTCTTATGATCCTCGCCTTACTCACCGATTCATTTAGTATGAATGTGGGTACGCATTATGCATTTGCTTTCTGTGCTTTTTACACCCAAAAAACTTCCAAAAAAGTGCTCATTCCAATATTCACGAAGGCTCTGTTCTGCTAACATTTTACCTACCTGCTTTCCTTCCAAATTTCATGATGAGCAATTTTCCTATGTGAGGAGCTTTAAAAGCACATGCTAACATATGACCAAAAGTGCTCAATGCAGTATTTCTCCCCTTTTTAGATGTCAGATTGTCGATGTGTTGTCTATTTTTGTGATGACCATACGCAATACGCAAAGGGTCTCCCTGAAAGTTTGATCTGAATGTGGGAAAACCAACCCGTGTTAAAAACGGGATATACTTCTTAATGCTCCAACTTTCTATCGACGAAAACGCTGCATGCACTGCAGATCTAAGAGAAAACGCATGTGACTGACTGTGGAATGGTGTTACAAATTTGCCCGGTGTATATTGTCCATGTTCTATAACTTTCAGGGGGTGGGACACCAATAGCATTTGCAGGTTTGGGTGAACTTGGTCCCAGCTTACGCAGAATAGGTCTGTGTATTTTTTAGGCTAGGATTATTTGGTATACTGGAAGATACACACTGGATAAAATGCATTTGCAAGTTTTGCATCAACTAATTCCATTATTGACTATGGTGTATGTGAATTGTATATATGGTTAAGTGACAGAAATAACCACCTCTGCACCATCTCTACAAATTAGCAAAGAAGCTCCACTAATGTAAATGAAAGCTCTGTTCTTTGTAACTGATGCATAGTGAACTTTCTCAAGTTTACGGTTCATTCGTGTAGGTTACATTTGATGCAGTTAGCAACAGCATGGTAGCTGAGCTAACTAGGATTGGGAATAAAGTAAATGCAAGCTGTATGAGAGTGCAAGCTAGGTTTTGAAACTAACATTTGTTTTCAGCATGATACAAGCTTTTGATTTTGTCTCCGGAACAAGATGGAGCTAATGACGATGACAGCGAAGTAAATGTTGTTTGGTGTTTCGTGACATAAAACAATACACAATTTATTTTGCAATCTTCATTTTTCGGTGAATATATAAAGTTTGTAAACTTTTCTGTTGATTCCTGCACTTTCCAAATTGGCAAATTACATCATTAACAATACACTTGCAAAAAGTTTCGTTTTTGGCAAATGGAGCGAGTTATGGAACCAATTTGTTTGCTTATGCATGTTCGGCATGGCATGGTAAAATGAAGACGAAGGAAGGCAAAGAACAATTTTGCTGAAACTTTTCGCAATAATGTTTTTGATGAATAGTTTACTGGAAGCAATCGGTTCTAGGATTTGCTTTTAACCTGAAATTGCCACTATTACATTGAGAACAATTTTGGCTGTTTTGTAAGGGGCACACGTATATATCACAACAATATGTATTTGATAATCAATCAATTCAAATATGTACTAGGAAAAGCATTTGAAGCAAAAGAAACTTGGGAAATGTATAATTGATCAATCAAAATGATTTTTCAATGCATATACTTGCGAATATTTTAACTCGAAATTCGTTTGTTCGTTCATTCGTATAGTTTGTGAATCTCTTCCAAGGACTTCCATCAAGCAGCTTGTGTTCCAGTCATTCATCCCGTGGGTTACAACAGCATGGTCAAAAACCTGGCTACTACATTTTCAGTGTTTTGCAAACTCCACAGTTTCTATACTTCTGTCTGCGTTCAAAGCAACAAATTATGTCAACAACCAAGAGTCGCAAATCACGATTTGCATTAACCGTTCATGCAATACAATACCCAGCAGAATAAAATCTCAAACCCTAAACGCAAATCAGAGAAATTCAGAAGTTAGCACACGTATGATATGATGTGGCAATCGTCATTGTATGATATTGACTGTTGACACGCACGCAAATTATAAAGTGCGAAAATGCTACTCTTGATAAAAAATCATCACATAATCACATCATCATGGCTTTTTACAGGAAAACTTGGATTGTCAATCCTTGTCAAAATATTTTCACGTCATAATACATGTCAAATCAAAAAACGAGGACGCAAGCACTCACTTTCCAACCGAGATTTTGAAGGAAGTTATGAAATATTATACTCGATTAAAACTTTGACACAATTATATTTTCCTCCACCTTGGATCCTAATCTTGTTCCGCTTCCATTTGAAAATTCAAACGAAATCTATCATCATAAGAATATTTTTCATATAAAATTTCATCTTACCATCATGCAGAGTATCACAATGCTCCACACTCTACTCCAGCTTTCAAAATCCAATCCAAGAGATGATTTCATAGAAAACCACGATGCATGATTTTCCACACTCAAGCATATTAAGCACCTTAGTTTGGGCATACCACACATTAAAAAATTGTAAACTGCAGAGAATGCAGAAAACGCTTAGTGGCTTTCGCTTACACTTGACTTGGCCAAAAAGCTCTCTGGTTTAGTAATAAGCTTTCTTGTTGTTTTTTAGCATAGAGAACAATACCTGCCAACACAAAGATGATATCCTGCCTACCAGCTCGCCAGCCAATAGAAATGGGCCAAGTCAATGGGATCGGGGTGAATGAGCGAACAGATACATTCTCTAAAAAACTCTGCTGGGCTATCAAGATAAAATGTTTATGACAAGAGGCTGTACAAAAATGTGTAGTAAGCTGTAAGTACACGTCAGTCAGTTGGTCTAGGTTTCAATTTTTGCCGACTCCAAAAAGCAGATAGTTACTCGGCAGAAGATACTAGATTCAATTTGGCAGGGCACAAGCACAGTTAAAATTTGACCATCAAACAGTGAGATTCAATTTCGGCGTGACTTGTCACAAGTAAGTATACGCTTTTGGTCGGGGACCGGCTTATTTTTTAAAGAAAAATTAATTAACTTTTAAAAATCAGGTGAGAATACCTGCTGGATAGACGCTAGAATTTTAATTAAGGGTGGGTGAGAACAGGCGTGCGCTATATTTTATAGAAGGCTGACTATATAATTAGGCTTTTAAGCAGTGTGGCATTTATGTAAGGAATAGGGAGCTAATTGAAGAATTAGACGGGATAGGGCATTAAGTAACCGGTTTCCGGTAAAGCCTAGTTTGTGGGGTGACGCTGCTTTATTTCGGGTGTATTAGGTGTCCAAATGATAGAAAATTAGACAACATACGCCAGAATTTCCAGCTGGCTTAGCAGGCTTGTCCAGTTAAGGTTAGCATGCTGACAAGCAATGGAACATGAAAATATTATTTATAGCTATTGTTAGCTTTAGTAAATGCAAGGCATGAAGAGAATATGTTAAACATATTATGTTTCCATAATTTATTAGTGATTCAATTAGTCATAATCTGCATGAAGATTTAGTGTATGAAAATACACACATGTGGAACTAACTTGCTAATCTTATGTATTTTTTGTATTGTTGCAGTTAGAACAATCAAGGCTACCTTTTTTAGTAAATATGAGACGAAATAGCGTGGCACTCTTGTGCTTCGCCCTCTTGGCAGGGTATGCGTCGGCAGGAAGTGTGCTGGAATTGGGAGATAGTGACTTTGAGAACAAAATCGCAGCTTTGGAAAATACTCTAGTTATGTTTTATGCACCTTGGTAAGTTGCATGCAAATCTTGTATTGTCTATGATTGCAATTTGTCCCATATAATTATCCAGCAGTAGCAGTACATAGCATTTTTGTAATTTTCTCTTTCTACATTTACTTTCTTATAGGTGTGGTCACTGTAAACGACTGAAGCCAGAATTCGACAAAGCAGGAGATCTTTTGAAGGATGATGACCCACCAATAACGTTGGCCAAGGTACATAATGACTAACATGGTAGTTTTATGTTTAGGATAGATTGTTAACTCTCTGTTTTGTTCAGAATTTAAAATCATGTGTAATTTGGAAATTTTACAGGTTGACTGTACTGAGGCTGGAAAAGAAACTTGCAATAAATTCTCCGTTAGTGGGTACCCAACGCTAAAAATTTTCAAGAATGGAGAGTTGTCTACTGATTATAATGGTCCACGTGAAGCAAGTACGTATTTAGAGCTTTAATTGCCAATTTTACATGAAAGTTTGTTAGGAAAAAGCATTGACTAATATATCTTTAATGTTTACTCTTCTAGATGGAATTGTCAAATACATGAGAAGTCAAGTTGGACCTGCATCCAAAGAGTTGAAAACACCTGAAGATTTGGCAACCTTTTTGTCCAAGGATGATGTTGGTGTGATTGCATTTTTGGCTGTAAGTTGTATTCATCATTTATGGCTGCTTTAGCTTAGTGTTAAACAGTTCATAATAATAAATATAACGTTGCCTTTCATTCTTCAATGTAGGCGGATTCAAAACTTGAAAAAACTTTCAACAAAGTGTCTGACAAGCTGAGGGAAAAGGTTCGTTTCGGTCATACCAGTGTCGAGGCTGTCATCAAGAAGGCTGGACAGAAGGAAGACACTCTTGTACTGTTCAGACCAAAGATTCTTCAAAACAAATTTGAACCTGACACATTGGTTTATGATGGAGCTTTTGACAAAGATGACATTGAAAAATTCCTTACAAAGAACTTGTAAGTTTAAAATCATAATATGACGTGATAAAAGTTGATTGTCAATTTTATTATATAAACTAATATTTTAATGTTTCATTACTTAGCCATGGCCTTGTTGGAATCCGTAATCAAGATAATTCTCGCGAATTCAAGCAGCCATTAGTGGTAGCTTACTTTGGAGTTGACTACAAGAAGAATCCCAAGGGTAAGAGCAACTTTTTATATTCAAATATTCTCGCTCTCTGTTTGCGTTCTTCCCTAATAAACCGTTGTAATAAATAGGAACCAACTACTGGAGAAACAGGATCCTGAAGGTTGCAAAAGAATACCAGAACGACTTCACCTTTGCTGTCAGCAATAAGGACGAATTCCAATACGAGCTCAATGAGTATGGAATCGAATTCACTCCATCTGACAAGCCCATCATCACAGCCAAGAACAGCAAGGGACAAAAGTTCAAGATGGAAGAAGAATTCTCAGTTGAAAACTTTGCAAGTTTCTTGAAGAAGGTCCAGAATGGTGAAGTTGATCCTTTCCTCAAGTCTGAGGCTGTTCCAGATTCTAATGATGGACCCGTCACTGTTGCCGTTGCAAAGAATTTCGATGAAGTAGTTGTCAACAATGATAAGGATACTCTCATTGAATTTTATGCACCATGTAAGTTTTAACCTTTTATTTACATGAACCATTTTAGCAGTAGAATAACTAATAATTCATTGTATCATTAGGGTGCGGACATTGCAAGAAATTAGCACCAACGTTTGATGAACTTGGAACCAAGGTACAAACATCAATTATCATTACATTTCTATCAAAATTGTCATATTATGAGATATTCATGGTATCTAACTGACGTATATTTGATAATCTGCAGCTGAAAGGTGAAAACGTTGCCATCGTCAAGATGGATGCTACTGCAAACGATGTTCCAGCTCCATATGAAGTTAGTGGATTCCCCACTCTCTTCTGGCTTCCTAAAGATCAGAAAGACAAACCCGTCCGTTACGACGGTGGACGTGACCTCGACGATTTTGTTAAGTATATTGCTAAGCATGCTACCGAAGAACTGAAAGGATTCGACCGTTCTGGTAAACCAAAGAAGGAAGAGTTGTAGTTATTTTTCACTCCTAGCGTTCGAATACTTTAAATATCCCAATGTAACACCTTTATTATGTACTTCAATAATTTTCGTCAGCACTATCTCAGACAGCATTTGATTCCATTTTTATAATTTAATGCATGTTGTGTACGTTTGAGTTAAAATGGTTGTTCTTTTTGTACGGATGGTTTGGTATTTTATTTTCTTGTTCACTCTAATGTTTCAAAATATGGTCTTGATTTAAGAAGTAATAAAAATATATTATTGTTACATTTTGTGATAGATTGTAAAAAATATCTAGCTGTTTATCTTTATTGCTACTTTATTAGCGTCTAATGATGCAGCTTTATCAGCTTATCTTGATTATTATAACACGTTAATATACTGGCGATCGAAACATTTAAATTCTACTAACTGTCTAACATTATTGGTGGAAGGTAGGTAGAATTGGTAGAGGTAAATAAAGCAGAAAACTATTTTGTGTATATAATTACCAGTAATAGGGAAGTACCTACTGCAGCATATTATGTAATATTATGATGGCTGAATTGATGGCAGTGGGTTGTTAATATGCTTAACTATACAAACTCGACTTGACTTACTAAACGGAAGTTCCAGAAAAAAATATTTAGAAGTTTTATGATAATGTATTACTATTTAATAAAAAACAAATACCAGCGCCGGGACAGTTTCCAATTCCTCAAGAAGAGTTCACATCACCTGCCACCCGCCGCATCTCTCATAATTAAAACATTCACTGATGCCTGATAGTTGTCTACCACTTTTATAAATGTTTTAGTGAATAAATAATTTATGATAAAATTGGAAACACCAAAATCTTAGTACAAATGCGACGAGTTTATTCATACGGAAGATTACTTTAAACTGTGTGGTAATTTAATCATCATCACGTACATAATAATCACACGCATCATCATCGCATATAAATCTAGTATCTCTTTATCATGTATTCATACAAATTTTATGGCAAACCTAAAGTAAATATATGTACAAATATTTTAAACGTAGCAAATAATTGGAGATTTTTTTCACGCAACACGAAAAGCCAACACATACAATACAACAACAAAAAACCGCTCCAGTTGTGTCCAAATTATTAGCTCTTTACAGTTAAATATATTCAACATTTAAAAAGTTTGGAAAGCAACCAGAATGGAGGGGTTGTCTAAATAAATTTGCCCATCATATAAGCTTTATATATTAAACCAACCAATAAAAAAATTATTACAAGTCTATCCTTTTGCAGTGTAAAGATCCTATAACGAGTAGAAGAGTGAGTAGACAGGTTATTACATTATTCTAAAGGTTCAACAAAAAATCACTTTTAATATCCTGTACCTCCTCTGTACGTTAAAAACGTACTATACTCTCTATACAATAAGTTATTTAATAATATTACGCAGTATTTTACTGAAGACATGGAAGGTTCCTAAAGAAAAAATCTATTTTAGCGGAAGTAAGTGTCTCTGCGATTCGTTATCGTAATCATTAATCATATTAAACTATTCCAAAAATGGGACCGGGAATCCCAGCTCGGAACAAGCTTGAGATGGGCTTTTCGTTAGTGTTATAAATGACACTTAACTATTCTTATGAGTTATTTGCTAGCTTAGATGGTTGCACCAAACTGGTCTTGCGACTTGGAACGGCATCTGGAGTAGGGATCTCCGATGGAACTGATGAAAGTATTGGTGGCATAGTTCTGGGCTTTCCCTGAAAGATCGCAAATAAGGACAGACACAATCATTATCAATCAGTTATAAAAATCAATTGGAAAGTTTGACTGATAGTGCTGAAATTGAGCTAACATTTCCCACCTTTCCCGACTGTTTGGCCATTTGATAGTCACCCGAATCAAAATATTTCTGTCCCTTAGCTAATCGTTTTTGTAAAAATGCGGAATGCCCAGCCATGGGCCTGATGGTTGTTTGCGGGTACCTAGCCTGCAGTTTTGCTTCCTCCTGCTTTTCCAGATCCTACAAAGAAACCGTAACAAATTTCCTCTTGAGTTTAGTACATCATTAACCAATTCGAACCAATACTTTTAACGAAATCTCTTACGTGTGGATTTTCTGTAGGCGTTACATTCTCCTGCTTCTCAACTGGAAATTCATCAGCCATGATGATGCTGTTGCTCCTGCTACTCCACTGGATAACTTTCCACTAAACTTGCTCACTTTTCTCTCTCTGCTTCCAATTACCCCACACACTTCCGTCCTTTTTACGTGTTAAATTTGCTCTCTCTACGAAATCCAATAAAGAAGATAAATTTGCTAATTTTCTTTCCAAATTAAAAATAATAAATTTGCTCAGTGCATCAAGCTAGAAGAAAACTTGCTTTTTCTTACTTGCTCGTTATGATTTTTTATAGATCCTTTTTATCGATAATGAGGTGAGATTGTACTGAGAGTTGACTGATTCTGTTGTAAAAAATGAATAGGTATCGCGTATCGTACATGCATTCAACGAGAATTCCGTGTTGAAGAAGTGAGTACTATATTTGCAATATTAAACGTTGCAGCTGTGTGCTCAGGCTATTAACCACCGTGTGTCGTGGATAACTCCATATATGAGAGTTTTAGGCAGTTTTTTACACAAGGCTGTTATATATGAAACCTGAGGAAAAATGGATTTTCTGAGAACATTCAGTTAGACATGTACTTACCTATAGCGTGTGTAAGTACATTATATTATGCAGTATGCATGTTCATTTTAAAAGTATTGTAAGAGCTGATGGTAGATAGATCAGTAGAGATGGTGGTGGTAGAGCCAAGTTAATATTATTTTCAAACCAGACAATCCTCTGACTACAGTCACTTTGCACACAAAAAATGAGTAAATATATCCATCCATATCCATAATCCAATATCCAATCCATACAGATACCATAGAAGGAACAGGGAGAGTGAAGATGAAGATGATGAAAAGGAATTGAATTTATGGCAATGTTGAGCTTCTTTAGCACACGAGGTACGAAAGCATGAATGGAGATGAATATTGGATTTTCTACAGTTTTTTTCAGTCTTCTGTCTGTAGACTCTGTGTAGAGACTAGAGACTTCATTCAGGGATATTGTTGTGCCTGTGGACCTTATTAAGTTGAAGGAGACCGAACGTTGAGGTTTGTAGGAACAAAGTGTAAAAAGTTGAACGTGGGTATATCTCCTTTGCTCTGCTGACAAGCTACCTTGTTGTTTTCATTTTCAGCAGAGGTGAATGAAATTTTATCATAGCTATCATCATAACTATAACTGAAGTAGTTTCTAGTGCGTCTTGATTGCGTACCCAGTGTCGTAATTATGTAAAATGTTATAAGTTTTCTTCCTCTGTGTGTAGGCATTTAGGATTGCTAAATAGGAAGAGAGCAAAACATCTTTGTTGCTGTTAATGCCGTTTTGCATAAAGCCATAAGTCACCAGTCCCCGTGAATACCTTTTATATGTGCACAAACCACGGACGCGTAAGGAATTAACAAAGAAAGGCGACATCTACACAGGTATGCAATCTTTTCTTCTTTCATCCCGTCATTGTTGAGCTGCTGTTGCTTCTCCGTTTTTAACCGCATTTACTAATATGTACTTCCGATGACAGCAACGCAAATAATCACTTTTTGGAAGGTGTTTTTTAAATGCAATGCTTCATCTTATTATGACAATTTGCAAACATGATTGCAGGCACTTAAGTGGAGATTACATGAAGCAGAATACCTGCTAGAAATTGACACTTTCTGACTGTCTGGAAGAAACTGGGGCAAACTGATATTGGCCTTCTTTACATTAGAAACTTTGGAAAAGTTTTGTTCTTTTGGAAAAAGAAGTGATGGCAACTCCAATGGATTCCGACAAGGAAAATTCACGCGAACACACGGATGTCAACCAAAAGGCAAACATGGAAGTGGAAGATAATTCGCCAAGAAAAAAGGTGCTATATACGTATACTATGATTTATTTTTAATCTGCTGGTAATGGTTATGACAAAAGTCATTTATCAAAAGATGCTTAAAGATTTATTTTTGTTTTTAGGAAAGTCGATTGCATAAAGATGAAATGAAATTTATGAAGGATTTCGACCCAAATCATCGATTGAATAAGAAAAAGTAAGTTTATGAATATGTTTGCCAAAGGTTATTCCACATTGTGGTGTAATGTTTGTTGTTAATTTGTTTGTTTTAAATCGCAGGATGACGAAATTTACTGAAGTCGGAGCTGTTGTTGAAAAGTGTGATTGTCTAAAACCAGAGTGCGTGGGCTGCCATATGCCATGTCAAATTTGTAATAGTCGGTTGTGTGGTCACGAGTGTCGGTACGTTTATCTGTATAACAGGTAAATTAAGAGTGTGTGACTTGAATTATCATATGCTAATATTTTTGAGTATAGGGTTGGACGATCATGGGACTACCGAGAGGTGGAACTTCAAGGGTACCCAACTGTGATTACACTGCGATCGACGGATTAAGCGTGCCATACGATATATATGATTATACATTTGCTTCATAACTGTAGTTTTACCAAATCAAAATGCATACTTGGTGGTTTTAAGGTTTTATTTAACTATCATAAAGAAATCTCTTTACAATATTGGGATAATGTGATTTTAGAAGAAAATGGCAAGGAATTGTTGCTTAATTTTTTTTAACAAGGTGTTATTTTTTAGCTAATATCTACAAAGAATACTGAAACTGAGTTGTATTAAAATTTGGAGAATAATCTTAGTCCTTAATAGTTCCTACTACTAGTCGAATTTACAAAACCTTTATAGGTTTTCAAACATTGTTCTTCTTCTCTTTTCTGTGAACTCCACATCATCTAGCTAATACTTAAATGCTTACTACTTTTTGCAAAATATGTATGAAATATGTTACCAACCTGTATTTTTTATATATGTTAGTGTGCGTGCATATTGAACCGTCAATTATAAAATACACAAAATTCGTGTATTTCTAATAAAATCTGCTTCATAGTGTTCATAGTTCATAGTATATTGAATGTACAATGTACCTGTTATTGAATTTTATTATATAAACAATATTTAAATAATAAATATTATTAATAAACTAAACAATAATAATGCGATCACTTATTTTCATAATCTCCTGAGTCTATTTGAAGAACTACAAAAATGGCATATATAATGTGTGGACAGGTTGCTTTGCTGTCAACAAAATAGCATAATTAAAAAAATAAAATTGGGGCATTAACTCACCAACACAATATATTGTAACAACAATTATTTGTAAAAAGAATTATTGTAGATGTGCATGAGTCAACATCATTGATAATAGAATTATACAATGTTCGATGAATAACCTACTGTGGGTACAAGCCGTACACTACATATAATATACCTATTCAAATGACTTACTATAAATTCACCATTCTACCTTTGATATTTGATATCATGGGATTCCAGGTACACTGCATAAAAAGAAATTGCATCAATCGACGAATCTTTTAACTTATAATAGGTACAATTATGTTACTCGGATTTGAAAACAACTAATTTTACGTCTACAACTTACTGTGTATTTTTTTGTGAGCAGCCTGAGCCAGAGAATACTGATTTCTTTTATTCATTCTTGCATTAACACCAACTTTTGTTTAAAAATACTTACCAGGTGCCACCACTCAAGGGATTTGACGAAGACCACATAGTTTATTAAACTACAAATGATTTCAACTCTTGTCAGTCTTTTAAAAATTATGTTTCATTCACTCACTGGTCATGGTTCTGGTCACAATTTTTCAACAAATTTCTGTCCCTAATGAACTTATAGACAATTTTGCTTAAATTGATTGAAGAATACTTTTGATGAATTGAGAAAACTCTGGCAGTTTAATTCTTTTGCATACACGACCCTCTATATACTACAACAATCACAAAGAATATAAGGGTACTCTTTGCAACAATCATAGGGTAGACCCTATATCATCTACTAATATTTGAATAGTTAATACAGTGTTGTAGTATGTTATAATATTGATAATAAATTCATTGATATATAGTAATGTTATATTCTGTTTGTTTGAAAACTACGATGCAAAAGCAACATATTGCTTTCATTAAATGACAAGAGTTATGTACCAGTGCGCTATACCTTATAACCATAAAACAGCTTCCTAAAGCATCGCGCATAAAGATGCTAGATTACTCGAATTCCACCAATTAACCGATCACGAACCATTTTTCGGCCAGTCTACAAAATGCTGTACTATAGGATTAGTTAAAAGACTTGCTTGAGTAAACGTTATTTTCAATTTATCAATCAATCATCAAATAGAAATTGGGAGTTTTTTGTCCAGTGAACTTTGAATTCTAAGAAACACATTAAATTTTTGTTCTAATCTAATGCATAATCAATTCATTTTCTTCGTCATCTATCATGGTAGAGTTATCCGCTCGACATTCCCCAAAATGTTTCGTATCAAGCGCTGTACCAATCTTGCACCCTTCCTCGGTCATTTCGCACCAATTCTTATAGGTTTTTCCATTGGTTGAACAAATTGGCCCTAAAGGAGCCTCGAATCTTCCCGTTGTTGCCTTACACCACCTTGGACGAAACAAACAGGTCACGCATCGTGGTTTCTGGCTGTCCAACTCCTTCAGACATGTTTGACCATCCATACACTTGACATTGTCGCAAGTGGCGCGTTCTAATGAAAATTACAGAATCAGCATGAGAAGAGGCGTTTCCGCATATAAATGAGATGGGTTTCAAACTGCGAAGTAAATACCTAAAACAATTTTCGTTTGCTATTCAGTTACACAATTTGAAGTTGAACCACACGCGTATCATTCTCAAACATCTCAAACTAGAATAAAAGCGTATTTTCTAAATTGCAGCCCGGAGGCTATAGTCATCTTTTTCTCATGAAATACAAGAACAATTATTTTGACATACACATGTCATTTTCATTTCTAGTGGGTTGGGTTGTTGGGTTCGATTTTTTTTGTATGCGGAAAACAACAAGGGGGTTACAGGGTTCGAAGGTTCAGAATTCTCACGCGATTCTCAAGATCACAAGTTTTACGATTCAAGCCATTTACGACGTGTATCGTAAAACGAAGAAAATGAAACTTGTTGCACCTTATTCCATTTAGACTGTAGCAAGTACTATTCAGTGGTTAGGGAACAACATTTAGCATAGGTTCAATGGGTATGTACCTACTTTAATGTGCCTATACTACTACTAGATCCAGTGGGTAGCAAATATCATTGAAAGTTTGGTTTGCATTTCGAAACTGACATCCTTTTGTTGTAGCACTCCATTTTATGTAAGGTCGGCTCGAAAACCGTTTAAAATTTAACATCTACGCATCTACCTCTCACGTTGGTATGAATTTTCATGTTAAGATATGTGACAGATAAAAGACAAGCCAAGAAGAAGTCTGACTAGATTATTTGGCTTCATCTCGCGTAAATTAAAATTCCTTTGCTTTCAAGATTCTCAAATGAAAATTATTCAAGTTTGAGAGCAACAAAGTTTGAAGCAATAATCTGAATAAACATGAATATTTTTACAAAGCCTTACTTCGACAAATACCCCGGTACGCAACTGGAATCGCCTTGCCTTGTTTGCAGGCGGCCTGCCTTAGGTGGCACATTGACGGGTAAGTGATGTCATCCACTCCGCAAAATGCCCTAGTAGATCGTCGTTCCGATGGAGCTGGACATTTTCGTAAGGTACAGTTCACACAATGAGGTCTCATGTTTTGGTCTAGCAAACATCTCTTCTTTGCGGGACAGGTTACTTTTGCGCAAGACACTGTTCAAATTCATTAATTAAAAATAGCCAAAGGTAAAATATTCGACCAACATAGCTCCCCCGTCAACTCATCAATTATGGCATGTGTAATGAATAGGTGCTTACTCCGACATTTTCCATAATAGCTAATGGATAAACCAGTTTCCTTCTTCCTACATGCTCTTTTCAGAAGCCTGCACGGAGATTTGTATGTGCGCCCATCAGTACTAGAGTAAGTGAAATGATAATACGGGCAAAAACATTATGATGTGGACAGGTCTAATTTTAGGTATGGTAAAACCCATGAAATTGTCTAAAAACGTAAACAACTTACCCACACACAAAACCACGATAATTTTGCAATCCATTTTGTATTTTAAATGCAGCACAGTTCGGAGAGCAGACGCATTTTGGCAAGCCGTTTCTAATGACGCACTTTTGATTCTCTGGACACTGAACTCCATCGCAGGTAGCTGAGGGAGGTATTCAATCAGAAAATTTATTTCAATTTGAAAGCAACTTTCTCTTGTTACATTCCATCATAGTAGTAATCCTATACTTTGCGTGGGTCATCAATGATTTTTATCATCAACACGTGTAGTACATAAAATGGGTTTAACTGTATTCTTTTCAAAAACATGTTGACAAAAATACCTTTGCAGCGTGTACAAAGAGCCCCTCCTTGAACATGCATGAAAAATATTGAACTTGGTGTAAGCAGTTCTATATCACTCCAAGAGGCTGTTGGTGAGTCTGCTAGCGAGCCAGAGTTACAGCATTCTTCTCGGCTTACACCACTTTTCATTAAAGATGTACAACGGCCACCGCGATTCATGTTTAGCCAACAGCTTCCACCTGTACGATAAAATGGAAAATCGTAAAATAGTTAGAGATAATAATATGGCTAGAATGTTGCATGACATGTACAATTTCTCAATTTTCCATGAAATTTTTTTCATTCATATTTCAAGAAACTGCCGAATATAATACTAAGCAGTTTTTGATCAAATGCTATTTTTATGATTGTACGTAGGTAGGTATAATTTTACAATGAATTTCTTTCAATTTGAAGGTTTGTTTTACGACTGGACGAGGTGAATGGTTTATCATATGTAGTTAACCGTTACATCCGAGGTCACTAGCGTATGTTTGCCACAAAAAATAAAAGTAGGTACTTTGTGTACGTTCATGTATGTCAAGAGAGCATTGTTTATCCATAGAGTATATATATTGATAAAAGAAAGCTAGATATAGTGGCTTTTATTGCTGTCAACTGTTTTACACATTCCTGCAGGGGGATAATACAAGAAGAAGTGAAGCTCATCGTGATAGTTGACAATCTTGCGAAGATGTTGGCACTCTTGCAACATTGCGATTTACAAACATTTTAATTACTTGTCCCATTAAACAACTTATAAAGATACAAAGTATCCAGCAACGATAAAACAACTTACTTGTTATAGAACAAGAACAGGCTGACTGGTAAAAAGTAGAATCTTCCTTATATTTACGAAGCGGTTCGAATCGAATGCTAAAATTCATAATTCTTCTGACGTAAACTCTTTAACCAGTTTTTAAGGAAAATTTATAATTGCAAATAAATGAAATTAAAAGTCCATTAACTTTTACCGAAAGTTACTTCGCATTAACTAAAAGTACAAACGTTAGCAAAAATATATCAAATTCCATGTCATTCACATTTTCATTCATCCATGAAATTGTCGTTAAAGTGTCATGTTTCTGGAAAATGCCCGATGAGGCTTGCAAAATTCAAGTCATCACATAATTTAACATTGAATTGAGACTACTACTAGTGATATAACATAACAATCATGTGACCAACACGTACACAAATTGACGGCGACAGGCTATCATAAGATTTTGGATTTCTCCTGTAATTTGCTTGATCTAAAGTAGCCGACACGATCCCTTTGATTGAATTGACACGGTACAGCAGCAGTCATAGTTAGTAGTTGAGCAGTTCAAGTTCAACTTGAGTAAGTTCAGCTGGCAAGTTATTTAATGCGCGTTATATTACCTAATGATGATGTTATTGTGACTATGATATGCTGATTCATCAAAGTTTAAAGATAATTTGGTGCCCATTACCAGTTATCTTCGGCTATGTCAGCATCAGCACCGATTTACAGCTGTAAAGCTTATCTTCTATTTGTGTACTTTGGTAGATAATCTGCAATCGACCCTGACATTACATGTTTACTTCTTTCTAAACCGTTTCTTATGTAAGTCATTGATCAACAATCACGATGTACATTATACCGTCTCATGGAGTTACTAGAAATTAAAATTCTCTCTCAAATGCTTTTTGTGAAGGCATAAATGTATGTACGTACAATTTTGTGCGCAATTAGCATTTTCATTAAATGTACTAAGCAATTGTTACTGAGTAAAAATACCATTCAAGCGGTACTTTTTCCATCGAACCTTTCACTTTTCATTCATATAGTTTTATTACTCTTTAGTTTCATCACTGACTATTATTAGCATGCAATGAACTGCACGACCCCAGACAAGAGGAATTTATTTATATCATCAGATCTTCAAAGTATGATTTTCAAAAGATCATGATGTGACATTAAAATGTTTGTTTTAGTAAGTACAAAGTATGTACCTACCACTTAAACATCAATCAGGACAATGATACCTCTTAGGTATATGCACTTTGAACAGTGTGCCAATGACATTTCTTTACACAGGAAGTTAGGGTCTTATCTCATGACTATAAACTAGCATTTGATTTTGATGGTCAAGTACAAGTCGTAAAAGATTTCCTAATCCTATAATGGCCTTCATACTCCAGGCACACTCCACACTTCTTCTGCACTGGATTGTTTTTGGCGTGTTGAATTTGATCATCCCACCACAAAGGTAGACAACCACAGACAAACCATTGCATAAATATACACCCACATGAAACCAACCCATTTCAACCGGATCCATTAAGGAGGACATCCAGTTTTTTGTGTTTTCTTAGGTACCCAGTACCTATGATATTTTATCCTTTATTTTCATTCTTTCACTGGGCCAAACTCATCATGAACATTATACCGCTTCTCAAGCCTCCCACACACAAACGATTCAGCAATCGCAATTTCATTAAAATTTTACTCCTTGCCTTTCTCTTCTTAGAAGTAATATTTAGCCGTTTTCGTTTGCTCAACGAGGCTCCATACATTACACCTCAAGTAAACTTCACAGCTTTTAGGCATTTCAAGTTATTGTACCTCACACGTGTATGAATTTTTATTTCCAGAGATTCCTGGTACATTCAAAATTATATCGTCACAAAAATACCCCTCGGTTTACACTGATTTGAAGAAGAAAGAAAACCTTACAGTAGAATAAGCGCAACGTGAGGTATAAACATTCTATGTACAAATGTATAATGATAGCGATCCACCCACTCACCACATGTTGCAATAAAGGAAATTTCGTCCATTTTCATTTCAGGTCGAGTTTCCCTTCAATAATTCAGATCAGACTTTGTCTAATCTAGGTGGGTTTTATATTCATTGCTTTCTAAGTTTTCATATCATTAGATTCTTCTGCCGATTTTGGCTTATAAATGAATGTGTTGTAATAAGATGTAGATTTTCCTTGGATAAAGGATAAATATGTCGATAAAATGTGGGGGTGGGTAACTTATGAAATAAAAAGCGCCTGTTGACTACCATTATAACTAATGTACTTGTATAAACGTCTGGGCAAAAGGCAAAATATATTATATTATTCCAGACTTCCAGATTTCTTTTCCACGCAAGATGACTGCAAAATGCAGTCAACTTTCTATGAGGATTATAATAGAAAATTGCTTGTATATCGTATATATTTGTTCATTATAATTTGTGCAAATACTACGTGACTTGGGTTTCGTACCGAAGAACGGAAAGAACTTTTTTTAATATAAACGAAGCCGTATTATTTCCATTTCCTGTACAAATCGAAAAATAAACAGGATATTTTGCTCATTTTGAGCAAAAAATTCAGAGTGAATTACCTATTCTGCAGAAAGTCTTGCTAACAAAGTAAATAATACGACTTTCTCCCACGACTACAGGTAGGTACACAGGTTACAGAACAGCCCGGTCCGGATATTTCCAGACTTTCAACAGCGCTGTACTACGCTCACGCATAAACCCGAACGTTCACCTTGTCAAGGACTGTTGAGTAGGTAAGGTATAGACCATGCTGCTGATGCCTGATTCTAATATTTCTAATGCCAGCATACGTGAACAAATTTTCAATTTGGTATTCACAACCTTTTGTTTGCTTGTTGCTATCCAAAGTCCAGAGTCGGATAGCTTGGTCTTTGTACATGAGTTTTACATTGTCATGTCGGACAATCAATCACGATCCACACGCTGAGCAAAAAACCGTTTTAGGTTTTCTGGCGAAGATACTTACAGCAAGTGTTATTACGTTACAACGTACACCGTCCAAAATGAAAAAATGCAGTCTGGTCTTTGTTCAGGCGATAATTTTGAGGCCAAAATTGAAACGCCGCAAACTGCGAAAATCTCAAGCAAGGTTTTTGCATAAAAAAGGTTCATATATTTATCAATGGAAGCATTCCAACTATGCATGTTATCAAAATAAGTACCTACTTTCGTCCTTTACAAAGAAAAACGTCGGCGGGTCTAAATTGACTGTTTGGCACTAGCGTGCCATTCTTCCAAACTGCATAAGATGCCTACCTAAATGTAAAATGTATTAAATGGCCCTCATCATGGTGCATGACGACGTTGGTGGCCATAAAGAATTGTGTGTGTCGGTGGGTTGTGCTAATACGGGTAGCTTTCGACCATCAAGAAGTCATCTAAAAATAGTTGAGAAATAAAATACAATCTGCAAATATTTATATTGACAGCTCCAACAGAGAGAGCCAGGCCGCTGTAGCACTATAACATGAAGAAACTTTGGGCAGCTGCCTCCCATTAAAACTATAAAGACGACATTCATGTAACATCAAAGTCAAATTTTGCAAAGCAATAGCCCGCTTCACACTGCCACTCTTAAGCCAGCAAAAAATCAATCAGTTGCAAAAATTATTGCAACAAAACATAGTACCTAAGTGAAAAATGATAGATGAATGGTATCGTGGGATAGGACGAAAGACTGGAAATAAAACAGCCGGAAAATTTTCCATTTGTGTAACCTCGCAATATTATATAGGTATGTAGTAATATATTATTAGGATAACCCCGGAGGGTAACAAAATAATTTATTATGCCAACATGAAGACAACACTGGAAACCCTCTGTGAATATACTTTTTTTTCTTGGCTATAAGCCTTCCATGCCGAAAACAGACTAGTGCAAAATCATTGACTCCAATCCATCTTCTTGAAATTTTTTTTTCTAACATCTAACGCCTACTTAAACACACACATTAGAATTGATCTCTTGAGTAAACTATGGAAGAAACCCCGAGAAAAAAATGATAAGTTTTTTTTAGCAAGCATTGTATTTTGTGTTACGTCTGACAATGAGCACACTGCGTTCAGGTTTTTTAATTTTTTCTAGTGATTTTTAAAGCTTATAATATGAAGAATGTATCACAATGCTTTGAGACAGTCATTCATTTGCGATTACGGCATAATGGATTGGTCTCTAGTGGTGGCAGGCAATGTAATAACCATAATCTTCATCATCATAATAATAACATCATGCACATGAGGCATGCAACATAATAAATGCAACCAAGACACACCATTCACTTGCACTCACTAAAAAACCGATTGTGGTGAGACATTCCTCTGTAGTCTATAAATGTAGCCTTCTTGGCTAACCAAGAAAAACCATGTTCACAGCCTACTGATAAGCATATATTTAAAAAAAAGAGTTAAGAGTTGAGACACGAGTCGCCGTTGTGAATAATGATTTTTGGCTATTAGACAAAGAAAAAACTGCATTTAAGCGTGCATGGGTAAGTAAGTAAAAATGACACAACAAGTCTGCAGAGCAAGTGGAATCCGGATAGGAGACATGCTTCCCCGCATCATCATCACATTGTCGAAGACATAATGCAGGCGGCTACTGCACTAACGATTTTGCATTTAGTGTTTTCTCTCGCTGTACTTCTATTGTGCTAGGCTGTTGTGTAGTAGTCGAAAATTTAGCTCTCGTAAATATTCCTTTCATCATTACCAACATGACGATCATTTCGAAAAATTTGCACGTAGTCTCGATGGGCCTCGTTTTTTACAAGTAAATCATGAAATATTGCCGTAGTTAGTCTCTTTATGGTGGACAGCTTGGCTGCAACAGTCTTAATGTAAATCCGTGTATATTGTAAAGTGTAGGAGAAGTTGGCAAATTAAAAGTGCAGCCAGAAGAAGACAGAAAAACCATTCTTCTCTGGCGATTTTCTTTTCCCTCTGCTTCTTACCACCGTCATTTTCTCAAAGTCATTGTCAGTCACTCGTAGGTCATGCATACCATACTGATAATGATGATGATACATTATATTTGTTTAAGTTGCAATTTGCAATATACGTAATGTGACGTCGGGCGATTGTGAGATCTCAAAACTCTCAATCCGTGAATGAATGAATGAATAGGGCATATATTTGTAAAGTGGAAATGTGAATGGTGTCATTATTATTGCAACAACAGTCACATAAAAGAAATAAACATAATATTTAGGCATCATTGGCAATGCAATATCTTTCAAACTGCTGCTTATGGTATGCTTATGTTTATGGTATGCATCTTTAAACGAAAAGCGATAAATAATGACATCTTGAGTTAACACTGGCACCCCACAGTCTTATCAATTGCTTCAGTTTCATTATTACAACAAGCAATAAGTGTTTGGTATTTGCTTACTATTTTTATCAATAAAGAACAAGGTACTCTTTTTAATGCTAATGATTTTGGCTTTTGAACTGTTTTGGAATGCTATTGCCTTCATAAATTGCTAATTAATTTATATGGCTTTTCAGTATATTGCGTTTTAGCTGTATAAAAATGCATTCATGAAATTATATGGCGTTCCGTCGTCGTCTGTCCTCGTGCTCAACTCTTTCGCTTCATTAAAACGTATTGCAAATTGCAATATCATTTTATGAACATTTTGCGCAGCTTCATGTCTCTCTGCTAAAGCTGGATTAAGTACCTATAATATGTTATTATGAAGGAAGCAAAGACGTAAATAAATAGGAAATCATGGATAAAAGCATCAAATCTAATTTGGGTTTCCGTAAGTGCATCACTTATACATCACCGTACCATAATATGACTGATGAGTTAAGTCTACATCAAATAATATCTCCGACTAGTAAAATTCATTTAGGGATGCTAGACGTTATGAGACATGGAAGGTACCTGTTAGGAGTTAGGATGCACGAAAGTAACAAGCAGCAAATAAGTTTGTGCAAAAATATCTGAACTCTGAAGAGTACTTCCCGGTTTCAAAAAAAGCAATTTTCTTTCCCCATGCACATAGAAAAAGCTATTTTCGTTCTTCTCGTGAAATAGGATGAACGACAAGAGGAGTGAACGTACTCAGCACTTCAGACATGCTAATCCACTAAACTTATTCAGCCCATTATGTTCTAAATTCTAAATGGTGCCGGCAGACAAGACGAGAAAGGTATGTATGGGTAGTGCAGAGTGCAGTGAAAGAAGGAGGTAATTTTATTTCCAATTTAAGGAAATAGGAACTGTTGAAAGTATATTAAAAGCTGAATTTGCAACTCACTTCTCTCATCTATGCTAAAAGTCTATTAAAAGACAATGGTTATTGCATGCACAACAAAAGTGCTTTGAATGGGATGGGCAGACAGATTCCCACGGGTAGAAATTTGAAAAAAAATTCTCAAATACATTATCCAATATTTATGCATGTATTGTGTGATAAACTCATTTTTCTCCAGACTAGAGGCAATAGTAGAGTAGTAGCTCTATGAAAAACCTAGCTTGAAATATTATAAAGTGCATCTAAAAATATTAAGTTTTGCATTCTTCATCCTCATCCCCGGCGATTTGCTTTCTTCAGCAAAATCGACGAAAAGTGTTTTTCAGCATTTTTTGACGATGCAACATCTTGTACATCACCGTCAAGAGCATTTTATATTCAACTTTAGTACAGGTGCAGCCATACTTGGGTTGCAGCCTACAAACAAAAATTGCCAGAAAGCAAATGCTTGAAATTGCTAACTTTGGACTCTGCAAAATACCTTAGCCTAACCGTCTTGTATAATACTATATCATTGTACATGTTAAGCTTGAGGTTTTTGGATCCAAAAAACTGAATTATCAATCTAAACTCCCAGGAGCAAATATCTCAGCAGATCATTTTCTGCATGCAATGTGCAATTAAATGGCAAATTCCAATTTTGAAGCCAACATACACAAAATAAACTCTTAATAAACTGGCGGATTTTCTCAGTGAACCTTGTGCTGTCGGAATCGAAATATTGATACATAATTCAATAACTCAGTTTTTTGGTGTCTACTACCATTACCTATGCACAATGCATGCATATTTCAATTTCGGTTCATCTTGTATGACGCAACAAATGCAATGTAAAAAGATGTCTGACTTTATGAATGCCTACCAACAAACATTCCCATTAAAGTATAGGTACTGTGCGTATAATTAATTTTTCGTGCTTCATTATGAATGGAGAAAAACAGCTATATAATGCTATATTGTTCATGCTCAATCCATTACGCTTTGACGGAAAGTAAAAACAGCAATGACCCACAGCCGACTCATTGTCTCGTTGTAGACTGCTTCCTAGCTTTTTATATTTTTATCTAGTTGCATAATGTGCTAAAATAGCCTTGATATAGTACAATCAACCCGATTTCACCGATACGAATTCCATTCCAGACCATCTTACGTAAGGGGTCACTTGAGATCAAGTTAGATCAAAGATGGTTTTACAGGTAGGTAACTCTGTAAACCCTGCAAGCATACGTGACAAAAGACCAAAGAGACAACGTGCCAAAATCTGCGTCTAACAAAAATGCTACACTGACGACAACAAAAATACAGCGCAGATCATCAAAATTTCAAATGCAAAATGTTTATGCTCCAAATTGAATATCATGATCATCAATAATGCTTGTAAAAATCATGCATACTGATACTGAATACTTATATCCATGCATAGAAAAAATAAGCAAAAAGAATCAGAGAAATGAAAAGAGAATTTCAAAATACCTACCTAATGCAACATGAGTTTTCCCCAAAAGAAGCACCAAAGAAAACGTGATTAGGCCACGATAGCCAAGCGCTTCACGTGCTCCATTCACCTTCCACAACGGTTGATGGCTGTATAGATGCTTCATCCTTGACTGCTATGCTCGCTCCCGTGAAAATATTTGTAAAGAATTCAAACTAGAGATGCTCAAAGTATTTCAGCAACAACAACAACGAAACCGTTGTAATTTATTGCAGATAACAGATTAGCAATCTGAATTATTCCGCTCTAAAGTATGAGTAGACAAACAAGAACAGTGCCTAATGAATTAGTAAATGTCGAAATAGAAACTCTTTCGAAATTTCAAAAAAAATCACCAGTTCAGAGAGTACACTTTTCTGCACAAGTGATTCTTGAACAGAATTTTGATATGCATACAAAAGTGATAGACAACAAAGTATGTGGATTCAGGTAAACTTTATTGCTTGCCAGAGAGGATTTTCTTGCATTCCGTCTTGTGACAAGTTCACAACTAAGATAAACCGTAGAGTTACTTTCGGATAATATAAAGAATATTTTGCTACCACACTAATACTACGATACGCGATGGACGGCCGACTCTCAAAGATGAAAGAGGATTTTTCCTTCACGGCTAACGTAACGTAGTGGCTTGCCGTGGTTCGCTATAAAAACACAAACTTCACAATGATGCGAGGCTTGTTTGCTCCCTGAGAAAGAGACGAGCTTGTCTTCGTGTCTATTGCTTGTGCACGCTGATGTGTAACCAAAGATCGGTTGCTTCCTTGACAAATTTCTCATACTTTTCACACAAGCCAACATCATAGCCACTCTGTTCGCATTTTTCACCACATTCTTCAGCTCATAGTATCGAAATCTTGGTGTGCTTCCATAATTCATCGGTGGAAATAGTTCCGGGAATTTGAACATAATTATTAGAATACACTAAAGGATACACTCTGTTGTACGATACTTTTCACCCTTGATTGCCCTGTATTTCCTGAAATATGCACAATATAATGCTCATAATAAGATTAGCAAGAACTTTCACTCGACTTTCACTTGCGGTTTTTAAACTAAACCGAATACAACATGGAAAGTGGAAGGATTGAAGCAACAGACAGTCAAAGATCGACAACTGATTGAAAACCGCTGTCTAAAATCAGTGGCGATTGGCACTGTTTGCATTTTTAACCTTCATAATATGTGTTTTCAATGTTCTTAGGTTATTAGATAAGAGTCAGAGAGTAGTATCAATGATGAGCGGCTCATAAACATAATTCATCGTCATAAACTATTATCATGCATTACAAAGTTAATATGATGGTGGAAGACCATTCGTCGACGAGACGAGACTAGAGTATCTTTTCTCTATATACAAAATATAGGTACAACATTGAACACTGTACGCATATGCATTATCCTTAATTCTTGTGCTATCAGTATATAACATTTTTACATGATTAATGGGATGCACAAGAAACTATGTATTAATTTCATGAATTTTTATTTGACAGGTGAATTGTTGTTGAAATGCGGTCTGATGAGCGAGACCGATGAAACGAACGTACATAATTTAAGACACCTCCATCAGTTCGATGGAATGCCAAAAAGTATAAACTGACTCGCTGTATCATCATCAATATTTTTACTACTAACGCTAGTTTGCCATCATCGCCACTACTGTGATTATGTTTTCTACAGGATTGCTGCCAGTTCAAGATAACAAGAATGAATGGTTTTATAATGAAACACTAAACAATGTTGCAAAATCCTCAGTTCGTGTTGTGGGTTTGGTCGAGATTAGCTGCCAGCTATTATTACCTTATACATTTCACTTCAAACTGTGCTGGTCTTTGTTTGGTTATATGGCTATACAATCAAAACCACACAAAAATACCGATGATGATGTACAACTGTTTGCAACGCTACAACTTATGCATGGATTCGTCATGATTTTAAGGATATTATGATTAGCTGGACATATTCTATAGCCTATATGAAAGAAAATGCCATTAGACCAACTAAAAGGATCTTCTTTTTAAGTAAACTCGTTCACATAAACACGTTCTTGTGAGACGTTAGACTACTAGCAAGTGCGGTCATTTGAAATTTTGAATTGAAATGAAACAATGCTCTTGTTGTTGTTGTTTGTAATAATGATCTTTGATCTTATTGCAAATAAGTGCTCTCTGCCACACTGCATAGCAATACCATTTGAATAGTATGAAAAGTGTGGAGTAAGGATGAAATTTGAGAAGGAGAGGGCAAAAATTTGACAAAGGATTGCATAGAAATGCACTATGCATCATAATACACTGTATGTGATATGCAGGAGCAATTTAAAACATTTTATATTTCAGCTTGATGGCATCTTTGTGACATTTGTCCGAGTTTGTTGCAGGAGTTATAGCGCTAAAAAATTCTAATGAGATTTAAGCAATTTGCCACACAGATATGCCTAAATAGACAAAGGTAAATGTTTTAAGACCCACCACAAAACTGTTGCCACATCATACGTTACGAAGAAGTTTGGTGGTCAATAAGCTTAGAGCAATAATTCCTTAAGCGTCATGGCTCATACTTTGTTGGACTTTCAAAGTTAGGTTGAGTTGACGCATGTAGGTATAGTTTTTCCCTTTTCCATGAAACATGTAATGAAACCTTGCAGGTATCGTGATTTTCATGCGTAATCCAGCAATTATTAGAACAGACACAGACGGACCTATAATTCGCATTGCGTTACCTCTCGATTTCCTTATTATTCCAGCCAGTCACTTATTCTGTGATGATTCCAGCAACATCCAAGAATTGAATTATTCCTAAAATTGCAAAGTCAATTTTGTTTTTGCTTGAAGCGTTTTCAGTTGTTTATTGTCTGTTGCCCACATGCCTGGTACCTACACCCATATTATACTGTGATTGATCAAAATGCGCATGGCTGGAAAGCTGGAGTAATGTTACATGATTGAGACGCTCATAGGTAGGTAGCTGAATCGTTACGTTTCAAAGCATATTTTCGTACAATGCCATAAATTCATAGTAAGCTGCGGCATTAACGATCTCAAACGCATAAAAAGGAGAAAAACAAATAAATAAACAAATCACTTAAGACTTTCAGATTATGTTTCATTTGCAAAACCGACGAAAGCATGCTGAAAAATTATAAAATCAAATTCCATTAGGTATGCATACCATAGAGGATTTGTAACATTGCATTGGGGTTTGTAAACTCAAAATACTAGTTTCTGTTTTAAAGAATAAATAACGTGTGTTTATCTAGTAGTACCTACGCTAAAAATGCTGTGTATTCAGTCCAACTACAATTACAATCTGCTACTCGTTTTTATTTGCAAACTTCATCAAGAAAACCACGGTCATGTGCATGTGGCAGAAACAACAAAACTGGATACTACGCACTTACGATGAGCGAAGAAAGTGGAAAACGACTAAATGGACATTGACACAACGGTATTGCGAGACTTGCAAAAATACTAATGGCTATTTTGGACATTTGGTTGGACAGGACGAGAACGTAACATGTAGAAGTAATACTAATTTAGCTGGGCATCACCTAAAGAGTCGCAGATTTGTGATTCTACACTTTACGTGCACGAATGGACAGCTTGATAGAGATGATGACCTTGACTCATTCACCATTGCCTTAACCGAAATAAAAAATGCAAAAATTTCATTCATAGATCTTTACTAAATAGTAAAATATAAATAGCCAAAGTTTATCATCAACCTCAACGAATATGTTCCTCTGTTATGAAATGATTCATTATTATCTATCATGAATCCCTTCTACAAGCTCACCGAACGAAATCATAATACAAATTCATATTATATAATACTGAATAATATCTTCTATCAAATCACTCAAATATATTTCAAAGGATAATATATCCGCATATTTATGACAAAATGATAGGCTTCAAAGTAGATATTACTGAATCGGGTTTGGTAATAAGTAGCGTGCAGTATCCATAACCTTTGCTCAAAACAAAGCTATGATGGAATTACAATGCAAACTGCAAACAATGATGCTGCACTGACGGTGAAAATAAACGAAGAGGAAGATAGAACAGAAAGTTTGAGAGACCTAAGAACTTTCAACTTTCGGTATACCTACTCACTATCTACTTTTCAAAGAGTTTTTAACATTCGCACCTTTAAAACAAATATATACGAATCAATTAAAAATCTTCCGATAAAATGGCATCTTTAGAGTGCAATGTGCTGTGCATCCTGGCTTGTGTCATAATGGGAGTAATAAAAAACAATAGGTACCTTGTTCGGTTACTAAATATCATCACCTTCACTCAATTCTTATTCTGCTGCAAGCACCAAATTCTTTCTTTCTCAACCGAAAAGTTCACGACTTCCATCCAACAGCCAATTACAGATACATTATTTTATACCATCCACATTCATTGAGCAACATCGCACACAGTAAAGGCTGGTAATACGGCAATATACTACTACTACTTATAAATATACAAAACATAGAACCAAGTTATTAGCCATATATTAATCCTAACCCAAAAATTCCAAAGAGATTCGTTCATCGTCAACAATTCCTTGATCTGCATGCATGCCTTTTCGAATTAACACTAACATTACGCACTTATTCAACTTCGTAGTATTTTCTACGCCCAGAAAAACACCCTTTACTTTTTGACAGATATATGACGCGAGCATAAGGTAATCGACATGATTGAACAACAAGATACGACGAAGGAAAAGAGATACAATATTGAAACCGATAGGGTACGAGTCGTAACGTTACATCGTAAATGCATACTTTTGCAAGATTTTGCATGTAAACGAACTAAAGATTTTGACGACTGCACATACTCCTATTTTCCATTTCATTAGTAGCTAACGATGTATTATTACAATATGTTGAAAATTTAACAGGTACCATTGACCATTCATTTCCTCTTTGGCATATATTGGTTTTAGCTTTTGTACATATGCATTCTGCACTCAAAAGGAAGAATGCAACGTAGTATTTCTTCAATGTAGTTGAGTGCGACAAAAATTTGTACAAAAAATTCGATTGCCTAAAACACGAAAGCTGGGGTAGTTTAAAGAGAAAAAAGTGTGTTTAAAGCGTAATATCTTTACCAGCTCCGTATTATTATTATTGCTATCATCAGCGTTTGCAAAATATCATGCGTCTTTCATTCTACCTGTCCACCGTTGTCAGCAGTCAGCCAAAAGTGCATTGAACAGAATATTATACTGGTTATTTCGTGTAGCAGTTCCTTTTTAATCTTCACAAAAGAATTTATTGTACATAAAAGAAGTATTGCTATTGCATTGGGTAATTATGATTAAAGAAAAGAATGTCTGGGGTGAAGAAGGAATGTAACCTTTTTTCACATGACATGCTACACGTAAAAATATATAAACATGAATTTACAGTGCAGTTTTTAAGATCAGATTGGAATGCGACTAAAATGGATATTTCTTAACATGTTTGTGTTTTGTGGGTAGAAAATTGGCAAAGAGAAAAAAATAATGAAGAAAGACCGGTTGACTTTTCTTGTGTGTAGTGTGTAGGGATTTACCTTACCTTCGCTGTAAGACGAAGTCCTTGCCGCAGGGGGTTTACTATAGACATAGTCGGATCGTGTGGACTATAGTATGGCATCAAACAAGCAACGATCATCAAACAACAATTCTACTAGCACCATACCGTTTATTGAGCATTTCAAATTTCATCGCTTCATCAACATTTTAGTGTCATTATAATATTTCCAATTGTAACACGTAAAAAACTAAACTCTTCACTCTAAACGTAAACATTAAATTACTACCAACCAAATACAGACATGAAATAAAAAACTGCCTGACGATATGGCGCCTGAAAATCACTTTTAAATCACATAAAAGAAAGTAGGCGGCGAGCGATCAGGGAAGTAAAAGTTCATTGGTAAATTAGCTTTTCTCACAAATACATTCACAAGGATGCACTGTGAAGATGAAGACTTGTTCATTTTGGAGATGCAGCTTCATTAAATCGCTCCACCGTTTTAGCCAATCTTTCAAGACGTATTTGCTGCTTGGACGATTTTGGTTTACCGGAAAACGCTGCAACAGGACTCGCGAGACTTGGGTCTTGCGAGTCTGACCCCAAACCAAGTCGGTCAGTCTTGACTTCACATTTAATCTAAAGATTGACATGATGTACTGTTAGAATTTTGCTATACAAGATAGATATCATAAAGTACAAATACGTAGCGTAAACACTTACTGGCTCGATGATTCCCGTATTGTCTGACTTTCCCAGTCCTTCTCCTTTCCATCCCATCTTTTGTAGCATCTTAAATCCTTTATTAGACTCACGTATTGGGCTAAAGCAACACGAACACTTAGATTTTAAAATTTCTAAACCATATATATTTGTAGCAAATATCATTGAATGTACTTACGTATTAGTCGAGGCAACTTCAGTCTTTGCAAAGGGGTTGTCAGAACCTACTTTAACGCGTCTATTTTTCGCCCTGTCATTATACTTTGTTTCGGGAACATTGATGGATGCATTTGCTGTTTTCCTATCGAGTCCATATTTTTTCTTAATTTTCTTAATTTCTGAACGACGAACACTTTCTGTTGTATTTGAAGTGTATTCTGTAAGAATAGTATATAAAACATATTTTTAGATGATCTAGCTTGAGAACATTTTCAAAAGTCATGTTCCAGAAAAATATTCTATTACCGTATAAGGGTTCCTTTTGAAGAATTAACCCAGGTTCACAATGGCCACAGGTAAAATCTCCAGGATGAATGTGAATTAATAAAACTATATCGCCAATCTAAAAGCAGAATTTCATTAAAAAATTTAAACAATGAGACTTCTGATTTCCTCACCTGTTTTTTATTGACTTACCTGTAAGGTACTTCCATGAACTATTTCTTGAGGTTCGCTTATAACTCCAGATTCAGAGAGTCTTGCTCTGTTCAAGTAAGTTCCTTCTTGGCTACCTAAATCTGTAATAAAATACTTTCCATCTTGAGGATTTGCTTCTACTGTGCCATCTTCTTTTTCTACTTGCTCGTAATGTATCTTTGCGTGATTCTGGAATAAACAAAATATGGTCAATAAGACAATCTTTTGGTTACTAGATAGGTTGGTGTAAGCATTTAAGTACAAAAAACTTACTTTCTCCACTAAAGAAGAGGGCAATAAAATCACGTGATGAGATCCACTTGAACCAATAGTTCCTCCAGTAAAAGGCACTACAAAAAGGGTCCCTTTCTTGAAACCTGGTGAGCTTGTAGATTCTTGAACTACTGCTCTGATACAAGGTGGATAGTTGGATTGTACACCAGGATTCTCTTCGTCTGAATTTTCTTCGTAGCTTTCACTTCCGTTCGAACGAGACGCAGGGGATGATTCCGCAGAGGTCGGAGCCGAGCTACTGATCTCACCTTCTTCCATATCACTCGGCGGTTTAGACGGGGATGAAGTTTTTGATTCATCACCGGTACAATTGTCTACGATTTCCGTATCTTCGTTTTCATTATGAATGGGTTGAGATACTACCTCAGGGTCATCTCCAACACCTTCCTTGTTAATGTTGGTATGCTTGACTAGCTTTTTTAACTTTGGTTTCTTCTTTCTCTTCACCGAATTCGATGAATGAACTTGATATGTGTTGGTACTGGCATCATAGGAGTAAAATGTCTTGGTATGACCATTATAGTATAGTTGCTTGACCTGTATGCGACACAAAAATAGGCATATTATAATAATTGACGCCATTAAAGCAATTATTACAGCTGTACTATTATACTCACAGGATCGTAATAATATCCACTTGACTGATCAAAGTATAGACCTAGCTTTTCATCAAAAACGAATCCCGATTCGGTTCCCAGTGTTTGTTCTGCCGCTTCTTTGACCATGTCTGCCAAAGATGTCTTACTGTCTACTGAACCTGAACCCTTGCTACCCCACAAAGCGGTCGTAGCAACTTCAAATTCCGTAGATTCTTTACCCTTACTCTGGCCCTCTTCCAGTGTCTTCACTTTAGCAGCCAAATCTTGGACCTAGTAAAACAAAATAAGAATACACTTTCATCAGTCACCTCCTAGACTTTCCCCCTTTCAAGCATTCTCATTTAGAATCATTAATTCAACCTTATTACCTTGCTTAACAGCTCTTCAAAAATCTTGTCATGCTTACTAATAAGCTCTGCCTGGAATTCGATCTGTGCTTGCATCAAAGAAATGATCCCATCCTGGTCTTGAATCCTCTTAAGAACAGCATCTTGACCTGCGTGGGGTCCTGTCATTTCTTGATCCGATATCATCCTTCTAACATTTTAACAAACAAGCATGATAATTTAACGTACTTCTAAAGGCCTTTCACACTTTGTAGACAATACAGAATACATTAAAGCGACAATAATTACCTTTGAAACGTGAACTGTAAACTGACACTAACTGAAGTTTCGCACTAGTAACCTTCAAATAGTGCTGTTTAAAACTTATTCTTGGCCAGAACAATATAACTGCGGCACTGAAGACTATGACAAAAGTAAAAGGTTTAAAGGACTTGTGACAACTGAGATATGAAAAGCAATACAGATACGAGATGAGATCATGTGTTCTGTGTTTATATTATGTTGTGTATGTGCACTGTGCACGCAATAATATGTGCTAGCTCTAATGCACATGCAAGTCGGACTTTCTTTGTCTTCACTGAAGACTCTTCAGGTTCTTGAAGTTATGAATTTCGACCACTTCTTTTGCACCGTTACACCGTGCCTATATGTTAGTAAGCCTTTTATATAAATTCATATCTACTCATTAATTTCCTGCATCAAGTGTGTTTTACCTATAGAATGTGGAAGCTCAACAATCCAAAACTGTGATTGAAAATCTAGGGGAAGGAGTTGAAAATCAAGATCAAAGCATTTCAGCAGCAGAGCAATATTTTTCATAGCGATGACGTAAAATCTAAGGTCTTTATTTCAAGCATTCAATTGTTTTAAACATTTATTTTGGAGTAATTTATTCTAATAAAAAATCATGAAACTACAGCAAGTGTATATATCAATTAGAGTAATACCATAAAATTAAGCAATTCAAACAAAACATAGGCATCTCTATCGGCTTTCTACTTCATGGATGAACATTTTTACAATTTTTTTTGGCGGAGTTCTATAGTCTCAGTAATGGCTCTAATAATAAGTCAGGGTCTTGGCTGAGTTCTGGTTCTGGAATGATTAGTTTTCGCTCTGTGGTTAGACCTAGTTGCGGTTCTGGAGTCAGTTCTGCTTCTGCGGTCAACTTTTGTTCCGCAGTCAATTCTGGTTCCGATCCTGTTTCTGCTGTCGGGTTCAGTTCAGCGTCATCCTCTTCCATCTTCAAATTTCTTTGCTGAGACTTTCTCTTTGAAAGCCTTTGTCTCTCAATGTAATAATCCAGGTAGACATACATGGTCTGCTGAGCTCTGCACTTTTCCTCATGTTGTTCAATTTTACTTGAGGGACGGCGATGGGATATATTGTAACGACAGATGGCTATGTCCATTCCTTTAGCATTATTACTGCACTTTGATAGGTGAGAAGCAGATTTCGAGAGCCTTTAAAATTACAGTATCAAAATCAATATTAATTATGAGTATAACATACCGGATGGCTGTACACTGAAAACAATGTAATAATTTGTACATACAAATATGGATGATCGAAATAAGGGCATTTGACCCATTTATCACCCTCTGTAAGCTTTCCCTTGAATCCTGTTGGTGGAGGAACATCATCATCATCCTCGTCAGAATAGTAAGTAAACTCCCTGTCTTCTAGCTCTTCCTTCTCCTCCTTTTTATAATCGTTTCCTTCCGCCATTATATGCCAATCCACTCTTCTGGAACCCCAAAATGTCAACTTAATGACTGGGTCAACTATTCCAGACGATGGAACTAATAGCAAACGATTCCAAAATAGTTTAAGGAACTTTAACTTTATTATTTCCCAAAAAATAGACAAGTAACGGTGGCTTTGTTAAATGTCTTAGGACTATTACTCTCTTGATCGGTTGCCTCAAGAGGACTCATGATGATTCACAATTTTCAGTCCCCTTTTATACTAAACTTGGCTACTCCGGTTCGAACTCGGAAAATTACAAAATATTCATTAACAACGAAACGTTTCATTCATGATGAACTTTTCATGAAGCGATAAAAACGAACCATTTCAGGTTTCACAAGAAATCTATCATTCTCCACACAAAGAAAGACAAAGGAAAATGTGAACGTTTGACAAAGTCCAACTTTACGTTGGATCGAACTTGACCTTTTTACCGGAAGTAGCCATCACAAAATACAAAGTTCATAAAATTGAACTTTACAATGATCATCTTTTCAATAGAAATGTGGAATACTGAACGTGAACAAAGAACATCGAAAATACAGGTTCGAACACGTTCAGTTAACAAAGAAATGGAAAAATTCCATTTCCTGTCCACTTCGATCTTCTCATCATGAAAATGGGCAGAACAGTTGAACTTGGTTTGTGATGTAAATGAGATTAAGACTTAATCCATAATCATTAAGTATATTATTTTATTTACATGTCAATACAGAAATTTACCTGAAATCTCCCAGAAAATCTAGGAATCTGATGACCGAATGAAATTCCAAGGCAGATGAATGCTGAGACAGTACCGTGGTACCGGTCATCCACTTCATCTTTATGAACATTCCAATTGTGGCATCAGTTTCAATACGTTCTTGGAATTTTCTTATGCTTATGCATGGGAATATCTTGATACATTATATATGTTTTTCCTCCATTAGCTACTTTTTTCGAGTTCTGGACACTGACGACAAAGGATATTTGGAAGAAAATGAATGATTTGTATGATTTGTAGAATCACTATCGTGTATAAACCCATACAAAAAAATAAAATATGTTAAATACCTAAGTTAAATTATGTAATTACGGAATAATCCAAAAATATTCATTATGTAGAATATTGAAATTTTAAAATTGAGAATTCCAAGACGAAGTTCCTACTCTCGAAGAAATAGTGACAAATGATCTGTGTTATGCTATTATGATAAGCTGAAATGAAATGAGTTTACAATTTACCTCTTCAATTAATTTTTAGCGTTTTTATTCAATGTATTTTAAGCAAAAATTATTTCACAGACAAATCATCATTATTACAATGGGGTTTCTGATGTCGATTGAAGATGACTTGAACCACCATATTATCATCACTGAAATAAATATAAACTAAAAACTAATCCGCACCTCATTTTATGTTTTGCACTGGCAGCACTAGTTATCATTAAACATAGTAAATATTATGATGATCAAAAACCCAACCCTTTCCATCTTTTCGCAAAACTTAGAAAAAACGCTTTCTTTGAACCAAACCGACTTTATATATATACCAGGCTGTGTAATACATACTACTATGCAAATGATTATTATGGACAATAGTTAAACTTCATAGCTTAGTTGAAATAAACTACTTAAAACACATCCTCTGGATTCTAACGAATCCTTAACCTACCTACATAATAAACATCCTGCTTTCTTTCAGTAGCTTATCGTTTCCCATTTTTTGACTTCATTGTTATAGGACGAAAGTTTATATGATATAATGCATTGTCTGTATATAATTTTATACTCCACGCAATACTACATTGCACATTTTTGTTGTGTGTGAAGCACTTTTTTTTACGATTTCGCAATTCCTATTTCGCTGTTTCCAGTTAATTTCTCTTTCCTTATGCGAGTTACCTATAGTACAAAAACCCATACGAATATACTTACGAAGGATAAACATTTCGTATTACATTATATTGTGATTATGATTATTAATACTAAGTAGCAGCGAGTTCCATAAAATAATCAATGCTCTTACTCTTACTAGTACAATATACATTTCTCACGATAACCTATAGTGCCATACATTCATAATAATATGCTACAAATACAGTTTTTGTAGGGACATTTAGCTTCATTCACTCCTCATTCGAAACAATCGACTTTCAATCAGCTTAATTTCGCTAATCGATGATTTTCACCATTCTCTACTTGATGCGCACACGCAGGGAGTCTATACAACACATTCTGTTACACTGGAGTATCAAGTAAAATAGTTAACATTAAGTAATAACTATTTAAAATTAAACAACCGAAAGATCTTTACAAATACACTCACAAAAATAAACGAAACGACTAAAGTTTTGTATAATTTCACATTAATCAAAAATCGAATAGTTGGATAGTATTACAGTTAGTTACATACAACGGTGCTTGATACGTAGTACAATAATAACAATAAAAACTGTTCATTTCCTCTGTCTAAACTTTAATTTCGGATGGAGCAGCGGAAGTGGTATAAAAACCTGAACATCTTTCATATCAAAGCTGTACATGTTTCCGTTTAGAATTTTGGTAAATTAATTAATAATAAAAATGTAAGATAATCTAATAGTCAAAAAAATCAAAACTGATTTAATGCAGCCTGGATTACTTCACTATGATCATAATGAATCTGAACCCGATCTAGCTGAAACGTGTAGATTTCGTTTTCTTAAAAAAAGATTTTCCTTTCGGTTTGTATTTAAGTAAACGGTAACATCCTGAATTTCATTTTCTATAACGCTGAATTTATTAAGATTCATCTCCATTCCCAGAATCATCGTCATACTGTTCATTCGAACTATCATCTTCTAAATCATCCTCATCGTTATCCATATCGTAATCATCATCATAAAAATCGGTCAGTTCAAGATTATTCTCTGGAGGCTTTGCTTTTACAACATAGTCTTCTAACGTGGTTGGAACAACAACTCCGTCCTTTTCAGCATCAACTTTGGATAATGCGACTTGCTTCCTATTAGCCGAACAAAGAAAACACGAATATTAAAGTACAGTTCTTTTCCTACATATAGTGGATATTTCCATAAATACTTTTGAAATGTAAAATCTTACTTGATGATATTTTCATATTCTTTGTCCTTTCCTTTCGACTCCTTCCACTTTCTGTACATCACTGAAGCATCCACGTTAGCTGGACTGGATGTATTTGGTTCGTTCAGCAAAGATACTACCGAAAGCAGAATGGTTCGGACATTTTGAGTTGGATTCCAACGCTCGCAAGGTAGTTCGCCACTTTGAGGATCATCAATAGGTGGGTGCAGAATTGAAATGCACAGATCTCCATTCTACAAAAAAAACATGGAAATATTTTCATAAAAATGTACCAGTGATTACGGTTATAATCAAGTTTGTAGGTCAACCCAGCTCAAGTTTTCGAAATTTAATCAATTTCTTCACCAGGAGCAAGAATTCATTGTATTCATTCATTGTATATAGGACCACTTACATTCTAAGACGTGAGATGGGTAGAACCCAAGAATAATCCAAAAGTCATTAATTTTGCTTTATCTAACAATTTAAATAATAAAAATAGTATTTTGAAATTAAAATGAATACCTCATAAACATTAGGATGCCAAACTTTGGTTTGGAAACGGAGAGATGGTGGGCTGTACGGGTAATCGGGTGGGAAGCGCATGTGTGCCTATCAACAAAAGGAATACATTGTAATTTAAACTAAATGCGTCATTATACCTGAAACCATAAAGAATTCTCAATTAACAGACGTTACGTCGCATACAAGCTCATTTACCTTGAAATATCCAGCCTGGTATAGAGTGTCGGGTGGTCCAAAAATTGCCACCTCCCAATCGAACAGGTTTTCATCATTGAGAAGTCGAACACGAAAACCTTCCACTGGCTCTTCCTGCAGGCTTTTATACTCCAGCGCAAGTGCCCTAACAGCACTTGAGTTTCCGCTGGAGTGACCTCCAGGCATTCTTGAATTCGACATCACGTTAAGTGAATGCAATCTCCTGCCGTCTGAGCCGAAAGTTACTCCTGTTGAAAACATTAAAACCGTGTTTCAGGAAGTTTTTTCACAATGCTAAAATTAAGCTACACGATTTGTTCAAAACAAAGTTTAATTAGTTAGGGCTACATAAGTTTAATTAGCGGATCTGGCATGATCAATATACTCACTTGAATTGGAACAGATAGCCTTCTTCTTTCTCCAGTAAAATCTAGTGTTGTCACGGTAGGATGTATTTACTCAATCCGTTTTGCTGACCGTATGGTTTGGTGTCCACTTTCCCTTACAAATCACGACCCTATAACAAAACAATAGGAAATACAAATTAAAACATTTTGAAACATACTTTTGAGCAACTTTCTCTCAGAAGATTCCTTAACCCAACAACCCAACGACTTTATGCTCAACAAACCAAACCTATGGTTGCCTAATATCTGCCAATAAGCTGACATAGTTCAATGTCAATAATGACACTGATTCCGACATGAAATCAGCCTGCATTCTGCATACCTTCAAAACTCCGAAAACAGTGAAAGCATCCTCAGAAAAAGTGAAAGCACAGAACTGCAGCTGTAAGTCTGGTTATGAGAACCAGCTAGTAGCTACGGCAGGATAGTGCCGTTATTGCTTTAAAGTTTAAAATCCTACAATTTCTCTGCTGATTTACGGAATTCTCTTGTAGTTTGTCAGTACTTCACGAGAACAAGAGAAATCATAACATGAAGCTAATGACTTCTTGCATGAACTCAGCTCAACCTGTTGAAAGCAGTATTCTAGAATTTCACACTAAAGTGCCAAAGATCCCAAACCAAAAGCTGAAAGCTATCGACCGCAGTTTTTAACGCTTCAATCCCTATTTCCCATTCACTGCAACTTGACTTACTTTTCGACGAATGATTGAAACTAATCAACAGTTGTTGTAATCAGAGTAGCGTTTACGCGATTGATCACTGATTATAATCACCGAGCAAGTAAACCAGTTGTAACTTTTACAAAACTTGAGAATAGCAACTGCAACGATGAGATTTGAACGATTAAAATTGATGGTCTATCCGCATGTTGGACGCAAGACGGACAATGATATACACATGAGCCAAACGGCTAAATGACAAAAGAACATGAAAAATTTAGTGTGCAAGTCTGTGTGTGCACAATAGCCAATAATATAATGTCGCTCTCCATTCATGTACATGCTTGCCTCTCACTCAACAAAACATGTAAAAATGAGTTGATTTGTACTTTCTTTAGCTAGCTACAGTTTTGCTATTAGAAAAAGGCTACTACTGTGATATTATCATATCAGCTAGAAAGGATTATCATGCGTCGGACTATTTTTCCGTGAAAGAGCTCTCTGTTTGTGTGCCTAAGCTTATACGTATCTGGCAACCAACTACAAGGTCACTGAACTGGCAACTACTACGCTGAAGCGTTAATAGCGCAGTGGCAGCGGAGCGGTTTATGGTAGCTGGGTAATAGCGTGTGAATTGGAAATCGTCAAGTCGCTGAGAAAAAACACTGACCGATTGAGCACGTGTAGTGTGGTGTGACTCACAGGTAAAAATCATGGTGTGATTGATTGATAAAATCATGAATTCGTGGGGAAATCGCTTCAACATCTCGCTTTAGGATTATAATTTGCATACTTTGTGCTATGATTGAAATAGATTCACTTTAGTGCATGGGTAATGAGTTATAGTTAATGGAACCGGAAATTATAAGACCTTCAGTGCAGTAGTAGTGACAGACTGACTAAATACATATAAATTGGGGTTTTGCATATTTTTTGATCGATGGATGTGTGCGCAATGATGTACATGCTATGTAAATCCGCAAAATCATGCAGCTACTACCTACTACATCGCCAATGAGAGGCGAACTGAGACAAACCACGAATTACTTGCCCTCAATGGCTATTAGCATTTTAAATACACTAAAAATTACCAGCAAGATATTATCTTCCACTGTGCACATTATTGTTTAAGTTCTCAAACTACTTAATTCAAACCTTAGCGGATACAAATGGATCCCATACAAATTCTTATATGTACTACGCATGTATTGCTATTCAATGCATATTTCCTCAGCTAAACTTGAGTTCTTCCCAAAAGCATGAAAAATATCTTTTACGTCTAAGATTCAGGCTTAAAAATTCATTTTATTCCGCAGAAGCCGACCGCTCTAACAGATATACATAATTGAAGACTATTGTTAAGCGGTATGAAGTATAAATATGTGCCTACCCCAAATAATTTGTTTAACTTTTGACAGTTTACGATGTTACGAAGCTAAAGACAATTTTAGGTCAGAAGATAGCAATTTGGGCACAGCAGCAGAATTTATTGTGAAATGTGATCGCAGCAATGCTGTGCTCAATATGTATGCATTTAGGTACAAGTAGAAATATTTACAAAGTGTAGAAGAACTGTGCTGCAATTGGGAATGCAACTTTGGATTTTCAATGTTCATGTTTCATGCATAAAATATTACGTTGATTTTATAAAACTTGCATATAAAACGAAGATCATGCTCCTTTTTTAAATCGTGCATTGCTAAAATGTACTAACTAAACACTAAATATGAGAACTTTCGCGTTCGTGTCCTGTCTAACCGCCTGCGCTACTGCGCCAACGGTAAATAATGACGAAAAAGAAAAAAGATGTATTGGATGTTGATAATGTTCTTTGTGTGTGTTCTACTTTACTCCAAATAACCAACAAAACCACACCACAGAGACAGAGTAAATATTGAAGTGGATAGTTTTGTGGATTGGATGACGATAATGATGAGATTATTATTTTCATTCACATCATTTTATAGAATGCAACATGGCAGTCAAAGTGCAGATAGAGCTTTCTTCATGCAGCCGCAGAGTTAGCAAAAAGATGAAAGAGAGATTGGGATTGGCTTGGTGTGCCTGGCATTTAATGCCAAAAAATCTAACAAGACGCACATTAAACAATGAAAAATGAACGCACAAAAGCCATAATGGTGGTACAGTAAAGTAGAAGTTTATAACCCGTAACCGTATCGCACTATGTGCCATATAAATCTCTCTGAAGGAAATTTTTAAACATAAAAAGATAATTTATCTATTATTTTATTATCACTGTACCAATGCACATGTATATAGAGTAATGTTGCGCATTCGAAGTAATTTACACAAAAAATGGAATTTAAAGACCTACTTCATAAATCTATATCTCTATATAATTATCGAAACGAAAATGAGCAATGCGTAGATATGTAATGATGTAAGATGATGGACAACAAAGGACCTATCTCAATAGCATTACGTTTGTTCCTGAGAAAATATTCCACAAACGTATTAAGAAATATGTGTAGGTATGAACAAGATAAGTTGTGTAATACAAGTAAGCACTAGTAGTATCACCCCCACACAGACTGCGAACTAATAATTACTAAATTACCTGCTGCTAATCAGTTGCGGTAGGTAATCTATCACAAAGAGCAGATTAGGAGAGATGCATTTTACATTATGTGACATATTAAAGAGCACAAATCCTTTTCCAAACTAACGACAAGGCAAAAGTACATAAATGATGATAGATATCCCATTTAAAAAGAACAAAGGTAAATTGAGTATTGTTCTTTGGCTAAAAACAAATGATTTGAATAGAAAATAAAAACTTTCTTCTCATTGTTTTTGCCCGGAGACAGTTTTGGCATTGAGAAAGACCATTAACCCAAACTGCGCATAAATCACAGTTTTTAAGTTCTTATTCATTTCTTAGATTTCTACAAATTTCTTAAGAAAAAGCAGAGGAATGAGAATTCTCATTATTTCATGCAAGCATGATTTCAAGAGATTCGCTTTACACTCACCAAAGTCATGTAGAGAGATTAGTTTTTACTGAACAAACAAGATACGTAGGAGTGCGAATGGTTGGGGATTTTTCCACTTGATGAAGATAAGTAAATATACGCAGTTCACTATTATCACCAATCACTCGAGAAAAACCAATATAGTATTGAAAGTATATGCTCGAAACAAACAGCAAAACAAAAGCTAATACTAAACAGCACTGCTATTATGAAGAGTAAAAGTGGTGAGCTGTTGTACGGCCGAGCTGGGGAACGGGAGCGAGGTCTACTAGGACTATTACGCATTATCCCTTTTTCTAACCCGTGTTTTCACTTTACAAAAATGTGATATTTTCTATTTTACAAAGTTGCTCAACAACTAGTCAGAATTGAAAATACTACCAGGAAAAATAAATGACACTGAATGACAAAATGACATGACAGTGTTCATTTCATTCCTAATATTTTTTTGGTTTTTTCTGCCAAAGGAAAGTGGAAACTGTACTGATTTTAAATGGCGACGCTGGTAGTGCGTGAAAGCAATTCCGAGAAAAGCAACTTTTACTTCAAATTCACCTTCATTGATATCCAATGCATGGACAAAAAATATATAAATCACTTCTTTGCTTACACAGAGTGACTTCCTGTGCTTTCCAATGTACGTGTGAATATGAGTTGCAAAATACTAGAAAACTGCCACGTTACCAGCATATTATTAAATATTCGATAAAGGTGCATTTTGATATATTACCCTATCCTTTTTGTACAGGGGTCCCTTGTGAAACAAGAGCAATGATGGAAAGTATAGTATAGTGCTCGCTGCTGATATTATTGATGCGCTGATGATGATGATGAGCAGTAGTCTCTGTGAATCAAATGGTATACTTGTAGTCTCTCCGCGAGCTATTTTGTCGTCGTGTTGCACTACACAACAACTACTACTTCCTCTCTTCTCCCACCACTTTCGATATACTTTACATGTAACGCCATTTTTGTATGTTATACTTGCATCCTCCTCAAATCCAATCCTTTGGTGACGACGCAAGTATCCATACATAAAACATATAGTATCATCATCACTATCACATCCTTCCTTTTTAGCAAAAGATCTTGATTATACTATCCGTTTTTCACAGCTTCTGACTACAAAATGTGACTATGATGGACTGTGATAGTGATAATTTAAAGGGTACTACTACTACCCACGCAATAAAGAGTCTATATATTATATACCTCCTTCTCAGAAATATTTTGCGTTTCTAAACCTAGCAGCATCATGAAATTGTACTGTCTCTATATATACCCACCATGATGATGACGATGATGCAAGCTAGCTGTAAAAAGTACTTTGTTAAGGATTCTTTTTCAAGTTCAAGTTAAATCTAATGCCAGCCCTTGGCCTCTCTAACCACCATTATTCTTGCTTATTCATTAAGAGAGTAAGCAAAGTCAAGGATAAACGTAAATTGCCCATTTGTGTAATTAGTCATTATCATTATATGATGTATTTCTCAGTAAAAACACTTACGCGTAACGCAGAAAAAATATCCGCGGATTGATTGATATCCTATTTTTGTACACTTGTAAAATGAGTAATTAGCACTTTAAGGTGCACTATTTTACACTAAACTCTGCACAAAAAGATTATTTTTATGCTTGGCCAGAGATCCTGGGATTTCACAATTTGTGTCTCTTTAGAAAATTCTTACTTTCTATATCAAGGTACTTTTTATTTTCAAATAAGTTTGTCCTTTCATCATGCCACAAACAAAGTCGAAACTGCACTGGGGTAATGAATGTTGTGATAGGTTTCGTTTGAAACTTTGAACAGCTCTGGCACTCTCAGTAGCTGATGAAACAGAAGGTAAAAAAGGATGCGGATAAAAAGGTTTTAATATTGTACGAGTGAACACAGGAGGTTATCTGGTTTTTAAGTCGCAATCACAACAATGTTGTTTCTGTTCATGCTTAAATTACCGCACAGTGTGCAATGATACTCATCACGCTACATGGATTTATCAAAGCGTATGACAATTTCTAAAATGCTTTTCCTCACGTATTGCATATATCATCCTAATCCAATCCACTTTTTTTCTAAAAACAAGCTCGTCAGAGTTTAAATACTGCTTGCATTGCAGGAAAGACTATATGACTAGAGAGAAGAAACAGGATACAGTTTTAATACAAACTGACTTGAGAAGATGAGATAGTGAATGCAAAAATTGAACAAGAGTTTTCTTTAAAAAATCACGACTTCAGTCGTCATCAGCCATTAGCACTGCATCCTCATTTTCAGAAGTATCACACGATTGAGTTTAACATTAGGAAACGCGTTTATTAAGAGGAGAAAATGGATTATCACGGAGGATTTATCAGTGCACACTGATGGTGATATCAGTGCCAATAATATACATACTCATTTAAAAACATGACCAACCAATTGCTGCGAAATAACACACTTGCTGTATTTATAAACATCAAGATTTGAAAAAAGACAGAGTAGGTATGGCCTTAAGTAAACGATAAAATTTGTTGTGATTCGTTGACTTCATCTCTCTGAATCAGGATTTTTCTCTGATAAGGTATTATGGTGATATGTGTGTGCGATCACACCAAAAATAAACAAATTTAATACACACGGGAAATAACACAAATTTCTCGTCACGAACATGTATAATCTGATGGAGATATTACAGTACACAAATTGGAATCATGAAACTTACCTCTAGAGAAGCCGAGCTTATTTTTAGTTGTTGAAATAAGTTCACTGTTTGCACAAATCGGATGTGGAAAACTAAATTTCTTTGATAAATCCAGACTTTTTTCGATTTAAAAATTTGCTTTTCCCTTTCAAACTTGAGACAAAGAAGCTCTCTGGCTTATTACTCTGCACAATAATATATTGTAGCAATTGTAGTTGTGATTTAAATAATAATATTTTGTACTTTGAAGAACGATTGAGTCTGAGTCTGATGCTTACAACAAAAACCAACTTTTTTTTGTATGTGCAATGCAATAGTCTCGTAATTTGGCTCTGGGAATAATAGTCTCGTCTTGCTACTTACTGTGTGTTGTATATCTGTGAGAAATGTTCTTTTCTGAAGAATGATACCACAGGCTTATAGGTACGAATGTACACAATAGCATGTTCTGTTGTTAACTTGTGCATGAATGTGTATATATCATACAACCTCGACAAAAGAATACGCAAGGTGTTTTGGCTGTATGTATATATTCATATGATTATTACCCAGAATATTATACAGATTTCTTGTGAACACAAAAAAGTGCAACATATAATATTCATATGTAAAATGTATGTGTTTAACTCTTACTGCTTATTGCTATTCTATGATAGTAAAAAATTTATAGAGGTAATATAAAACACATTCATATAAAATGTAGAAATATTTTCATCACATAAGAGTGAGGCATAGTACGGGATGCAATGCCTGGTTGGTGTAGTTCAGAGAAGAGAGACTCATTTTTTGTTACGTATATACGCTATGTTATATACCAGCTTTCTATTTAATGCTTTTGTTTTGTGCAACTTTGTTTATTTCCTCACTTTGGTACATGAGAACATACCCTTCATTCCAAGTTGTAAAAATATCGATATTGCATGTGTTGACTGAGGTATGAATACGTGAGAGCTTATATGCTGTAATTTTCTGAAGCACGCAGTGGTCCTTGTCTTGTGATCTGGTAGTTAGTTCTATATGCAAAACATCAAATATGAAATAATGGCAAAGACAAGGCAAATAGGATATTATTATAAGAGCAGTGGCGCAAGTACATTTCCTGTATACTTGTTTAAGTTTGTATGGCATGGTAGTGCGTATTATTTGCTTTGAGTTGAATATATATTCTTCTGTATGTAAGCATATCGCAATTGCAACATACAACTAACGAAGAGGAAAAATTTTTATACACAGACAAACTTGTGGACATTCTGCTGTTGGGGACGCGGATAGGCAAGGCATTGCATTAAAAAGTTGCTTGCTAGAAAATTCAGTGAGAAACTTTTGTATAGCTTGCTTGCGACTGCAAAAACCCTATGTAAAGCGACATGTGATATCATCTGGCTCTTTTAGTCATCATATGAACACGAAGGGGAGGAAGGATTCAATAAGCAGCGGCGGCAGCTGAATAATATAAACTACAGCGTTTTGTGACTATGAATATTATGTCTACTACTCTATATGAAAATTCACATAATAATGTGAAACGCTGAGCGGAGGACGGGCTCTCTGCAATGTTACATACAATTAAGTAAAACATGGGGTAATATTACACATTCACGTAACGTTGTACTCGGTCTTTGTTGTCTTTTTTTGGTTTTTAACACGACATGAATGGCACGAAAGGATTTCTTCCTATGAGTGGGTTCTGTTCAGTTACTAGTAAGAATCATGCATACCTACTTGGTTCACAAAATAGGCTATGTGCTCTGAAGTGAATCCTTCTTCTGCAAGTTTACTGTGTGAGTGAGGGCTACCAGCAGCATTAGCATGAAATTTTATTTTTTGTCTACAACGATCTATGGGAATAAAGTTTGAGTCACAACTGGCTGCATTGTTTAAAGCTCCTAAGATATTCTAAACAACAATAAGATTAAAGTATTTGGTGAGGCGGAGGTGACTATTGTCGATTGTGCGATGTCTCAACAAGCATGATACAACACAACGGCAGAAGCAGTAACAAGAAATGAGGGTATAGAAGAAAAATGAGTGCCAAATGCACATTTATTGTTCAGCAACGGCATTGCATTGTGTGTTGCTTATTCTAAACAACAAAAAGACACCTTATATTCCTATTCCCTTTACCTTGCAAAGTTGGGCATATAATAACCCTTTTGGAGAGTTTATCTCTTCGCCACCTTCCCAGTGCTCTTGCATGAGCACACACATGACGTGATGTAAGGATGTATCCCTTTGTTGGTGTTTTTGCTCCTCCACAAGAGTCTCAGATGGCACTTGGTAACAAGTTAACGAGAGAGAGCAGATGTGCCACCGAAGCCCCCAGTAAATAGTAATGGTGTATAGCAGAAAATGAATTCTCTTTGTATGATGTGAAATGCTCAAAAGTAGCTTCGTGGAGGTGGCTTACCGTTTGCCATCTAGGAACACACTAAGAAAATTGTAGAACAAATTACATGCAACTAATGTATAATTAAAAGGATTTATCTAAACTCCAGTAAAAACTACATACCAATATATAGTATTATGACAGTTTGCGTCATCAGCTTTGAATAATAAGTATACAAGATATCTTAAAGAATTCATAAGAAAAGAACTTTAAAAAAAACATATTCAAAAAGACTCAGACAGTCGTTTTGTTTCTACTTACAACTTATGTGAAGTCTCTTTCTTGGTTTGATTCCTTGCATGCCTAACAACAGTCTTTGTTCATCTTATCTCTTGTCAGCAGCACTTCACGAAAGATGGCATTCGCTCTTCATTTTAGAGTGTTTCAGAAACAATATCACCCAACAACTACGCAACTATCAATTTTAGAATTCCAGAAATGATTATGAATAGTGTGTACATTTCTTACGCTTGTTTCTGTACCCTTTGAAATGATTTGTTATCAAGAACATTTCAAAATTATCGATTGTCATTACTAATGCGTTTCTCCATTTTATATTTTCTTAAAATTATTGTAATGCTATTATATTACTTCTCTGATTTGGTATAAGTAAATTTTGACTCAAAATTTTACATCTTGCTCCCTCTAGAATAATTCCTCAATCTAGAAAGTGGGAAGGGGAGAAAGGGGACAGTGAAACACAACAACTGCTCTAGTGCTCTGATTAAAATCTAATAAAAACAAAGAGCACTCATTTTTCACTGTCAAGTTTGCATGATGTATATGCATAACCAAAGCTTTTAAAATGAATTACACTGAAAAGCATTGGTCTCTCAGGAATATTATTCGTGCTTTAAATTCATTTCCAGTAGTTAGACTAGGTAGAGATATTGGTTCTTCTTACTTTCTTGTCTTAGGAAAATAACAAAATTTTCAGTTTGTTCCATTAAATTAGTATTCATACGAAAACTTGCTTTTAAGAAAATCCATTCCAAACTTCCTGTACTTTACGTTTTGCTAGATTAAACTAAAATATTTTCCAGTTCTGGAAGCAAGATATAAGCAAGATAGCAGCCATGTGCCAACTTTGATTTGAATTATGCACTTTGGTTATTTTAAAAACACATTTTAATTCCCCATGTTTTGGTTATGCGTATGTATATCACTGTCAAGTTGTGTCATCACCCAATACTACCCAAAGAATATTTATATTTGCATTGTTCAAAGTGTGATGCAGTAAAATGTCATGTAATTTAGATGAAGATGGAAGGAAAGTCTGCATATCTGGAAAAGGTTTACTACGTGTGCACACGTGCTTATCAAAAGGGAGAGAATTATTCGCTGGTAACCCCACAGCTTGCTGTCAACTATTTTACATTTTAAATGGTTTGATACAAAGCAAGCTGAATCATTCATGCATTTACTTTGCTTAATTTTACAATTCGTTCCCAATTGAAATTGCATGTAATTCTGGGAGAAAATGAAGCGAAAATTGGGTGGCAGCAACTGTCGTAATAATAACATGATGAGGGATTCACGCGAGTACATGCTGGTTGTAAAGCTTCAAGGGAAGAAACAGGAAGAGAAATGGGGAAGTGATGGGATGTCATCCAGAGAGACTTTTCAGACTTCATATTATTCTCTACATATTTTCCTTCTTTTTATAAAATCATATTCCAGTCCAAAGGCAAAACAAGTAAAGAAGACACGGAACATTTCATCATATAGATGCTATTCTATACTGTTCTGTTCTGGTACTGCACAACAATTTTATTCTCTATTTTTCTCGCCCCTTTCTTTCCTTTCTCTATCCGCGTTTACATATACGGTTTTATACAGCTTCACCACTTCCGTCTCCACTGTAATCGCATTTCACAAAATCTCCGGAAATTCGGTTTTATGTACTTGATACGGACGTGTTGCGAGAAAAGGAATTTTCAAATCGAGTGAGTCAAAGTGTAGAAGAGCCCGCAGAAAAGTACAAAGGTTGCTATTATTATCTACGCTGTATTTTTCTTACGAAATGATGTACATTATTGAGCGGGCTTTAATAAAAATGATAACAGGGAAAACGGGGGACGCAGCCACGCGCTATTTGAATCCAAAAAGTACACAGCCAAACTAAATAGAGATGGGGGTGGGAATCTGCACCCTTATACTGTTTACTGCCCTTTATGAATTGTAGGAAAGAGCAATTTTACACAATACCTTACAAACTACAAGCTTTTTGCTTTAAAACCTAAAAATTTGCTTGTAAACCGGAGGGTGCCAGTAGTAAATAGAAAGAGAAAAAATTGGGTACTCCTTGGCACTGGTGTGCAAACATGCAATATTATAAGCATAAAACACAATACATGTATAAGTGCTGTTATACACACATAGAACATCCATCATAGTCAAGCTGAAGTATCTAAAGATGTAGTCAAATCATCTTGTAAAATGTCTCTCTGAGGGTTGTTCCCATTCCATTTCTACTCTTTCTCTTCACTCCTTACCAAAAACGTTTGGAACATTGGAAATTGAACGTATAAGAATAAGAAAATTTGTCTGCTCGATCCGTGTATTATGGTGGTGGTTTGGAAAGTAAAATAGCACCAAAAGTGGAAGATGAAAAAGGAGGAAAGGAGAGTCGAGATGAATGAGAAGGGTGACCATGCATGGCTTTTATCTCAGACTGAGACCAATGCAGAGAGCCAGTATTTCAAATACTGAACACAAGACACAGCAAAGCAGCCACTATTTCCTTTTTCTCAATTTGTGTGTGTTACTGTGCTGGTACAAGCATATTACCAGCTAGGGAGTCATTCCTTTCTGAAAAGGAAAACCTCCCCTTTCCACCCTCTCTCGACAGATCTACATGCTTTCCAAAAAGGAAAGTGAGGTTTCATGTTGCTCATTTCTAACATGGAACCAATATATATAGCTCTAGATCATTGTTGAATATATTTTCATACAAGTTTTCATACCAAACCTTTTCGGTAGATACTGTGGCAATGGTGGTTGGGAAGCAAATATGACGCAGGAGAGCTTTCCTTCGTGTTCACTTTCAGTAGCAAAACTGAAAGTGATTTTTGGGGGAAACTAGTACCATTCTGAAAAGGAAAGCAGCAAGTATGTTCGCCCTGATATATAAATGTACTTGAAGAGAGTTTGTCGAGCAGGCATAAAAACAAAAGCTGGATTTCCAGCATAATGTTATTTTGACACAGTGTGTGTATATTTAGTTTCATCTCGGGGATTTGGATTACTAATGGGTAGCACGAAAAATGCATACATGAACAACGCGCGTCTGCTGTTTACTTTGTATTCTCATCTCCTATTTCATTTTGATATCAGAGGGAACTAATGAAAGTCTGGAGTTGCATTCAAGTTTGTTTTTGTACACGAGTTGATAATAGGGATTGCACATCAGTTTAAGTGCAGTGCATTTTTTTCTTTCAAACGAATGATTTTCTCTACTAAAGTGAATGTTTTTGAAAGTACAAGGGCTTTATGTTATCTTCCAATATCTTCCCAACTGTTCCACTCATATGATGAAAGCAGTACAAATTTATTGGTATGGTATATACATGCACAAATGCGACAGTTCAGTTTGACAGTAATAATTTATATAAAGATATACAGCTGTGCTGAATGTTTGCTACATTTTATTGGAGGAGAAAAATAATGTACAAACAGTATACGTATAACCACTTTGTTTACGATTTTCAAATATACTTACCCAACAATGTACCCTCGTATGCGTATTATCACTACGGATTGGAGTAAGTAGGAAAAACATGTAACCGGATTTTGGAGGGAGTAAAGTAGAAAGTTTTGTATTTTCTTTGATCCAGTGCTGAAACAAACTGGAGTGGAGAGCGAGAGGTATGACTCATCAAAGGAGTTTTATAATCCATAATATGTCTGTACAAATGAAACCGAGACAAGCGGTGCCGGTGACAAAGTTTAGCTTGCTGAATGCTCAATACAAGTACTACTGGATAGCAAATAAATATGCACACACGAATTACTAACTAAACTTGCAACGTTCTAAAATTATAACCCTCGTTCCTCCCACATTTCCTTACTGCTCTACATTGGTTTTATGCTGGTTTATCATTTATGCAAGCAGCAGCCGTATATTTAACTGTATGGTGGTCCGGTAACGTTTGTCATCTATTCATACGTCATCATGTATTATCCATGTATAAATGCCAAAATTTTCAAATGAAACACGCTTTCATTTCAATAATGCGTTGTAATCGATACTCTGCATTCTTATTCTATAGATTTGTCAGGAAAATTATAAGGTACATTGAAAACTAAACTGGTAATAACAGACATGAAAAGAAAATGTATTTTGAAAGCCAGTGGCCCATCCTAAACCTTACGCAATACTTATACACAGTCTCCTTCATCAATACATATTATTGTTGTTTGAAAACTCTGCCGAATCTATTAACGTTGTTTATTTGTTAATAGCTGCCTATTGTAACTCCTGCGAAATATTTCCAGGAACAGATACTATCAACTATACCTACTTTGACAAAAAATGTGTTACTTGAATGTACGACAGCCCCACTCCAAAATGCACAGGTATTTTTACATGTACAAAAGAAACAAATTGAGAATGGGAAAGCAGAATGACGGCTAGTTGGGTGACGAATTAGAGAAAACCAGCATGAGCAACTATGTACAATTAATAGCATGCAAAAAATCAAAAAGTGTACATTGCAAATATTATAGTACATTTGTAGGTACATTATTATTACGCATAGTCAATAGGGATCAAAAACCGTAAACACGAAATGCGTTCATTAACTCTGTAGGTACGAAGACCTCGTGTAACCTTTCCCGTAAAATTTTTATTTCTCTTTCCACCCCATACTTTTCTGTACAGTACATTTTACAATAAAACTTTCTCCAACATGGCTTATTAGACGTTGCAATTACGAGGCATGCGAAACTACACATTTACCAAGAGCTCTAAACTTTTGAACACATTTTCATTTTACTTTCACCAGTTTAACTACCTACCCGGCATTTCCACACTGACACAAAATACAAAGTACACTATAAGGGCAATAAAGTTTCATGAGGAAATCTATAAAATGCATGCCGAATATTTCCATTGCATGAATACACATCGACTATCAACAGGGATCTATCCAAGGAGCGGCGGTGGTAAAGAGAAACATTTTTATGATGGAAAATATGATAGAATAATGAAGGTAACAAAAAGTCCATGAATTTGTCGGCTCCTCATCTGAGACAGCAGCAACAGCCAAGTAGCAACACCAATTCACGTAAAAAGGCTTTACAGCTATTTGTAAGGGAGCTTTATGCGTGTTAAGCCCTCCTAACCATAACCAGCTCTTGGTATGGTGTGGTGGTGGCGGTGAGAACGGGTAGCATTTTCTGTTTGCTAGCTAGCCTGCTCAAAGTAAGATACTATAAATGGTTGCCTCGAAATCCCCGTTCTCTCAGCTTTCTTTTTCTATCACACCATCTTCAGCCGCTTTCTCAGTTGTCTCTGTGTTGCTGGCGAGGAAAGAGCGTTTTTTTGTTGTTGCGTTCTTGCCAGTAAAAGCTTTGTTGCACGGCAAGGGGGTGATTGCATGGTAATTTGGTGAGAAAACAAAACCGGGTTGATTACACAAAGGTTTCTCCGTACACACATTAATCCTCCTTTCAGTGTTTATTAAAGAAGCTTTAGTTGACGGTGGCAGGCACGTAGAACTCATTATCGGTAGGCTACATTGCGGCCAACCTATACCTTTATATCGTGGTTGTTGTTTTCGTGTTGGATAATAGTTAGGTCAGTGTATATTAAACAATCTGTAGTATAGGTAGTTACAGGAAAAGTTTCAGGAGAGTTTTCAGCAGTTTTCAACTTGTAACAAGAAAATAAAGTAAAGAGCAAATAAATAGTTTTTTATTTGAACTTATAGTATGTCCATGTGTGCATATGTCAGTGTGAGTGGATTCTGTAGAAAGAAGGTATAACAATGTAAGTGTTGTGTAATGTGTGGTGCTTGGTGATTCCTACACACTTTCTTGTTTAATCTTTTTGATGCTTTTCATTACACGCAAAACTCTTTCGGTTCATTGTTGTTTCCCATGCGTTGTGTCTATTGACCCGTTATAATTCGTTTGAACTGTCAGTCATCAGTTCTTTGTGGTGGTAATATACAGGATTATTATTGGAGTTTGACACGTACACCATGCTTTTATATGATAGTGCTACCGATAAATTAGTATCGTTAAGTGGACGTAATCGCTCTAATACTGCATTTTGCATGTAAATTCTAAATGCAAAAGAACATTTCCAAATATAACGTTGACTTTATCTCGATTTTACTTCAAGTTACATAATGGTAGAATTGAAAAGGAAAATTTAATGGGAGGGAAACAAGAAGCATGTTCGTAAAGTTTACAATTCTTTTACCCCTGAGATTTTATGATTGCCAAACCGCTTAGGTAAAAAGCGCTTGGTTGTACTTTCCTCTAAAAGATTTGGATGGATTTACTCAAAATGTAAGGAAATAATTGCTTTAATTGCATTAAATTATTTCAATTAAGCAGCATGAAAGCACACAGCATAATTTTATTTTGAACGTCATTTTTACTTCAAGAATTTTGAAAAAACGACAATGATAATATGATCATCATACATGATATTATAGTTGATGCTGAAACAATGCACTAGATATTCTGCTTTCATTTTTTGTTCCTTTTGCTCATTTCGTATGCGTGAATGTCTGATAAAAACGATGGTGCTAATGAAGAAGCGAGGAATGCGTGTGTATGTCTATCATCATTATCAATGATTATGCTAACATTTACTATTATCTTGATCTTCATCATCACATACCTAACCGTAAGTGTAAAGTTAACTGACAGGCAAAAAGAAATGCAACGCGAAAATTGCATCCGCTGCCACGGTCGCCGCCGGAAGGATCAATGGACGACAGGGAGCTCGAATGATTAGATTGTTAGCATTACAGCACTTCTATCTTTTAAGTTGGGCAGCATGATGTGATAATGCCGTTTTAAATACGTATACACTGTGATACACTGTACTTTGAAATGTATGCAATCGCAGTCATTCATGCGATTCAACCAGTTATCATAATCATCATCATCGGTTGGTCGGTAGCAGGATCAGAATTTTTTGACGGATTGAAAGAAAAGAGCTGTTGCTTGTAAACATGTCGTGTTTGTTGCCCTGTCCTGTTATTTTAATGTCTCATGATGAAGTTGATGATGATACGAGATGCTTACGTATTTAGACCCAGGGTAGGATTTAGATAGCAAAACTATCTAAAATACATACAATTTGCATTTATAAGGGATTAGGAGGAGATATTCAAACAATAATCATGATGATGACCTGCCTGTTTAAGCTGAAAATATGGGGAAGTATTTTTGCAATCTAGAAAGATATTTCAGATTTGATGCTACTTCAATGTACGTTTTTTGATTAAGTACTGCTATATGTTGTTTTGATATGATTGCAACTTTTGCAGAAAATGATGAAAACCAGTAATCTTTATGATTTTAAAGCTATTATTTAACGCAACTACGATATTTTAGATAGTCAAAGTTTCTGTATGCTGACTAATTGATAATAGATGATGATAGATGTTTGCTGCCACACAACTGCAATGAGATTAAAATGCTGTAACGTTGCTGCCGGTCGCTGAAGCGTTTTATTCCCACGAAGCCGCTTTATTGCATTAAAACCAATTTTATTTCCCACCGACCAAGACAAACCACCAACAGTACAATCACTAGACTTTGTAGAAAAACTTTGTATATAGTAATGTGATACCACCACAGAGGAAAAAATGATGATAATATCATATTATTACCATTATTTTGACATCTTATAAGGCTTATCATATACTTGTCTGTTTTTGGCTTTGTTGGTCTGTTTTCTAAGAAAGGATTTCAGTTACAGATGAAAAGTAATGTTTTTTGCTTGCCTCAGCGTTTCATTGTCAGCAAAAATGCTGCTTTGTGAAAGACACTTAATGTTATATAAAGGTGAGCATTTTCAAATGAAAATTAGAATTAGGGAGTAAGCAGCAGTAAACGAAAAACTCACCTGCGGGGAAAACAAAATTGAGATTTAGTGTAAACCAATTTTATAAGGATTTTGATGACATATCGGATTGCGATGCCTATCTTGCAAAAATCTCTCTTGATAGCATTATAAACCTGGCGAACTGAATAAAGAGAAAATTAAAACCTAAAAATGTCAAACAGCTTTGTGGAGCGATTATTGCTGAGCCAAAGAGACAGGGCAATAACTTCCTTTGCTCCCACATTTTAATTTAGGGTCCCCCTCGACGGTCTGGAGAACAAAAACTTTTTTCCTGATGCAAGAGTATGGAAAGTGTGCGGAGACATAATTAACATTGCTACTCCATAAAAGAAGGTTTCCTTCAACGAAAGGAAATTGCTTGAGAATTTATACTCATTCATACCTACACACTACACACTTAATAGGTAGCGTTATTCTATCAGAACTGAAAGTTACTTTATAATTGTCAATTGTGGCGAGTTTGGTATAGTAGCTCAAGAATCGTCGCCTGTGCTCTTGGGTAATAATTATTGTGCGGTGGCTGGAAGAGCATAGAGGAACTTTTTTATGCATGCATCTCTCCGCGTAGTTTATAAAAAGTTACTTTTTGTCGAGGCGTTTGTTGTTATCAAGATGACATTGTGATTTCATGAACTAATTCGTTTCTTTTCTCCTTCTCACGCAATGGCACTTTTATTACATTTTTGGTTACTTACGGGAAGAATAATGGATGTAGAAGACGGAGAGGGGAAACAGGTTTTTTTTTCTTAACTATAAAATACCTACTGTGTTGACTACCTATGGAGTCTAATGTTTTTCAATGTTTGCCATTCCTTTGGTGCACATTATTATTAGCCAGTGCATATGCCTACCTCTTTCTCTCTCTGCTCTCTTCTACCTACCGAAAAATTTGAGTAAAGTATGCAAGTCAGGCTTCTTTGTGAATTAAATAGCCAGTTTTTAGCCAACCAACCAGCCCATTATTACAATTTACTGCTTTAGTGCCACTGCCACTTACTCTCTCTGCTTGGCTATTATGCAAAACATAGCATCGAGAAAATATTACTAAAAAGTTTCGTTGTTGTTAGTTGTTGGTCGTATTTGTGTTTTGTATAATGCGCGGCTCAAAATTATGCATAAAATCTTGAACTACGATGTAGACTTCCTTTTCCAGAGAGCTAACAACCTCCTTAGACAAACGGTGTGGCAGGTGTAATAATCTTGAGTACGATATTATAAAGTTTGCATACTATAAGAAAGCTCATAGATATATTTACAAAGTGGGAACAACATAAAAACATCTAGACGAATCCTTCCTACACTTAATTTTCATTATGTATACTGTACATATAGGAAAAATTTATGCCATTTCCTTAATTTCTGTCATCTTTGTTGTGGTCATAAGACGGTGAAAATATAGCAGGTGATATGATGTGACAGAAGGAAATAAAATTACTCTGAGGAAAAAAAACTTCGTGTGTGCTCTCGGGATTTGGTAAACCGAACACATTTAGACCACTCAGAGTTGGGTTTCCACAAGAGAATATTAAGATTATTCAACTGTATGATTGTATATTATGGCGACAAGAAGGGTGGTAGCTGCTAAACCGTTTTATCTGTCGACTCATTTCTTTCCTCTGAAAGTGTACATACATCCTTTCATGAACAGTGGAAATTGAAAGAAAAATATTTGTTCAGAAAAGCAAGAAATTGTTATTTACTATGGTGTGGCTCGCTAAAAGTTAGATCATTAGATCATACAGACATACACAAGTATTAAGGCTTGATTTTAAAAATCAACTTTAACACGAATAAACCAATTTTTTTGTGGAAAGGGAAACTATGAAATCGGAAGTAATGAAACACGAAAGTTTGAGATTTGCTTTTAAAATATTTTCTAAAGGGGAAATCTTAATGACAATGAGTCAACTATTGAGTCATATTTATTTTATCAAAATGTTTGATACAACGTTTCTCACTTTTCAGAAGACCAAAAAACATTTTCCATTTTCAGCGTTTTGCCATCATGATCTGCCCCTGTTTCTTTGCTTACCACAAAAAGCTACCTGACAAAAAACCATGAAACAATAGGAATTCGAGTATAATCCACCATAAACTCATCATCAATGTATTCTTCATATTATAAGGGTCCCTCAGATTATTTCGATAATACATGACCGTTCTAACGTTTCAGCTGCGTTCCATAACCACAACCCCGTCACCACAGCACACCACACCGACAAAAAACTTACTACATGATGGGTAAACTTTATCTACCTACGTAATAATCTCGGAAAGACGGGGTTGATTTCTTGGGTTTGTTGTTGGAGAAGGGGAGGATGAAAAAATCCATTTCTCAGAGTTTTCTAGCACAAAAACCGTCTCAAAGAACGTCAGCATCATCATTTTGGGTTAAATAGAGTTGCAGCATCAGAGAGATAAAATTATTTTATTTTTCTTCATTTTGTGCTTTCAGAGTTGTACCTTTTCATAATGTAGTTCTATTCGTTAAATGAATTGCTTCAAGTCCTATCTTCCGTTTTTCGACATTCGCTTACAACTACCGAAAAAGATGAAAAAGGACAAAGGCAGAATAAAAAAGTGTAAATGAGGAAAACTGAGTGTGAAGGGGGATCATGCATACAAATGGCATTACACCACTGCACCTTTGAAATCTTTTTTACATTTAGCTAGAAAAGTAAAGAAAATTATTATTTCATACTTTCAGTGAAGATTTTTTTATCTTATTTTGTTTCCTCGACCCTGATTTTTTCAGACAGCAGGTAGGTTTAGTAGTTTTTTATTTTGTCAGCGCAAGACCCCTCTCTTTTTATGCTTGTACAGCGGCGGTGTTACCTGCCTGTAATCATAAAGGAGTAAAACGGGAATATATGTTGTGATGTCTTGAAATAATTTTTTTTCTCTTCTGTTTTGTTACGGGAGGCAGAATAGGAATAACAGCACTCACAGACACACAAAAGACCGATCTCTTGTTTATATGCACGTCTTGGTGCACAAAAGAGGATGAATAAAAAACTACTACGCTATTTACTCTATTACATGCATACATCCATCGGCGTCTCTTAAACGGACTCCCGACAGTTGTTACCCTCTTCCTTGTAGTGCAGACCTCTTTCAAGTGCAAGTGTATTCCGTGTCCGTAGTATTGATAATGATTCTGACTAAGATTATTAGTAATAATAAACCATGGTAAGGTGAAATAAGGTTCACGTACATCGGAACCATAACTTTCGGATTTAAAAAAATAACTTGTTGCCCTTGTAGCATTCATGGGTAACCTAAATTGCAGGTGGGTACCCTTAATATCCCACGTTGCACGCGGAATATAATCGCCAATTAACTGGAAGCCACTTTGAAATTGTAAAATTTAATTAAAGTATCCAAACTTTTTAATTAAAAAAGCATTATTGGACGCTTTTAGGTATTGAACTAAGGTTGCCCACATTGAACTAAGGTTGCCCACATTGAACTAAGGTTGCCCACATTGAACTAAGGTTGCCCACATTGAACTAAGGTTGCCCACATTGAACTAAGGTTGCCCACATTGAACTAAGGTTACCCACGTTGCTTTAAGGTTACGAATGGACAATTAAGGTTACCTACTTGAACTAAGGTTACCTACGTTGATTTAAGGTTACAAATAGGCAACTAAGGTTACTCACATTGATTTAAGGTTACCCACATTGATTTAAGGTTACCCATATTGATTTAAGGTTACTCACATTGATTTAAGTTTACTCACATTGATTTAAGGTTACCCACATTGATTTAAGGTTACCCACATTGATTTAAGGTTACTCACATTGATTTAAGGTTACCCACATTGGTTTAAGGTTACCCACATTGATTTAAGGTTACCCGCATTGATTTAAGGTTACCCGCATTGATTTAAGTTTACCCATGTCGATTTAAGGTTACCAATTGGATATTCAGGTTACCCACATTATGCACGGAGTATCATTTTACTTGATATTATTTGACGAATTTACTTTGGATATACTGTGTAGAAGTTATAATATATGTAATAAACCAGAAAACTAACAAAGATGTCTGCTTTAGGTAAACACTTTCTTTTGCACATGAAATGTCTTTTAAACAAAGTGTGCACATTTAGTATTGTCAGAAAATCATTTTCCATTAATTTCCCCCAATATCGTCACTCTAAAACCACGCATTGCATATTTTGTAAAAACAAAGTAAAGCATCGTGTGCTCCATAAAATTTCCAACAGAATGATACCTTAGTCAAAAAGTTTGGTGACAAAATACACAAGATATCAAGGGTTTATTAAAAATTTCCAGCTGGTCACTTTGACTGGTCAAGTTTCACCCGGGATACGGGTCATGACTTGAAGTCAACTATGAAGTAAACGACCCTGGACTAACGGAGCCACTGTAACCAGGGGTTGGCGATTATATTCCACGCGTGCACGTTGGTAACCTCAATGTCCCACATTGGTATTCTCAATCCCAATTGGGTTAATACAATTTTACTTGGGTAACCTTATGTGTCTTAAGGTAACCTCATGTACGATTCTTTGTAATTGGTATCCTTTATTTTACTTGCTGGGTACCATTTGTTACTTTTTAATGTATGCGGATAAGCTTGAAAATTAGAGTGAAAAGTTAAATATTCACAACGTGAATCTTAATAAATACAAAATACTACCTTACGACCAGCGAGCAAACACAAAAGTAATCATGCATCATTATACCATGGAATACGAATAGAGAACAAAAAAGACCAGCTTTTCAAGCGTTTTTTACTTCAAGTCATAATACGACGTAATGGGGTTGCGTTGCACTCAAAACTTGTCGGAAGGGCGACATATGCATGATTTTTTTCATCTTACGCCTTTTCTTACCTCATGAAAACGATCAAGATAGCACAGCACCATGCTGCTGTTGGCTTATACCTAAATCAAAAAACTACACGGTGATCCATGATTCATGTGAGTTTATACGGCATGAACGTGTGTGCGTGCACTGCACATCATTGACTTACCTGTCTCCCTTTCTCGTTTTCATGAGGTTTCTTTCTGAAGGCAATAAGCATTTTACTACTACCCTTACTATTCTTGACACAAAAAAGGTAGAGAGGAAAACAGATCCACTTCCACCAACACCGCACTATGTAACCGCATCTTGTAAAAGTCAGATCAGATCCTAACTTCGTCATCCCCCTTGCCTTGATCTTCAACGGAATAAATATACATACTACATCCACGCACCATATTCCCTTTACTATTTTACACGAATTTCTTAGACCGTGTTATTACTAGTAAAACATCTAGACATAAAAAGAGCAAGAGCGAGACAAAATGCCAATATTATAGAAAATGGTATACAAAAGAAGGGAAGCTTACAGAAAAAAGCTAGAAGAAGATTGTCGTTAAAACTTTTTCTTGCTTTATCTTTCAGTTTTGAAATAGGTGAGGCTACTTTAGATTGTATTGAAAAGAGCATAAAAAGTTTACGCATGGACGAGAATGTTTGTATCGCTTTTGTATCGCTCTTTTGAAAAGGTGTAAGCAAGCGTTTACTATTACCCAACAAACCAATTTTTCCTTTCTATGCAATAAGTTATACATAGGCCAAACGGGAAATGCTAGAAGAAAGGACAGGTAAAAAAAGAGTAAATTTGCTTGCATGCGAGAAATGAAGTATAAGAAGCCAACTTAAAAGCCTGGCAATCATCAAAAGTCGATTCTGGCTAAAGCGTATTTGCAGCTTGCAGCAGCAGCAGCTTTATACCAACGATCTTTTTCCTTTTCCAAAAAATAAGCCGGAGGCGCATTTCCCACGGTTTATTGACCAGCAGCGTGTGTAAAGCATTGAAGCAAAGGTAGCAACATTTTGATACGTTTGTTGGCTTTTCATTTTAATAGCGTCATACTACCTGCCTGTGAAAATTGCTGCTGCTGTTGAAAGCAGAAACATAGGTGTATCCGTAAAATGAGAGAGATCCAGTCTGTCTTCCTAGCTTACATCATACACTAGACGCCTTCCTATTAACTTGTGAGCAATCGTACATTCATCTTTATTAAAACGGGTACCACTCAACAAACAACCAGCAGAATCACATTGTTGTTGTAGTGGCTCCTCGGCAGTGGCAGTAGTGGGTAGTAAAACGACTTGCACAGAAGCCCTGTCCTACGCTTTTTTGCTGATTCGGATAACTAGTTTACATATCAGACATATTATATGTTGTTAGCATCCAATGTGATCAAGTGAAGATCTTCATTTTTGCACACAACAACGGTGGACCTCGCTCATAAGTGCAGCCTTCCCCACTGTCATTAACAACGTAAACAGTGCATCGTTTGTATCAAATCTCCTCCTCCCGTTCATTTTCTTCATCCCTGAATCATACATTTTATTGCAAAGCGGTGACTTTTACAACTTTTATAACATTATCCACAACTTTTCTCGCTCTCTCCCTTCAGATGACGAATCTGGTTTTGTATGCAAACACGATTTGTACTCATTATTATAATGATATGTGCATAAGATGAAAATTAAAGGTGTATAATGTATATCACACTTTTTCATGCGACGACTTTTTCTAAACCGTGAATTGCAGTAGATGGTCCACTGTTTGTTGAGCGTCGTTCTCTCAACATTTTGCTGATGAACATCCTGTCACCCTTAGTTCGACCAACCGTATAGGAGTGCTGCGCTGCTGTTGTTTCAATTCAAGCAGGCTTGTCTGCAAATATGACCAGCTTTTTAGTTTAGTGCACCACAGTGTGAGTGATAAAGTATGCGAAGGTGATAAAAAGTGAGCAACAAAAATTTGCAGGTATTTTCCCTAATAATACTGGTCGCGTCTCGCAATATCAGGTTTTTCGTTTTACCCTTTACATGGTAATTTCATAGACACATTGTTAAACGCTATACATTACCTTCTACCATTTTCACTGTTTCGAAGATGACAAGGAGGAAGCGAAAAATACAAATACCACACCATTTTCATTGACCATACAATAATCGCAGAGGGTAGCACTACTATTACTGGGTAGACACAGGTGTGTTGGTTTTCTCTTGGCGTGCAAAATGCAGTGCAATCTATAATATCCCATTGTTATAGTCAAAGATTGCTGTGAAGACGCTCCTTAGCATTTTTTGTTTGTGACGATGTTATTTATTGATGCAATATTTTGTTACCGGAATACATTGAAAAAATGAGATAGTCTTTTTCTATCTCTTTCTGGGTTGAAGTGATACAGCTTGTAAGTCCCTATACACATACTATCGTGTAATTGTATTAAAAGCGTCATCATCATCAACAACGCCATTATCTTTGCTGCTTTTACTATCTTCTTCATGAATGAGTGTGTGTAGGAAGAAGAAACAGCAATATTATAATCATGATGATGATCATCGTTTATGGGAAAAAGTGTATATAAGATAGGGGTTGTAAGTTTTTGTCAGAAAATATCATTATCGTTTTTATGATTATAAAGAAATGGCGAAAAGGAAGGAATCGTGTGGTGGCAGCGGTGAAAAGAAATGAGATTCGTGAGTTGGTGGGGTAGCAATAAGTAATGTCAGTGAGCAAAACAGAATAAAATGTGATGATGGGAAAATAGGAGAGAATACATTATCCTATTCCTTTTATGTAATAGTATGTAGTTAAAGCACAGTTTCGATTTTTTATGAGTTTGCTTGTAAACTTCCGTTTTGTTCTGTTGTGTTTCTGTTCTCTTCGTTATGCTAGTTGACTCTCTGTATTTATCCATCGATGAAACTAATACAAACCCAGTAAATACATTTTCTTTACAAAAGAGTCAGTGAATAAAGAAAACGAAAGAATGAATGGAGTGCACTTGTAGTAGAAGTTGTTGTTGTTATTGTCGAACAGTTAATTACTTAGGGATTCCTGGAATAGCCAAAGTCAAAGAGCTACTCCAGTCAATAAAGTTTTATGTGCTGCTTTGAATATGTAATGTAAGCGTGGAAAAGTGCAAATGCACCAAAAGTAATGATGTTTTTCCCTCTGCTCCACAGGAAAATGTACTTCCATCAGCATCACCACCACCCCAAGAAAAAGAGACAAAGACTGAAATGTCAACGAAATGACAGTAGCGTGCACAGTAGCAATAACAGTTCTTCTGCCATAATGTGTACTACTAATCGAAGAAAGGTGCTAACGTCCTTTTCCTCCAAGTTTCCACTGTGCTGCGCTCTATTAGTGTTCCTGCTTCTTGCAACAGTTACAAGTGGTTTCGTTATAATCAGTGATCAGGACACTCCAGAAGGCTGGATTCTATTTGATGCACATGTTCCAATACAATCCACTTCATCGTCAGTTTATTCATCGAATCACTATTATCGCAACAACCAGAAGCACCAGCAACTTCCAAATCAAAATGGATTTCACTATCAATACAGAATTTCTCATCACAAAACTCAGCCATGGGTTCATCGTATTGTAAAAGTTGACAAAGATGGGCTTTTACAGTTGAAGAAATCCATTTCCAATTGCCAGTTCACTGCTGGTCTCTATCCTTCCACGTTTCTTGTATACATTGACATTGTTGCAAGATACAAAAGTTCCAGAAACTCGAGGGTGGAAGATGATGATCATCACGGAGATTTGGACTGGAGTGGGGGCGGGCATCACGATGATGATGATTATGATGCTGCACACAGAAAAATCTCAAGAAGGGATCTGGCTCAATTGAGAGTGGGGGATGATGATGACGAGCAAAGCCTCTCTTCCAATTATGATTATATTTCCTTTCCTGTCACAATCATTTTGAAACGATCGAACGAGTGCCATACAAGTAATAACCATAATATTCCAAAGGGAAATGCAAGGGGTAGTGAAAGTGAGGGTGGAAGACGCAAAAGTACCATTGCATCCTTTAGTAATGCGGGTGGGTGGAAAAATTTTTGGGATAAGGATGGCAATGTGGCTTCCTCCTCATTACTATTATCGTCATCGTCAAAGAACGAAAATGAGATCAAGGAAGAAAACGATATTCATAGCCATGTAGCCCGTTCGGTGGATGATATTTACGTGTCCCTGCCATTTGATCAAGATAATCATTGTCATCATACAAATGAGAAAATCGCAAATGTGTTCCAATTTCTGCCAGCCAGTGTTCGTGCTCAGTGTGGTGTAAAAGCGGAAACTCTGCCGGGTTCCGATCACACTTTTGCCATCCAACCTGGAACCCTGGATGTGGTTCTTCTCCGAGACTGGTGTTTGTTTGATGTGTACCAAACCATTCAAATGGTTCTCCGTCTCAACTGCACTAGAATGGGAGGAAGAGGAGAACTGATACACCAGCGAGGATTACCGGAGAAAGTTATGGCCTGGGATCAGAATGTTCATTTAATTCTCCATCAACCGGGAGCAAGTAATCTCAACTTGGATCATCATCCCATTCACAGAATCCGGAGGGAGATGAGAAATCAAGCTCCTTTTTTCGATCAGCCCTTGTATATCGCAGCAGTGCCGGAGGAACAACCGGCAGGGATTACTGTGACCACTATCGGAGCATCAGATCCTGAAAACCAACCCTTGACCTATTCCATGACGTCCTTATTGGATGCCAGATCCCAGCAATTTTTCAGCCTGGATTCGAAATCTGGGGTGGTAAGCACCACAAGTCGGTTAGACAGAGAGAAAATGGATGTGCACTACTTTAGAATTGTAGCAACAGATTCGGGAGTTCCACCAAGAACGGGAACTGGAACGCTACAGGTTTGTTGAACTTTTTTATCTTTACATTCATAGCAGGGCTTTTTAGTGTACATATTCAATTTCCATTGAAAACTTGTGGTTTTCACTGGAAAGCACACCGTCGTAGCATGAGTAAACACACTTAATCATGTTTTTAGATCAATGTACTGGACACAAATGATCATGAGCCAGTGTTTGAGCAATCCCAATACTCGGTTTCCATCCGAGAAGGTCTCTCAGTTGGATCTACCGTTCTCAGTGTTCGTGCCACAGATCAGGATGCTGATAAAAACGGAGAATTATTTTATTCAATTCTCAATCCACATGATATTGATGATACCTTCCGTATTGAATCCAGTTCTGGTGTGATAAGCACCAAATTGACTCTGGATAGAGAGAAAAGGGATGAGTATACACTGCTCGTGCAAGCCACAGATTTGGCGCAGAGTCAGGCAGAAAGGAAAACTGCTACTGCCACAGTTCGGATTGAAATATTGGACGATAATGATAACTGTACGCATTTTCATTTTATCGCAAACGTTTATTTCTATTATTGCCTTCGATTGGAAGGGGAAACGCGTAACAAAAATGTCATAAATCTCATGTTCGTACACTTTTGCACGTTCCAGATCCAAAATGGACTCAGCGTTCGTATAATGTGTCCGTGCCAGAGAATCTGGATGCTACTAATTATCCAGTAATAGCTGTTGTTAGGTATGGAAGTTTTGTACGTATCTCTTGTATTAAATATCCAAGCGGACATTGTTAAACTTTATATTGTTTGGCACAGTGCAACCGATGCAGATGAAGGGGTAAACGCAGCTCTTCGTTACTCGATTATTGGGGGCAACAACCAAAATCATTTTTCCATTGACAGTCTAACGGGCGAGGTTAGCCTCATAAAAACGCTAGATTATGAGGCAACACGAAGTTTTCGTCTAAATATAAGGGCAATTGGTTAGTGGAAATGTTTATTCAAGCAATAAAAGAATTTATGGTTTCCAATGAGGTTAGTACTGACAAAGGGATATATCATGCAATATTTAGATAACGGAAATCCGACCAGGTCCAACAACACACAATTGGTTGTAAATGTTATTGACGAGAACGATAATGTAAGTTATGCTGGCCATTCAGTTCAACTTTCTCTCATGCAAATAATGGTCTTTTGTAAAAAGTACCAGCGTGCATATAATATCTCTATTTTTGTAGGCACCCAAGTTTTACTCCCCAATTTTCCAAGAAACTGTGCAAGAAAACCTTCCGGTATCCAGTTCCGTGCTTCGAATCCAGGCATTTGATCCAGACGATGGAGCCAATGCTAAAATCTTGTATAGAATAAACTACAAAGAAGACCCAAAGAAATTTCCATTTGACATTGAGGCAGAAACCGGCTGGATCAAAACCGTGCGTGAACTTGACAGGGAGGAGCAGTCACGCTATGACTTTGACGTTATTGCCGCCGACTCTGGAGACATTCCATTAAGTTCAACAGCCAGTGTGGTGATTACCGTTCAGGACCAGAATGACAATGTAAACTTTTTTTTACTGTATTAATCAAGCTAAAGCGAAACCAATTATTTTTTCCTTTGTATTCATTCCACTTCAAATAAATGGAAATGGGGGAAAGTTCAGATTAGAGAAATCGGGAAAAATCTTTTTTTGTCTGCTTTTCCCTGAGAACTCTCACCAAAAAACTTATTTAATTAATTATCGACTAATGTATTTCTACATGTACTTTTGTGTTTAACTTTCATTTTATAGGATCCGCTTTTCTCACCCAAACTCTACGAATCCCAAGTTTCCGAAGAGGATTCTCCTGGCACACCTGTTGTTACAGTGAAAGCCACAGATCCAGACGAAAACTCTCGCATAACTTACGAGATAGCTGAAGGCAACTTGCGGAACAGATTCTCCATTTCCACCCAAAATGGAATGGGTCTCATTACCATTGCACAACCTTTGGATTTCAAGTCAGAGAGAAAGTTTGTTCTCACTGTGCGTGCTACCGACTCTGGAGGCAGAACTGATGTAGCCACTGTTTACATTGATGTGGCGGATGCAAACACCTTTGCTCCCGTATTCCAAAATACCCCATACTCTGTCAAAATATTTGAGGATGTACCCATTGGAACCACAGTGCTTTCTGTAAATGCTGTTGATCAAGACTCTGGGATAAATGCCCAGATAGTATATTCTCTACTCGACGATGGGGATGGTGGAGGAAGCGAGTCGGATAACTCTGCTTTCATGATAGACTCAAATAGTGGGGCGATCACAACTACCAAATTGCTGGATCGAGAGAAAGTACCCGGATATATTCTCACTGTTGTTGCCAGAGATAGGGGAATTCCCCCAATGTCTGATACGACGGATGTAGAAATAGTTATCAACGATGTGAATGACCATGAGCCAGGTATATAAATATGAATGCGTTTTTGAGTGAATATTTTAGTAAAAGCAATAGTGGGTTAAAATATCGGGAGAGAGGAAAGTGCATATTGCGTTATGGGAAAAGTTTCAATCTAAACATTATGTAGTAATGCTTTCCTTTTGTTTGAATTTTTGATGAAATAGTGTTTGAGAAGGACTTTTATCAGGCAAAAGTAGACGAAGACGTGCCCGTCGGGACAAGCATACTTCAAGTTCAAGCTACGGTAAGAAAAAAAATGAAAAATGCAACGTTTTCACTTTACACTTAAATGCATTTTTCCTCCATAAAAGGGGTAATAAAAATGATTTACTTTGGCTTATGTTACGTGTAAACTTACGCATATTTTTTTCATGTTTTCTCCCTGGTTGTTTGTGGTATGTAGGATGGTGATCAAGGCAAGAACAGTATTGTGCGGTATAGCTTTTCAACATTTTCCGATGGCGACGGAACTTTTACTGTAGATCCAGCTTCGGGTGTTGTACGAACTGTGAAACCGCTTGATAGAGAGCAAGTTTCCAGATACGATCTCATGGTGTTAGCTACTGACCAAGGAAGTCCCCAGTTAACTGGAAGAACGAATGTGACCATTACAGTGCTTGATAAGAACGACTCGCCTCCCATGTTTGAATCTGATAGAATTCGTTTTTTCATTCCTGAAAATTCTCCGCTTGGCTCTACAGTAGGAAAGCTAACTGCTTGGGATCCCGATGAAGGGCCAAATGCCCAAGTGATTTACTCCATAGTTGGGGGAGTCGACGCTAACAGTTTTACGCTTGTCACTCATCCACAACTGACTGTAAATGGGCATGCAGGTGGAAGTGGGTCCGCGGATATTTTAACCCGGGTTGAGTTGGATTATGAGTCATCGCGGAAAAAGTACGATATTATCGTGCGTGCTGCGTCACCACCACTCAGGAATGATGTTCATGTGGAAATTCACGTGACTGATGTGAATGATAACGTAAGTCGTTCATTTATATAATATGCATTAGCTCCCACCCACGCACACGCAAGATGAAATTGGCTTTCTTGTAGTATGATAAATTATGAAAGAAATGCAAAGCTATAAAAATTTAATTAAATTCTGATTAACCCTCTTCATTCACCTTTTTTATTTTCTCCATATACATAGGCTCCCATGATTCAACCACAGTTTTTCATCATGTTAAACAACTATAAAGATCATTTCCCAGTTGGACCAATTGGCCGCGTTCCAGCTGTGGACGCGGATATCAGCGACAAGCTCCAGTATACCATTTTAACGGGAAACAAGGCTAATCTTGTGTATTTAAATGAGTCTACAGGAATGATCACCCTTTCCCCTTACCTAGACACGAACGTGCCCTTAATGGCAAAAATGGATGTACTCGTTTCAGGTAAAGTGCCCCATAACATTTTTCTGTTCAATTTCTTGAGAAAATTACACCTCTTTCCCGTTCCAAATTACACGCTTTGCCAACAAACGGTTATTGCTAATGGGATTGTAAAAATCCAATTTGTACTCGCAAGATGGAAATAAGCATGAAGAAAAAAGTGAAATCCTTAAATACTTGGAATTAACACATTCATTCCTTTCCCCCATTACTTCCTCCAAACGTTAGTTCCACCTTCCTGTAAAACCAACCACGCGATTAAATACCGTTCTCTCTCTCTCTTTTCCTGCAGACGGATTAAACGAAGCAAGATCGGAAATGGTTCTTCAAACGCATTACATCACGGATGAGCTCCTTTTCAACAGCGTGACAATTCAACTAGCAGACATGACTACAGAGGCTTTTCTTTCTCCTTTGTTTCAACACTTCCAACAAGCAGTAGCTCTGATTCTCAACTCTCCAAAGGAAAATATCGTCATCTTTAGCGTTCAGGTATGCTGACGTTCCCTCTCGAAAAGTTCTCCTTTCTTTGAAATTCTTCATCTGGCTTGATTTCAACCACTAGGTCCCCTTTATTTTTACAGTAAAGTGATTCCAACTTTCATTATTTTCACTCACAACAACATCTCTTTTTTTCTCTACTTTTAAAAATATTCTCCAGTAATTGAATCTTTTTGCCCATGAGCTTTTTTTCTCTCTCTACCACTACGTCACATTCCTCCAAGTCATTTTGGTATGAATGAATGAAAAATATTTGAAAAGGGGAATCACTTCGTAGAAGAGCATCTTTTTATGGCATTTCTTTAGAAAAAAGTTTGAGAAACGAAAAATGTCATATTTTTACATTCACCCTTGTCCGTTCGTATGCACTGAGTGCTTTCTTTTCTATGACTTTCTTATTATCATTTTCATTTTCTATACTCCACCACTGTCTTTCTGCCACCACCACCACCATTGCATTTGCTGCATTTTTCATCCCTTTGGGAATGCCAATTTGTTTTTCAGGAGGAAATTGAGGGGAGTCATGGGATTCTCAATGTGAGTTTGTCAGCAAGAAAGCCAAACACATTGACAGAAGAGTACTTCAGCCCGGACTATATCAAAGAACGTGTGTTCCTTAATCGGATCACGCTGAGCAAACTTGCCACTGTCGACGTAAGTAATACAAAAGCAATATAGTAGTAAGTAGTAATGTAAATACAACTAGCAAAGTTCATATCATGAGAAGTACAGTAAGACCCGGGTATTATTATCCTTCTCCGCCTTCTTTCCGGGAAATGTACAAATGTATGTATGCATCTTCGTCTCACGCACAAAACGAAGCACAAAGCGCAATAATAATAAGCAAAGCAGTCAATGTAGAGTTAGTGAAACAGTGAAGGTTTTATGGAGTAAGTGCCATCACGCCAAACATACATCTCCCAAAGAACACGTAAAAGTCACATAAAATTTGCTCCAGAGAGATCGGTTTCTGGAGATCATAAAATTTTACAACGTTTGTTTAGTGTTTTTCATGTAACTCGCTTTCTTTTCTTTATAAAGTTCTTATGCATAGATGCGAATTGATATGAGCTTATAGCACGCAAACACACATTTCTAATCGTATTATCTATGTTCTTCGCGCCACGTTTGTGTGTTCATACTCCAAAGATGATAACTTGCCGGTTTTTAAGCTCACGTTTTGCAATTTACTTTTCATTTCCTTTGACGTTTTCATTCACATCACATCCTCTTTTATAGGTTTTACCATTCAGTGATGATCTCTGCCTGCGAGAGCCTTGTCTCAATTTTGAAGAATGTTTGGTGGTCCTCAAATTCCGAAACACGTCCAGTTTTGTGACAACGGACACTATGCTGTTCCGCTCAGTATATCCCTGGCAAACCTTTGCATGTCGCTGTCCTCCTGGCTATACAGGATTAAGGGAACACTATTTATGCGACGCAGAGATCAATTTATGTTTCTCATCACCTTGTCGCAACGGTGGAACATGCTTCCGTCGAGAGCGAGGATATTCTTGCGTTTGGTATTAATTTATAGAACTAGTTACATGGAAGGAAGTTACATGGAAGTTACATGGAAGGTTTATTTTTCTAGTCCGCCTGGCTTCACGGGAAGCTCCTGTGAGATCCAATTGGAATTGGATACCTGTCAACCGAATATTTGTGGGCGTGGGAGTACATGTACTCCGCGGGTTCGAGGTGGTTTCTTGTGTCAGAATTGCAGTAGGAATGAATACGTTAATAGTTTGTGCGAGTTGACAGCACGGTCATTCTCACGTGGGGCGTTTCTCACTTTCCCTGGCATGAAAGATCGCTACCGGACGCACATTAAGTTGTCGTTTGCCACCCAGCAGAAAAATGGACTTTTGCTTTATAATGGACGCTACAATGAAAGATTTGACTTTATTGCTTTGGAAGTGCTTAACTCGACCGTGAGGTTTAGCTTTTCCTTGGGATCTATCAATATGACTTTTGTTGATACGGGAAAGTCCATGTCTGATGGGTTGTGGCATACTGTTGAAGTTTCGTATTTTAATCAGGTTTGTTTTTATTACACATCATTCTATTTCTGTGTACGTCTTTCTGTCACTTTCTAAAAACACATAAAAGTTTTATCATCATCCCATCTTCGTACCTTTTTCTTGTAGACGGCCACTGTAAGCGTTGATGATTGCGATGTTATCATGACCCTTGAAAACCCTGATGAGTTTCCACCCTCCAAGAACTGTGCGGGTAGGGGAACTCTGCAGTTGGAACCCCGGTGTAGTTCTTTGACAGAGTCTTGTCAGAGATTTTTCGATTTAACTGGACCCCTGTACATTGGTGGATTACCAGTTCCAAATGGTCCCATGCAAATACAAACTCACGACTTTGTGGGCTGTATCAGAAATGTTTATATTAACCATAAATTTGTGGATCTCAACAAGTAAGTGGAAAACATATAAAGTGAATTTTATGAGCATAACAAATTGAAAAAGAACACTTTTATGTAAAAAAATGCGTTTTCTTGAACACAGCTACGTCATGGAACATGGTACCACCTCAGGTTGCCCCGAAAAGAAAAGTTTCTGTGCAAGTCATCCCTGTAAAAACGGTGGAAAGTGCAGCGATGGCTGGGGTACATACTACTGCCAATGCCTGGATGGATTTGGACAAAAGGATTGCTCTGAAGATGCAAAGCCAACGTGGAATCTGAGGGATGAGAACAGCTACTTGGTATTCATTCCACAACTTCGTCCAATCCAATTTCCGTGGTATAACTCGCTCTCTGTGCGTACCGTGAAACCAACGGGGACACTTGCGACAATCAAGCTAAGCAACAATGAGACAATCAAACTGACTCTAGACAACGGACTTATACACTACTTTTATGAGGATCAATCCATTCCCGTTTCGCTTCCAAGAATTCATGATGGCTACTGGCATAATATTGAAGCGAAATGGATGACCGCTGAAATCTGGTTCTCCTTAGACTATGGGCAATTCGAAGCAACAGCTCCATTCGAAGGGAAAGTTCAGAACTTGCATATTAGCCAAGTGGTTGTAGGGCATCCTTCTTCATCGGTTACAGCATGTGTTCAAGATGTGCGGATAGGAAGTGCCAAGAATTACTTGAGAAAGTCCACAACTGAGAAGAATGTGAACGAAGGATGTAGCCTTGCTACTGCTTGCGTGGGAGCTACTTGTCCTCCAAGATCAACTTGTGTGGAAGAAGGAGGGCGTCACAAATGTCAATGCGATCCTGGTTACGTGGGTGTACACTGCGTTCCAATTTGTGATCTGAAACCATGTAAAAACAATGGATCTTGTGTGCTGGATTTGACAACGTCGAGAGGATATCACTGTAAATGTGATGAGAGGTATTATAGAGGCAAAAATTGCGAGCAAGTAATGGAACTAACGTGTCCTACCACTTGGTGGGGATGGCCTGTTTGTGGCCCGTGTTCCTGCCCGGCCGACAAGAATTATAGTCCTGAGTGTAACAAGACTAATGGACAGTGTAAATGCAAGGTAAGGGAAATAGATTTTATTGAATTGCGGTGCATGAACAGGTAACATCTTTGTGGTGACTGCTTTCAAGCAATACATTCATAACTCATATTTTCATATTTGAAGGACTATCATTACGAAAAAGATGGAGTTTGCAAAGACTGCCAATGTTACAGCGTTGGATCTCTGAGTAAAAATTGTGACTTTCAAGGCCGTTGCCAATGTCGTGCAGGTGTACTGGGAAATCGTTGCGATACATGTGCCAGTCCTTTCGCTGAAGTTACAATAAATGGTTGCGAATGTAAGAATGAATCTATGAAAATTATTGAAGCATTTACTAAGCCCGGATTCTTAACTTTTTAATGTTCTTATTGTAGTGGTTCGTGATGGTTGTCCCCGTGCATTTGAAAGCGACATTTGGTGGTCCCGTGCAAAGTTTAGAACAACATCCGTCCACGATTGCCCATCCGGTTCCATAGGTTTGGCTACTAGGGATTGCAATTCTCCTCAAGGATGGGCACCATCGGATTTGTTCAACTGTACATCTACCTCATTCATTTCCATTCTGAACATTATAAACCAGCTTGAATCTGGAGATCTTGTGCTGAGTCCATTGCTTTCTACCAAGATGGCTGCTGACTTGAATAAAGCTTTAAATGCTAGCACGCAAAGTGGCTCACGTCTTTTTGGGAATGATATCTCAATTTCTCAAAGGCTCGTAAAACTTCTCATCAAACACGAAATAAAACAGAAAGGTTTGAATTTGAGCCATCGCCAGGATAAAAATTTTATTAAGGTAGGCATTGACTTTTGTGTGAAGTTGAGCATTACATTTTGGCAACAGAGATATTTTATCAGTGCAATAAGTACACTCAATTTTTTAAAACACTCTTTGGCTACAATTTCATAGAACTTGATAACAGCTACGGGAAGAATAACGTCCAAGGAATATTCTGTTGAGTGGGGTCGATTAAGGAGAATGTATGGAGCCGGTGCAGATGACATTCTTCGTCTTATGGAGAAATACCTGGCTCACTTGGTTGATAACCAGGAAGACACGTATACCAAACCATTTGAGTTGATTACATCAAACCTCGGTACTTAACATAATGACTAGTGTATTTCGTCGAGGTTAGGTTTACATACATGTATCTGAAACTCTGACTTTTTATAAATTTAGTGATGGGACTTGACACAGTTGAGCTCACTTGGGAAAACGATGGTCGCAAAAACTTTGAGGATCTTGTCATTCAATCCAGTTACGACTTATATGAAACAACGACCGTCACAAAACGTGCAGTACGATTTCCAAAATACGATAACATAGTAATGGACCCCCGCAGGTATACTACCAACGCAAAGATGATCATTCCTCTAGATATTCTGGGTCTTCATGACGAGAAAGGTAAATTATTGTTTAAACAGCAAAGAATTGCTTATAGATAGTTCAAAGTAAACGAGCAAGTTATCTGTTATCAACAGATATGGCAGGAAACGCTGTTGTTGGCTATATTGAGTACTACTCGCTATGGGATGTTCTGCCAAAGCTGTTCAAGAATGACGTGGATAGGAGATTTAATTCCCAACAAGTGACTGCCCAGCCAATAGTTTCCCTTTCCGTTTTGGCATCCCGACTGGGTCTAGTGAGTGGCAAACAAAGTAGTCCTATCCGGATAAAATTTGAAATTTTTGGAAGATACATTGATTCATCCAATCCACAATGCGTGATTTGGGACGACGGAGATGAAGAACCTGCCACAACATCCTCTTCTGCTCTTGGGAACGTTGTTTCTTCAAAAGCATCGTCGGCAGGTTGGACTACTCGGCCTTGCCAAACTCAAGTGGAAGAAAACTATATAGCCAAAATGGGAAATGTTATGACTGTGAACTGTACATGCTGGCATTTATCAACTTTTGCTGTTCTTCTTGAGGACAGTGAAATACAAGTGAGTGTCGCATTTCACCCCACTTCCCAGACTACACAGAGTATGTTGTGTGTTTTAATGCATGTTTCACACTTTTCGAATAATTGCTTTATTTTAGGATGTTCCCCGGCCAAGTATAGTAGAAGACATTGTAACTTACGTCGCATTTTCCATGACCCTGCTTCTTATCTTCTTTGCACTTGTTGGACTTGGATTGTTGAAGGGTCCAGTACCTGCTACCATTACAAACACAATTCATAAACATTTACTCCTTTCCATCTTTGGAGCCGTACTTTTCTACTTTGTCGCAATCAAGCTAAGACTTATCCTTGTTCAAAACGACGCTGTTTGTCGTGTCATTGCCATTGGTCTTCATGTCACTTGGCTGGCAACTTTCTCCTGGTTACTTGGCTCAGCAATTCATCTACGTCGGATGTTTACAGAAGTGAGGGATGTCAATCATGGTTCAGCTCTCTTTTACTTTGCCCTGGGATATGCATTCCCACTTTTGTGCGTTGCCCTGAGCTTGGGTGTTCGAGCACACCACTACGGAAATAAGTTTTTGTAAGTCACCTTTTTTATTCGGTATAGCTGCACGTGTCATTTACAATTGATGCTCAATGTCATTTGGTCTTATATTATAGCTGTTGGCTCTCCTTATACGAAGGAATTGTTTGGGGTATGGTAGGACCTATTTTGATATGCGTAATTGCGACCCTCGCTACGTTTCTAGTGGCAGTTCGTGCAGCATTCACGCTTAAAGACCAAGTAGTTGACTCCGGAAACATGAGGTTAGTGTTCCCAATTTTTGTCAATTAACTAATTGCAAGTGAAGATCGTTTACTTGGGAGTTTTCATCTTATTATTATATAACATACCTTAAGCATACCTTATTGTTTTGCATGCTACAGAACTCTTCTCTGGATGGACTTGACTCTTTTGCCTATTTGTGGCATGGTTTGGGCACTTTGCTTACTTGGAGCAAATGAGCGGAACCCGCTCTGGCAGTATGCCATTGCAGTTGCCGTTTCAGTTCTTGGGCTTTACATTGCACTCGGCTACTGTGTTCTGAATCAGCGTGTCAAAGAAAGTCTATACATTCGTGCTGGAGGCTTGTTCCGGTCACGAGAGAATACCCAAGCCCAAAACGTGTCGGTAAGATAAAATACATACCCAATAGAACTTTTAGTGTAGATAGTTTTCAAATTATGTTGTGCTGACTGGATAATTACTTCATTTTTCTCCGCATTGCCACACTCAAGTTTAAATCATTTGTTCATTTCAGCGTTCGGCTCTCGCCTATCGTAATGAGTTTGGTGGAGCTACTGGAAGAGACGATTTCCGACGTGACATTTTCCGCGGCGTGCACTCGCTCGGTGTATCAACTGCATCCACAACTAGTCGTTCAACCACAAAAACTTCCAGCAGCCCATACAGAAGTGAAGGGGTTTATGGGTCTACCCTACCTCATCTTCATTTCAGAGGTAAGAACCATTCACTTTCCATACATTCTCAATCTATATTTGACTCCTATATATATCATCTAAAACACAAAAAATCATCTAAATGCATTCCCCATAAGATAAAAACCTTCTTTTTGCTTAGGTTCCTAATATAATACCTATAGTTTTTTACCATATAAATTTTACTATGCAAATTTGTCACGCTTGACTCATTTCCTTTGCCATCGGCCTCACCACCACCCAACCTCTTAAAACACTTTCATTATCAATACCACCATCAGTATGCCACTTAAACTTGGTTTTAATGTCTAACGCATCATTGAAAATTAGGCAAATTAAAGGTTTCATTCATTAAAAATTGGTGGAATTAATGAGCAGATAATGGATAAAGCAAAAAATGATATCTTCTACTGATGTGATTCTAGTATACCACCTTCACCTGCCACCCCGGCATATTTTTTAGCTCTTCCGAGTTCAAGCATTAAAATTAATTCAACATATGCAGAAATGCAACTTTTGCATGCATAGGCTTTCATTTTATTGTGCACCGGGCCGGAATTGTTCGACATCTGTCAGTTACAAGTGGTAATTATTTTTAGTTTTGGAACAAAAACCAAGACAAAATAAAAAAAGAATATTTTGCATGTTGGGTCAAGGGCTCTAAATCATTGCATTGTTGGAAAACATTTATATACACCTGTTGTTACTCAAAGTACAGACTTACTTTTTTTGAGTACCGAATATTAAATTACTCTGTTAGTCTCGTAAATCATTTTTGGACGTATGAGGTGAAGGAAGATACATACCTACCAAAATACATTCAACTTAGCCTCCATTCTCAGCACCAAACTATTTACTCGTAAATACGAAGTGCATTGCATGCAGCGTTCACAAAGAAGGAGTAAAATCATTTCATGGAACGTTGCACGGCTCCTCTTGCCGTTTTATATTTTTTACTGTGATGGCGATGACTCTGATGACGGAGTCTTAAACAGATAGTTTGTACTAAGACTATAACTGACTTGGTTTGATTGTATGCAATGAAATGTGTGCAAATGGCACAAGCAGATACAATTTTCTTAGCACCTGAGACGTAAACTACGATTAAGTGACGGTAACTGGCTTGCGCGTGGGGAATGTAAATGGGAAAATAGAACTGTACAACTATGACAAGTTTAGAAATAATGACATTAGCTTGCATTCAAAGAAAAAACGCACAGATACAGAAAATACCTAGTTTCATGCAAACTAATAGTTTGGACTTGATAGTTACTGTAGTTTTCATGCGAAACTGTGTACAGAGTTTCTGCTGCAAAAAATAAGCTCTCTGTTATCGCCGACGATGATTAGTATATGATATATAGGTACCAACAAAGCTATAATATGGTGTATTGATTCAAGAATATTCCATCCATCCGGTTATTTCACATGATTTGAAGTGTGTAGCTGTTTAAGACTAAGACTATAGGACTCACAATGCGTAACCGCAAAAGTGTGATTCTTCTTTTGTCAGATTTCAGAAGAGGATAATTGCTTCCATGTTAAATTCTGTGGAATGCCGCATCAGACATATAAATATGATATTGCATTACGAATCCATTGTTCTTTATGCTTCTTCCATAAGAATGTTTGCAAAAAAATTAGGCTGGGATTATTTGTCAACATTAACCTTCAAGAAAAACATGCATAATCATGATGATCACTGCATCATGTTTGAATCACTCCTTCGTGTTAACAATAAGATGTACATCTCTAAATGTCTCTTGGGGAAGAGAAACATTCCATGAATGATCATGAAAACGATATTGATATCCATACACTTTTAACAAAATGCGTCGACCAATTTTATGTTGCAGGCAAAGGAGGTGGAAGCTCAGTAGACTCAATTAGAAAGTCATATCCCAAACGGTCCCGGAAACGGTCCAACTCTGACGATGGCAGTTCAGATGGAGAACACACTCTTGAGTTGGCCTCTTCACACTCCTCAGACGAGGATGAAGCCACTCCAAAGGCTAAACTTAGATCTGCTACCTTAGGTAAGTAAATTTGCTTCACCCCCGCATACCGGAAGTTGGCCTGTGAAATTAACATTTTATGCCTTACTCTTGAAACAATTAACCACTTGTAGTAGGTTTACAATAAGGGTTCTGATGCAGTCACAGTTACTAATTACATAACCCAAGCGTGCACCTCTTTTACACTTTTACACTTACACAGAATATAAAATCTTTATATAGCATTAATTACGCAGAGATGACAAAGGTCTCGCTTTAAAAGTTTCAAGAAAACATTATGAACAAATTATCCATGGCTCTCCTTTCAATAATTATAAGGTGTAAGGCCAGGGGGCAAGTATACTCTGGTGAGGGACTCTGGATATCCTTCTTCTACCAGCCCACCGTGCTGTGTAAATAATCGGAAATTGGTTTCGGCATCTCTGTCCACGCTTAACATGCCGTCTGCTAAACCTCCTGCTTTACCTAGATTGTACTCAACTAACTGGACTCCAAATATTTATTCTCCTCCTAACATTCGGGAATTTTCAACATTCGGGAGTTAGTATAAAATCAAACTTTCATTCATGGCTTTTGTTTCTTTGCACTGGTTTTCGCTTGTCTTTCTGTTGATTGGGATTTCCTTCTGTTGTAAATTTTGATTAAGTTGTAATATTGCTCACGTTTTGCTTTCACAATGGAAATTGGTGTGTAAATTAACTGGGAGGGACGTAAACATGGTGTTTGGTGTAAATATGCTTTATAGATAAACCTTCGGTGGGGGTTCCAAGTTCTGGTTCAGATAATGAAGCATCAATAAATAATTATAAATATCCAGTGACGGACGAGGAGTCCACGTATCATCCCGCATCCCAAAAGGAGCTCAACTCGCGTGAAAATCTGCACAATCTGGGTCAGGGCTCAGAGCTCAAATACGAAGACAAACTGCCCTTCATTTATCAAGGTAAGAAGCAAGAAACAACGACAAGGGAAATGACTTGATGTAAAAATTTGTACATTTCTAGATCTACTTCTACTTTTGTATTTGTTGCGCACTTTACTGGCTTAACGAATTGCTAAAGAACATGTGTCAAGCTTTATTAGAATAGGACTATATTTTTGCAATTGTTTGTCATGTTCCTTCTGTGTATATGCCGCTTATGATGACATATCCTTTTCATCCTCATCAAACAAATTAGCTTGAAGCGGGCCACATATTTTTAGCTCATTAAGTGACAACACTGTATTAGCAATTTGCTGCAAAATGCGCCTCACTCGACAAAAATCTCCCAAACTCCCTTTTTCTCCATTCTTGTTTCAATACCGCGTGCAACTTATTTGAACAAATGGGATGCATTCAAGTGCATCAAGATAGTAATTCAAGAGAACTGGCTAGTTACCTTAATGAATACAAATAACTATTGCTACTATTTGTTGAGCTCAACAATGTTTGCCTTTCGTATTTCCATGTCTTTTTCTTTGAATTTAAATGGCATGCGATATCATTGCTATATTAGTCACACAAGAGATTATGTTTGGCTTTGTTCACTGCCACTCTTGACGATGGCCTTTACATTCATTCTGCCCTGAACATTCAACGTCCACAAACTGCAACTCATTTTTTCAAATGGCCATGTGCAAGGTGTACTAATATAGAATATTGAATTACTAGAATCAGACAGGTTCACAACTGGTAGCAGTTTTAGCTACAACGCTTTAAAGACTAATTTTTGAAAAAATTGGCACAATCACTCGCATTAACTTTCCTTTTCATCTTCACAGTTAGTTGTAACGTGATACAAAACAAACATGTAACTGTGTGTAACTTCTCTTCGTGCCAGACAATTCAACGTAAAATACTATGTAACCTGCAAGGCGAGGCTCAGTGATGCATGTTTTATTGAGAAAGTGATGATGAATGAGGAAAATTGGACCGCTGCTGTTTATATAAAAGACTAACGATAATTTTTTGAAAATTGGGTCACGCATTTGTAGTTACAATTTGAACAAGGAATTGTTGCTGATACGAATTACAGTAATAGCATGTTTTTTTCTAACAATTTTAGCAGAAATACTACCATTGTACTTGCACTATCAAGTCCATAACATAACTATCATCAGCATATACGTTCACTGTCTCTGATAGCTTTTTATCCTGTTTTTGGGAAAGTTTTCATTGCTTTCATTACCTAAAATTATTTTGAATATTCTTTTGAAGGAGGCGACCCAGTCAACGATCTCAGTGGGACGACAGTACCTCACCCATTATCCTCCTCGGAAGGGGTGCACCCGCCGCCAAGTCTTCATCACCGACACTACACTTATGGGGAGAGTGACATGATGAGTAGTGGAACCGTGCATCATCTTCCCCAGCAACCCCTGCATTCCCATTATGGGTACACTGGAGGACCGCTCAGACCTCCCACGCTGACTGAGTCACCGATTCCCACAGTTCAAGAGCTTCCCAATGAAAGTTACTCAGAAAACGAGTAAGTTTATTGTACTCTGTAATAAGATTACTTTTTAAAATTTGCTCGATGACAATTTCAACAAAATGATTATTATTAATGGTGATTTGATGATTGCCAAAAAATAATCATGACTGTCGTGCTTCTGGTATAATATCTTCTAATATTGCATGTCCTCTGTCTTACTCTTCCTATTCATGCTGCTATCATTATGATGTATTACAACAGTTTTCCCTATTATGATGACGAGGTAATATTTATGTAAAGTAATAATCATGCCTAGCTTTTGTACTAAACCACTCATTATTCATTTTTGTATTCAAAGTTGCCGTGTTTTATGATTTTTATTTCCTTTTGTGTAAAATGATGTGACAATATTTTAGAAAATCTGTTCATCTTCTACTTTTTTACGTCTGAATACATGAAATTTTAAGCATTTTATTGACAACGTGACTTGAAAAGCTTTGAATTGCGTCATGATGAGTTTTAGCTTTTACTACTGTGTTTTCGTTGGTCTTCCTTTCATTTTTTGCATAAAAACAAGTTTTTATTTTCATTCTATTTTGGGGAAATTTTATCGTTTAATAAACCCATTAGGAATAAGGGATCTATGGCTTGCTGCGCATTACTAAAAAAATATTCATACGTTTTACTTTTGTTAAGGTGGAGTATGAAGGCCAAAACTGAGACTGCGTTAGGACAGCGTCATCACGACCAGGACGAGGAAAATGAAGAGGAAGAGATTATGGTAGATGGTGGGGCATTAGGCTTTACAAATCAAGGTATGGACCCACTTGAAGGGGAAGATGATCAAATGTCTAGTCATCATCGTCAACATCATCCTCTCCAGCAGTTGCATTCGCCATCACAGCAGCAACAACCTCAGCAACAACAACCCTTTATGGATCCTGGGGGTCCACGTTCTCCACAGTCTCCGGTTTCCCAGTCGGAGTCAGATATTTACGGTGGTTCAATCACATCCGGTGTTCTTGTTTAGTTATCTTTTTTTATTTTTAAATACATTTTGCATTTAATTACAAATCCAAGCTAAGAGGTTAAGTGTTAGGGTTCAATATCAATTTACGGAACATTACATGATCTCCTTTAGAATGCTTTAAATGAATGGTTTTAAAAACAAATGAAATTCTTGGCTTATTACTCTACTTTTTCAGATAACACATTTCATGTGCACCCATCCATGAAATGTTGTCTGAGTTTCAATTTTTCTAACGCACCAAAGCTAGCAAATAAAACGGGATATGCCTACTTCTTCAAAGACAGACTTATGCGCACATAGACCACACATTAACCCACTCTAACTTTCAAATTAGCACACTATAATTATTCTCTGTGCATTACTATGATTTAGTGGTTAGCTCTCCTAGTGCTGAAATAATTGCATAGAGTTAAAGAGACTTTTTTCGGTAGTATGATATTCGTTTGTTACTAGTACTAGGCTGTCTCACACTGCATGCATCGGAACACTGTGTTCAACTTCATCCCAGTAGAAAATGTTGCATCGTATGTCCACTTTAAATGACATGTCAATATGACAAATATAATTATTTTTTGTTATTATTCCATATATTTATTCATAAGAACAAGTTCATGACACGCATACATATTAGAACTTTGTAAAACAACAAGTGTCAGAGAGGGTTAAGAATAGCCATTTATATAACACATAATTGATATTTGATACTATGTGCATAGTTAAAGCGTAGTTTTGAATGTTCGATAACACTTTCCATTTCAAACTTGTTATTACTAGCTGGCGAGTATAATTGCTTGTCACCAAATTATTTGCGTGCCTATGGTGGTCGACCCAAGCTATAAACTTCTGGACAAAAAATATCCACAGAGAGTACATTGAAACATTTGAAATCATCACTGTGCAGATGCACTAAAAGAAAAGCAAAGGTATTTTTCATTTATGTATGAGCTATATACACCTAAATATTCATTGTTACGAAACTTGAATCAAGCGGCCGAACCAAGTTTTAAACAAAAGAATGAGTTGAATTTAATTTGTGCAAATTGTTTAAAGTCGGAATTCAACTTCCGTACTTTTTACAACTATTAACTCTGTTTAAAGGATGAGTTTGACTGTCGGGATTATTGTAGATACAAGATAAATAATGACAAAATGGTATGTGGCAGCATTATAGTTAGCTCTATTCATTTCAAAATTGAATCTCATTCATATTCACATTTTTAAGGAAATAGTATTGGTAGTAAATGTATTTTATTACGTTTTTTACTAATGTTCTCGTGGCAGGAGACTAATTAAGACAAACAAAGCAAAATGTTGACTGTTATTCATCTAAGCTGTATAATTGTTATTACCGTCTACTGTCTTTTTGGCATAATGCGCAATAGTAATTGTTCAGGAATAAGGAATCATGTTTTAGTCATGTAACCTACTTAATAGGTATCGCGATTTTTTGTGTACGTACAAAGAACAAGAAGTGTGAAAATAAATACCTAATATGACACATTCCAACATATAGTAGATCTGCTTAGAATAAGAAAGTTTTGATGTAAAGTCTAATAGTTGTTGTTAGTCTTATATTATAACGTATACAGTTAAGTGTTTAGCTTAGTGCTTACGCATACGTTTTACCATTTTTAATAAGCTACTAGAGAAGCGTCGCCAGTAAGCATACCTTCAGACAACACGTTTGACTAATTGTAACTCGCCTGGAGGTATTTTTAATACAAGAATTTGTATGGTACTAAATAATATTTGTACAGGTAAAAATATTTTTGATTAATATCGTAATACTACTGAGTTTTAAAATTATGAACAGCCATGATCTATATATTATGAATGCCGAAAACATTGAATAAAACGGAAAACAATGAAGACTTCAAAAGTATACTGCATTCTTGTCGTTTTATTATCCGTATTATTGCACTACTAAATTGATAAAAGGAAACGTGAAAGGTCAATATCTGGAGGCATCTACTTTCATACTTGTTGAGCACCTATTCATTTCCATATTCAAATGCAAACCTCGCTTCGTTCGTTTAATCTGCCTTTCGTCAAGTTTGGGCCGGGAATGTGGCTTGCTTCTTCATCTGGATGTAATAAGTGCGTTCATTTTGCGCACTTTCCTTTGAATTACTTTGTAATTATATTATTACGGCATATTATGTACAAAAGTTTTATGGGATCGTTACTACCGTTTATTTGAAAATTGTGTACTTAAAAAAGAAACATTTCAATTGTATCTGTTTGTTGCATCCGACCATTATTGTTGAATGTACTAATAAAGAAATTTATTGCAGCAGAAAATGAGCACATGCAAAGTTCCCTTCAAGTGCCACTTATAAAAGGAAAAGTAAATTATGTCAGGTAAGTTACAAAATCGTCTTGTACGTAATAATAATAACCATCCCAAATATTTACGGCGTCGCACCCGCCACTGTAACAAAAAAGTGGCAAAGCAAGTACTGTGTTGTGTCTGTGTGTGTGCGTTTTGTAGAGAATACTTTAAACGGATGTTGCCGCAGACGTAAAAAGAGAATCTTCTGAGATGACGATCTCTTATTTTTGTTCTTGCTCAGAATGCATGCATAATAATGATATGATCCTCTACTGGTCTTAGAGCCGAGAATAAGAGGTTGTTTTACACAGCTCTTCTTAAAGAATCAGCATTTTGCTAGCATATGCTGTAAATAATTCTTATGAAACAGCCAATATTAGGTGAGACGCTTTGATAATGACCTACGGCAATGATGGATGCATACTGTATTGCTCACATTGGCAAAATACAAATACAAAAATAGCTCACTGTTAAGTGTCACTTGCAATGATACTTTCTTAAGCAAAACTATAGTAAAGAATGATGTCGGCTTCTTTCAGAATACCGAATGTGTTCCTAATACTCACCAAAATGATTCAAACATGACGGTAAGCTTTTTTCCAAAATCCATCATTTCAGAAGGAGGAAGTTTGTGGCATTTATTTGCTTATTACATTGTTGTCGATTGCTCATTATTATAATCAAAGGATGAATTTATTTACCCTTGAATATTAGCCGAGTGATCATTTCTTTTATAAAATTTTACTTGGAAATAGTGAAGCCCTCTACAACAAAAAGTTGTATACACAGCAATAATTGTGCATGACATGACGGATACATTTCGTTATATCGCCCCATCAATACTCAAACACAAATAAAAAGAGCGAGTTACATGCAAAAAGTTTCTTAAATCTCAGATCGATTTAAAACTGAGATCACGATTTGGATTGTGAGGTATACAACTGTGATTAAACTTGATGTACAGCTTCCTGGTTGTTTTGCATACAAAATATGTAAGCATGAATTTTATGAGTAAACTTTACTACGCCAGCAGAATGATGAATTTTACTTTGCTTCAATATCTGGAATATTTTAAAGGGAATAGGCAAATATTTATCTGTTTAATGCAAAAATGAAATATAGCAAGATATACCAGGAACTAATTAGTCAAGTAAGTATCTAGAATAAGCATAAGCATTGAACAAGTGAAAAGATAGGGAGAAAAGAAACATGTGGGCGGACAAGCAGAAAAGACCACCATGACGTATCTTATTTCTTTGTTCATAAGCGTCTGTGTAGAATGATTGATTACGTAATATTAGTGAACATCATTTTCTCCAGTTTAGCTTTAGAAGATCTCCTCTAATTTCATCTTCAGTAACAAAAGAAATGACGTTTAATGTTCTATATTTAGAAACAAACATGAAATTATTGACAGTTGTCGTGATCTGCTTCGAAGAAACTTTAATTTTTTCAAACTTTCTGTGTAAATCACAATTTAAATATGTTTCCACGTACTTATGATGTACGTGATATTATAGTACAGAGTACAAAATTGTAGGACACGAATATATATTTTTTTACAAAATTATCCATGAAGTGTGACACAATGGTTTGTTGGAAAAGCCCGAATAAAAATGATCAAAGTTGTCTGGTACATAATAGTCGAGAAAAATTTACAAGCTCACGACACCATGACAGATGACGCTTATTATTTTGATACCACCTGAAATATGAACGCCAACACGTTGACTAATGCGGAATGTACAAAGTTTTGGTGGTGTTTGTCTCATTGTTGAAACGATTAATGGTACGCTTCGATCAAAGTGTATGTGTGAGGATAGTTGGTTGAAATTGGTGAATCATGATGATTATTGCTCAGACATTCGAAGATACCATAATATTTAAGACTTTAACCATTATCACTATCAATTGGCATTGCAGCACAAATTGCGAAAACCAACACCTCTACGGTTAGTAAGGGTGAGGGACAAGTCGGTTATCATAATGAATTGAAGGGTATAAATATAAATGTTATAAATTAACTTTGTATGTCCACACGGATGCTAAGAAGCCAACAACGGAAAATGCTTTGCAATGTTGCAATTGGATGTTGATAAATGGGAACGTTGAATTAGATTACGCACTTACGTATGCGTTTATGGGGATTTCCAAGATAACTGGTAGATTGGATGTACGATGTACTTCCAGTGCCACCCTCTCGAAGAAATCATAATCTAATTCTCAAACTTTAATTTGCGTGTAGTAGGCGGGTATCCCCAATTCGTGTACTTGGTGTTACACGTATGGACAGTTCTTTGAAACAATTTTAAAGAAGACTGACTGCGGGAATTTTCTATGATGTCATTACATTCAAAAAGTTTCGGAAGCTGGTTTGAAACATGGTTTTAGTTTGTGTTGAAGGTTTATTCGAAAATCAATGTAAATACAATACCAAGATGGACGAAATGGATGGAGATACAATTGTGATATTTGGCTTGTGACAATGTACAAAAATATATCTTTCCTCGTGCATTTACAGTGAAATCAAATCCGGACAACTTTGAATTGGATAATATGAAAGACCGCATAAAATATGGTTTTATTATAAAAAGTTTTGAGACATCCACAACCTGTATTCGTATTCGTGCATACGACATTTGAGGATTACCGTGACACTTGCATCCTTGATAGGGACGACCATGCATTTTAGGACAATTTAACTATTTTTTTGAACAATGCTTGACGGAGCATAACCAACTTTGTTAAGCTGGCTTTTCAGTTTGCTCAATTCATGGATATCAGTTACCCCGTTTGATGTCAGCAAGTCCCTTTATGTTAACGATGACTCAATGGTTTAATAGCGTAACCTAATCCATGTTTGGTTGTACAAAATGGCATATTCATTCCAATATATTCTTAAACACATGTATTGTGTCAGTCTGCAGGGTATCTCGTGTGTCTGCATAGTGAACAATGAATAGGCATGTAAAATTTGATTAAGACGATGACTCCCATTACAATAACTGTTAGTTGCAGTGTCAATATTTGTGCAATCTTTCAACAAAAGTGGCAGTGAAAACAAGGCTTTTCAAGAAACATTCCATTTGTGCAAACACACGTTCTTACCAACTTTTTAATTTCTATATTGAATATTGTAAAATGGTTGTATATCAATATACACTGACGATAAGCATCAGTGAATGCTAACACATTGAAACTGAAACCATGAACTGTTTGAATAATCCTTTATGTATTTATATAGCCATTCATTTATTATTTTAGCTGCAGTTTTGGACACTTTCATTGGCAAACACCAAAAACCAACAAAATAATCCATACACATACACTTGATCATTTAGAGGAAACGTTCATAATAATAACAACAACTATTGAATAAAACCCAGAGAAAACGTACTATGCTTAAAAACTCATTGTCAACAAATACATTTTCATCTTTCAATTTGATTTTAGAGAATTCTTTTGTAATTACGTATTATGCAGGTATTCTATCGTAAATCTATTCGATTTATAATCGTCTTATTGAATTAATTTAAATCAACAGTTTGATTCAATCCACTGGTTGAATTATCTGACGCGACTACTAAAGGCACAGAAGAACGTGCGTGCATGTATGATCATGATTCTAAGACCAGATAAGAGATAGCTTTTGTAGATTTTTGGTAATCCCATCATGATTATAGCATAGATTTGCACACTAAACGATCAAAGATATTGTATTACTGCCCTTTGCTTTATAAGGATTTTGCGTGTCTAAAATCTTCACTTACATGTAGGTACGCACACGACTGTTCATTTTGTTTTTATTTTGTTCGCGATTAAATCAGCATTTATCAGAAATTAACAATGATCGCATCATCATGTTCGTGATTGCTCCTGCTTAGATAATGCAAGTGAAACCATCACTTACCACGCGCCCACAAATCTACTACATGCTTCCCTTCTCTTGATGCCGTTTTGGTGCTGAAATGCGTAAAAAAAGTAAATTGTGAAATGAGCTTTGTTTATTCACAGTTTTGTTGGCATCCAAAATTTTGCACATGCTATGTAGCCCACAAAATGTTACATGTTAGCTAGCACGCTGCTGTTGTGGCCATACTTTTTTCATAAAGTCATCTTGAATGAAAAAGTTATAAACAACCAAACCAAGTTGTCGTTGCTGATTCGTGTAAAAACAAGCGTGAAGTAACCTGTGGCAGGTGACACACTGTTTTATTGTCACCAAAGTCAGTGCAAACATAAACATTAGTAAAGTAAAATGGTTCTATTTAAGTAAGCGGCAAGTTAAACTCAAGGCATTAGTGTCAACTAGCAATAGTTAAATTATGTCATGCCATTATCAAATTATTTGAATTGCAAAATCCACACCGGCTTTGCTCACTGCTACTTAGTAGTTGGTAGCCAAATGGAAATAATACGCTGGTTGACTTGGAATGGATCATGGATTCATCAATTTTTACCAGGCATACATAATGTGTCCAATTTAAAATGATGATCATAATCATAAGATTGATGATATAATTGAATACGACAGCACCTGCTAGCACCCATGATAATGTACCTAGTGTTTACTACTTGTTAAGTAGAGTGAAAATTACAACTTCAACATAGTGCACAACTATAGACAGACTAGACTTTGTGCAAATATGAAATCTGCCAATGTGCGTACGAAAAAGCTTTTGTCTAAACGGTTATTAGCATAAAAAAGTGATTTTGTAAATTAAAATGAGCATGGTGGAATGCGCTAGAAAAAATCCAGTTTGCACTTCGCAGCATATATTATATTATCTAATCAGTTAGTTCCATTCCATGAGCTCGTGCATTACATTACTGCATAATAATGATGCACTATGCAATCAAATATAATTATATAGCTTTCTTAAATTTATCCATAAAAACCGTAGCCAAGCTTCTTCAAGAGTAAAATTACAAAAAAAAGTTTGATTGCCCATTGTCGGTAGGAAAAACGTAAAACTTAAAGACACGCCAAATTGTCAAACCATCGTAATTTTTAGCATTTCAATTTGCAACTTGATACCTAAAACCCTGGAGAAACATGCTACATGTTCCTTTTTTGTCAGTCAAAGCCAATAATTTATGCTTGTTATATTCTACTATAATTTAATTAGCTAATGTCACTACGTACTACTCGAACAGTCAGGTTTTTCTACTCTTTGTGAATTTGCGATTTCATTTGTTCAGGTTGATTCTTTCTTAATGTTGCGGCAGCAAATGTATAGAGCTTTCCTTATCAAATGTAAATGTATGAGCATATTATGCTAAACTATTATTTTTGTTTTGTAGAGCTTCCAATCAATAATATTTATTATGCCAACTTATAAAATATAAAACTTATTTCCTTTATATCATTCCTAATGATTTGAGCAGAAAGTATCAAACAAAAAATCCCCTTATTTATAAGCATTTTGTTATCTTAATGAGCCTACCCAATTCTTAATCGAGCAATAATGCGTGTAAAAGTGGTAGCACTTGCAAGCAGATCTAGCTATTCGTCGTCCTCTGCAATGTCAGTGCCAAAAGTCTAGAGTGGTTTCACTAGTGTGCACTTGACGCATTCTATTTTTACTATAATTCTTAGTTAACAACCTTCTTACTATAAGGATATTACGTTTAACCTGCAAAAATAATCAGATAGCTTGACTTTGCTACATGCATTGCACAAAAGAAAGGGAAAATGGCTTATGATATATAAAATGAACAGTTTTTTCCACTAATTGATTATAATGCAATGCAATGGATGATAAATACATAGACACACGTTAGGCAGGGCCAAAACAAAAAAAAAATAGCAAAAATTGTAGCAGAAGGCAGAACGGGTCTATCAGCAAAGAATAATATTATAATCTAGTATTACTGATTTTAAGTGTTTTCCTACTGATTTAAGTAGACTACGGCTACATTTACTTTTTACGTTCAATGGTATTCATTGAGCACGCATGGTTCTTTCAATATGCGTGTAAGCTAGAATTATTGCCTGATCTGTTTTCAAAGAACTAACTAGTAATGATGAGGATCATCCCCTTACATAAAGGGAACCGTCTAGTAGCTCTCCCTTCTAGGTAAACTGCTAATTAATTTATATGTAAACCTCTAGACCCAATATTTTCTGTGGAAATCTTCAAAATCTTTTGCTTCATTATACCTTGTAGTAGAAACACTCATAAATTGTGCGCCATACTGATCCAAGCGTGCTAGAACCTATTATCTGCGTCTGTGAGCCAGTGCCTAGAGTGCCTTGTCTTCCCTTATAATCCTATTAAACTGACTGGGACTTAAACATTTTTTGTTATAACTCTCGTTTCTCTCCACTACCTGCATTCACATGAGCAAAAATTAGCAACTTTTGTGCAGCGAGAGCTTCAGCTTACTAAAAACAAGCTGTTGAATGAAAGATTGTTAAAGAATGAATGGAACAAAAAAAACACAGAAGCATTTTTCATGAAACTGCTCTTAAAGCAGACACAGAAAACTCCCAAGGTACGCGTTTTGCTCGTAAACGTTGGCTTCTGTCTATATATGTACGCAAAAGTTAAGTTATGACTACGTTGGGGTATAATACACGGCATCATCACCACCACGAGCCACCTTCGAGATCTATTTATGATGAATCCTGTTGCAAACACAAAACTACTCGCAGCAGTTGTAATGTAATAAACACGTCTCTACTGACGAGTAAGTCTGCAAAATGGCTAAAAAAAGTGAACACAACATGGAAAAGTCTTGCAATGCAAAATGCAGTTTAGTCCATATTCATAATAATAACTAACCTTATATATTATAAGATTTTAAACATATTACTACATTACATCCTCGATCTAGATGGTGTAGATTTGTAGTATCATTCCAATATAACACCATTATTATGCTACCTCTGCGATAATGACTGCAAAAGGGATGCCTATAGGAACGCATGAAATATTTCTGTCTCACTGAAACCATTTTTACGCGAAAAAGTATCAAACCCCTTTGATGGCTAAACTACAGGTTAGTCTGCTTTAAGTTAGTAAAGGAGCAGCACACGGTTTTGCTACCACATAATAGTCAGACCGTAGGGCCGCTTTACTGCTTTATAATTGTGATCCTTTGTTCCAGTTGGCTACCTGCGACAAGTCAAAAGTTTTTACGGCCATACAAACATAATATTGTCAATACCTATAGTTTTTGTGTCCTTCCCCTTGTTTCAAGGAACTGACTCTGGAAATTGAAATTCTGGACATTTTGGAAAAGTGGAAAGCACAACAAAGCTTAATTCTGAAAATCAAAGCGAATATTTAGTTTCAACTCATAAATCTCCATCATTTGGGAAGCTACCATTTTGACACTTGAAAAACATCTTTGTTACGCATATGTGTGATGAGTGATGAATGATTCATTTATGAATGGCAATAGCCGGAAAAGCCTTCAGAATTTATTAAAGAGTTTGTTGTGCTGTGCTATTGATTGATTGGATTGCAACATATAATTGAAATATTTTGGAAGTGATTTTGGAGTTGTTGGTGTCCAACCACCCGAATTTGGGGAAGCGGCATATAGACATTTGCTGTAATTAATAGCATTTTGTATGCTCGCAACATCCTTGGTATTGAATATTATGGGTCTCAACTTGTTGGTATGCAGAATTGGAACAGAGAAGATGATGAAGATTAATGGCAGCTTCACTTCTTTTTAGCGTCTTCCTATCGCCCTCCCAGTGACAATGCAAATAACGTAATGCACTCTCTCCATAATTTAATAACAATATTAACTATAGACTATAAGTAGTTAGTTTACTTGAATGTCCACTTAATCGCTTCTTGTAATCATGTTCAGAATTGTGATGATAATGGTAACATAATATGTAGTACTGGTTCTTAAACAATGTTCAGTGAGTGAGCAATGGGTAACGTAGGGTAAAAGTTAATTATTTTAATGTCAGTGTCAAGTTCAGCACATACCAATGCAATTTATAGAATTAGGTTTGTTGTGAATTGCACTAGTAGTGAACATGCACATAGTGGCACATACACACTAGCAATGTCAGAATGATTTCTGTAATCTTCCCATTGAAAGATATTTTAATTTTGATGACATTCATACGGTAAATTGAAATTTTGCACTTTTTTGCAAAAGAAAAAAAAACGTTTACCTAATGAGGTAGTGGTGCCAGTGCAATTCATTATTCTCAGATACCTGTCGCGTTTTACATGAAATGTCAATCATAACTACTCATCTTGATAAACCGATACTTAACTCTGACGTCTTTTTTAGAATACTACTATCTGTAAAATGCACTATACCGTTGTTTGGTCTTCTGCTTGTCCGAGTGAAGCTAATGTGGAAGACCTTACTTAAATTATTATATTGGAATTCACACACACACAATGCCAAACAGCAATTATGCATGTGCCATATATATACAAGATTTTTACTAGTGTAAGTCTGTAGGTTAAAACTGACAATCATATTGGATAATTACTTTTATTCTGCATGTTCGCGTTGGTATAAACCCACACGTAGGTATCGATTTATAGGCGATAAACTTCATGCTTGCTTTCAGCTGTCAAAAGCTAAATAGTCATCATCCAAGAAAAAAAGGAAGATGGTCTGCATTGATAAGTTTGAATATTTCTTCGCTGTTTTTTTTCTCTGAGAGCAGTAATTTATTCCTTGGGTTTTTACATGCAAGCCGAGCAAGAATCTTCTCTTTGTTTCCCTATGTGCTCTTTGATATTCTCGCATGCATTTTCAAGATCGTTTTTTATTCGTTTCATATTTTATGATTGATGCAGTATGCGTGTGTGTAGAGTAATGATGAGAGGACTCTCCTTGCGCGGTATGTTTCCAGTACATTTTTATGCAAGAATAATAGTAACAATAAAATCCAAGAACAACCTTATCAGTACCAATAATCAAATATCAGTATGTTTCATAATTTACGAGAAAGTTTTTTGTAAGTAGATGTAAATTGAATGACATTTTATAGGAAAAAATCCACGTTCCATTCAAAAGAAGGTTTAGTGCGACATTACGAATGACCTTTTTAAAAAAAAATAATTGCTCATTTTATTTTTTGCAATTTAATGTTTTGGCATTACAATTTATGCCCATACCAAATACATGCATATAAGAAAAGTACTATTTATGGGACAGCATATTTCTGAACATTTATTCAAAATAACACAGTAATTTTTGCAGTGGATCTTAAGAGAGTGGAGAAAAAATGGGTAAAAGTGGAAATGGAAAGGAGAAAAAATGACCAGGGTCTATTTGCAGTTTAAGCTAAATTATGTACGAATATTAAGCATTAAACAAGACATAAATTAGCCTCTTTATCCATATACCTTTATGGTTGAGTTTGCAGAAAAATGGAAATGCACTTGACTTTGTTCATGAAATCAGTTGGGATATATGGACTAGTAGGTATTACATAAGTGATCATGATATAAGGATGCTAATGTTCTCTGATAGTAAATGTCGATGTATTTCAGATTTGTCCTTCTTTTACAAATGCGCCTACAGGTTTCTAACTAGAAATACTGGTAAAATCTACTTAATTACCTTGTTCACTTTTTTTAATATTCTAGCATTCCCATGCTCTTGGGAATTTTTCCATAATCTGTGAATAACATGAGGACTGTATTTTGCCCTAGTGTTCTTCACACTACCTGTAAAAAGAACCAGTAACCGCTGTGGTATTAGTATGTATGTATGGACGATATTTTTAGAGGTCTTTAGCAGGATGATACTTTCGCCTACTATTTAGTATAGAAAAGACAAATGTTTGCGTAATTTTTCGATATGAATCGAAAAGAGATGATAAGTTATCTTTTCTTTGTTCTGTTTTTCAGTTGTGCTGAGGAGTACTGACATATTATATTAATGTACGAATGAAGTATCTCCTTCCATCAACTACAAGTTCATCAGTCATTATTGCGAGAAGCTACTAATCCGAGGACGACGAAGGCAACAACTAACTATTCATCCTCATCTAATCTCCGATTTTGACAGAAAACAAAATTAGTAGACGGTTTATATCCAAGAACACGCTATGATGACATCATTTTTTTGTGCTACGTAGTTGCAGTTCGTCGCTTCATGCATTCGAATTAATTTGCCTCTTGTTAAAACAAGCGAGAAACAAGGTTAATTCAAAATTTTAACGATTTCTGTAGAATGTCGAGTGAAGTTTAAACGTTTCTAGTAGAACATTGTGAGAACTAGAGAGCTGTCTTTAACAGGAATGATGAATTATGAATCCTAATGAGAATTGCTTTCGTGGGATAACATCAGATTGGTTGGTGCATATATATAGTTGCCGCTGATTTTGTACACCAAACTAACTTTGCGGTATAGTGCTGAAAATTAAAAACATATGCATGTTTAATAAGAGTTTCTAGGTAAAATAACAGTACCCACTAAAAGTGTAAACCTGCGTATTTCCAAAAGGAAAATGTATGAAGATCCATGGTTCACTAAGCACTTATGACTTACAAAAATGCCTTTTGTCAATGAAACAATGACAATTTAAAGATAATCTTTTGTTAGATTGTCACAAACTGTTTACAAATTTTGCATCAATCACCGCTAACCTTCATTAAGTACAACTACAAATGCAATGTTAACAAAAAGACAAAAACGCATGTGCAGAATGGGATGACACAGCCGACGTAATACAGCTTGCATAACCGCGATCCGGCTTTGGACAGAACTGAACAGAAACACAAGAATACCATGAAAAACGTGTGGAAATCTTATGAAATCATTGTGACCTTTAGCAAGTAAAAAGTGTGTCTCGTGTGTTTATTTAAAAATCTGCACAGCCTTTTGTTGTTGACACTTTTATGCTACATCCATTCTCATTGTGTGTACGTTACGTGATGACAACGGAATTTTACTGACTGGTGAGTGCGGTGTGTATGGAGGTTAAGGCTGTCCATCAAGTCAATTCTGAAAAACATTCTTGTGAAAAGTGCTTTTATGTAAAACTACCGGTCCTGGAAAACATTTGGTAAGTGCAATAAAGCATATTTTATAAAAATCTGTAGGCTGTAGCAGTTTAAGTTTCGATTTAATTTTTAGGAATGGTATTATATAAACATAGTTTCATTTCATAACAAAATAATTTTTATCCGATTAAATCAAGTGTGTGTTCTCCCAATCATTATTGAAGTAGTAGATGACTGATAACCCGTCATTTTTGGCCGGTGGATGGTTACATACTGTTTTGAATTACTTTTTATTTCGTTGGCCTTTAACCAGAACTACAAATAGCTTTGTATTAGAAAACTACAAAATCTTCACGGTTATGATTACACATATTTCACTGTAAAGAGAGTTTAAGTAATGTAGGTAAAAGTTGGATTTTGTTACCGATTTATCATCCAAGTTATGTATATCAATATATACCTAAATATATAAGAAAGAATAGTAAAGGGTTTGCGTTTTTTCTTAACTAAATTATTTGATAGTATAGCAAGGGGTACTGCTTCAGTAGTGTTTCCAACTGAATGCTAATCAGATTTTCCTTTAAAAACAAAAAATCGAAAGTGAAAAGTGTTATATTACGTATACAAATATTACGTGCTAAATGTAAGTCAAGAAGAAACGCGTCTATGTCCAAGTAAAGTGTTTTTGCATGCAATGCTCATCAGCGCAAAACGTACAGCAAAATTAATCGAATCTCTCTGTAACATAAATATAGATTACAGAGACTGACCAACTATACGACAAATATTAAGCACAATTTTGGAGTGAGACAATATCAATAAAATTGTGTAGTCTACTTCTAAAACCGTTCTTTTCTCGCTCATAATTTCATCAGTGATGCATAAGGTAAAATATATAAGAAGTTGCCGACTACGGGTATCGTTAGTTCGTTTTGTTTGAATACTAATATGCACCAACATAACTCTTGTGGAATAGATGTACAAAAATCGTTTATTTTTGTATAAAAATTGAAATTGCAAATGCACCCGACGTACGCACGGTTCTCAATAAAATAAATGAAAGCAAAATTCTAGATGAAATTCTAAAGTAATTAATAATAGTAATTGTATAATTGATATGAAATTTAAAAAAGGCAAGCTTTTTTCATATTCACTTACCTTAAATAACAAAGACAAGTACAGGCTTCTGTCAGCTCAGCCGTTTAAAAATTTGCTTGCTCTCCCATGATTTTCAAATAAAACTCAGGTACGAAAACTAATTTTAGATCTCTGCTGCTATATAAAATATGTACATGATACAATAAACTTATAATTATAGAATTTGTAGATGCACTCGTTTGACTTCTATAAAATTATTTAACGTGCGCAAGCTAAACTCATTCTTGCAATTAAAATGAATCGTGACCAGAATTCTTAATGAAAAATGAAACTATAATAATTTCATTTCCCTTCTTGTTTTTAAGGAAGATCGCATTTGAAATTGGGTCAGTTACATACGACTGCATAAGCAACATCTGGTGAAATTATAAAAGGGCAAATCATTTCATTGCGTTTTTTACAAGCACTTTTACTCGCCATCTTCTGTGCCAATATAATTTACACTCTTGGGTTTGCACGGTGTAATGTTTAGGTATAGTTAGCAGTTTTTGTGTTTTACTTTCCGCTACAAACAACAGGCCACCAAACTAAAACCTCAGTTTACAATATAATAAAACTGGTCATAAGATGTTACTAGATATACTTACATTATGTTATGCATGTAATTACTGCAACAACTTAATACATAATGGGCATGACTGTAAAAAATATTTCACGCAACTTGCATTTTGTGCTTCACGTTGACTGCGCCGTTTTAAGCAGCTAAGCAAATATTTAAGCAGGCAAGCGTGTAAAAAATCGTTTTGTGGCAATTATTGTTGTTTCCACAATTTAAAGTGTAATAAAACTACTTAACATTAAAATGATCAATCCTGTCCTCAGTGAACCTGATGCGCTAATGCATCAGTCATTAGCACTCATCGGAAAAACAAACATTTACTGTTCGTTTAGTACAAGGAACTCTAAAATGCCAACATTACAAGCACAATTTATACATACATAGAACAACACCAGAAAAAATATGGAATTACATATACGCTAAATTATCTTTTTACTAGTAAGTTCTGCAAAGACAATTTAGTATCACTCAAGTTTTCATCAAGGCACAAGTCTCAAAGCTATTTAATTTGTAGCAAATATGGTTTCCTTTTGATGTATGGCCACCTTCAACAATAATTCATAAATCTTTAACAAAATTCAATAATGATTAATGTAGTACACCTGTAAATGCATGTTTTTGTCTTATGTAACCGTTTAAATCATCTTAAGGACAAAATATTTTGTCGATTTCCCCTAAAAATTCGAAGGTTAGACAAAACGCTTTAGCTGAAAGTGTAAGACTCAAGGAAAGTATTAAAACGGCGTGTCCGGATATTACTAAGCATTAAAATTGAGTTGAAAAACTGTTCTACACAGTGCATTGATTACTATAAAAATCCATCGCCATCACGCACTAAATTGACCCCAACACGTTACTTTGAACTTGATGAGTAATTCAAGTTGAGAAACGGCCTGACTTTACGATAATGCACATTCGTTTTTGCCTTCTTGAATTAAGATACAGTCATGATTACAAGATGATTACTAGTATAAAAACAATTTTGAACGTGCAATTGTCTGCAAAATTCAGCGTAATACACATGTACCTACATAATAGTCACGTGGGATCAAGCAGACAGGATGGTGCAGACGACCTTTGATGGCTTCACGAGTTTCCCTAATTAATCTAAAATTGTATAATATAATATTTTCCTTTGTCCTACATGGGCAATTTGATCCGGCAGCGGTAGTACTCTCTGTTACACAATGATTGAGTAATCCTTACTTTGCCATTAAACTTAATACTGTAATTACCACCGCATCTCATACTTTTCAGGGACACTTATGACGTGTAAAATTAAGTGATGCAAAAAGGAAATTTGCATGAAAGTGAAGATGTCTGTTGATTGATAAAATTGGTGAAAACGTTAAAACTATAGATAGTAGTATACTTAAAATACATTATCGTAACTACACCCTTTGCCTTTGTGCATGTACACCATTATTAAAAGAACAAAATTAAATAATATGGTTTCTTGAAAAGATGATTTTTTGATTTGTTAAAATAACCTCCATTATCACGTACGTGATACAAAGTATAATATGTTACAGGATAAAACTTGGTAAAAAGCAAAAATTGGTTATATAACGTCAAGTCGATAATTGTAGCTTCTTAAAATAATATTTGAATGAAAGGTGCATGTGGAATATTTCTGTACATCTTTAACATATAAAAATATGCTGATGGATAGAAGGTTTTGAGAAGTATTATATTTATTTAATCTTAATATTTAACTGCAACTTAATACGTACAATGAGTTTGTAAAAAAGTGATTTAGGTTAGTAACTGCCGAAAGCTATTACAAGAGACGAGTACAAAAAGAGTTACAAAATACGTCTGATTAGGCAATAAAGTGTACTGATAATACTTTATAATACTTCATTGCAAGTCAGTCTTTTGTGACTGATTTCCATTAAGTCACTGATTATTTCAAGTGTGGAGTGCATTAGGTTTGCCGTAGCCTTATATAAAAAGCATATACATTTTGATGCATTGGTTTAATTTAAGTTGTATTGAAAATTGCAATTAAGGTATGCATGCGCATCAATGACTGAACTAGCCAAACTTGAAGCTCTATGTTGTATCGTTGTATGAGTGCTTAATATCATGAATAGTCCGATGCATACCTACTTTTTGAAAAAATGTGTTTGACCTAGATTATATTGATCTTTGCACCATGACTTTGTTATGAAACTAAGTGCATCGTTTTGTGCAAAATCTTCTCGATTTTCCACATTATAATTTTGGCTGAAACTGAGCAGGTTTTAAAAAACTGTAGGCTGCATGCAGAGTAACACATCAAGTTAAGTGTGTATTATTGATGATTACTGGAGCGTTGCTACTGTCATCTTGGTGGTTGTTTGATTGGATTGACACCAGGCGGTGGTTTGACATTTTAGAGATAGCACTAACTAGTCTCAGAGAAGGGGCACCCAAAACTGATCCTTTTTTTCTCATCTCAACTGATCTTTTTTTTGTAATATGATTTAACATATAATATTGTGTACTATGAATGTTTAACACATTTGAACCTTACAATTTAAGGCTTAAATTTTAAGCAGTTCTTTGATGATGATGATTTAAAAAGTTCTTGCTGTTTCTGCTTCAAAAACGAATTTCGTACTTACTTACTTTAAATCATGAATTTGTGTGAGCATGCAAGCAAAAACATGCGATTTTCGTAGAAAGCAACAAAGGTAGTCTTTGCCACAAAGTAAGTATCCTTCAATAATATACTATCATGATCGCGAGTTCATTGGTGTTTTATTTGGCAACATACAAAAACACGTACAAAAAAGTATAATATGCATTATGCGTATTGGCGTTGTAAAATGTTCTTCAAATATAATACATACACTGTACTGAAGTATTCACTTCACAATCAAAATAATTGTGTGATAATAATGAATACAGATATTTATTCTTTAATGTTACAAAATCATCTTTTAGAATTTCAATAAGCTATATGATTTAGTCGGTTTTCATGATTTCCAGTTTGGCCAATGCAAATTTTAACAAGCCTTTTTTATAACCTAATTGTCCCAATTCCTGCTCAGTATAATATTCAGTAAGATACTCATATCTACTTCAAAGTCCCCTTTTTGGAAGAAACATGAATAATAAAGATAAGTCAAATACAGTGGACGTGCAGAATTATTTTGTATTAGCAAGCCAAGCTTGTAAACCCAAAACTCATTTAAAGGCTCGAAAAGATGATATTTTTTCCCGCTGATGATTCTGTGATTATTCTCCAAATGACACAGCTCATGCAACACGATGCCTTCCACTTCTTTTACGATTAAATTTCGTGATACACGTCCATTTCTCCTACTATTATTTGCGGGTTTATTCATTAAAAGAGAGTCATATAAGTTCGTATGTATTGATTCCCTATGAGGATTTTGGAAAATATGGTTAAAAATGAGACACGTTGATACTAGTCTTCATTTACACAATTGATGAACATAAGTTTGCATTGCATTACATGGTTTTGCAAAAGAATGACCAGTTTCAAAATATTATAACAGGGAAACAACGAGTGAACGTATTTTATTGCTCTACGTTTCGGCACTTACATGTTCCACAATTTGCAAAAGAATGACCAATTCCACAAGTGTAAAGTATACTTAAAGGTACATTAGCTATATACCTAGATCTAGATCTAAACCTGTGCAATGCAGATCTGTTAAGTTTGTACTTTAGTACGAAGAGCGTTGAAACAAAACTGTAATGTCATCATTTGAAACGTGTATTAACGCGCATACGTACTTATAACTGTGTTCTACATGTATTGGGGACTTGCAATTGTGCGTCATTTTCAGATTTGTGTTTTGGTGATTTGATTTTGTTTCATTACACTTTTGTTTTTTATCAAAAACAAGTAAATAAAACAGTAATTAAAGGGTTTGTGCATTGATCGAATTAGTTTTTACAATCAAACCGTTTACTATTTCCATTTTCCACTTCCTACTTCGTCAGAGAGTTTTTACTTCGCGGTTACTCTGATTAAACAACAAGGTAAGCAACAAGTAAAAGTCAATGTCAGAGTTTCAATTGAATCAAATTGAAACACAAACCTGAACGTTGAAATGAATGGAACCAAACCGAAAAGTACCACAACAATAAAAAATTCATGACAAGTGGTGACTGTTTTCTCACCTTTTCAATCAGCATTTTGTTTGCTTATAAGTTAGATTCATGTGCTAAATACGCAAAATATACTGCTCAATGGTATCCCATTTTTTTACCTTAAAAATTTGTCTGATTTTTTCAGATTTCTTCCGTCATTTTGTGTTTGGTTTTGTTTGAGTGAGCGGATAAATGAGTATCGTTTATGATTATTCATGAACGTATAAACTTACAGACCACAGTGGTTACCATCTTTTGTTCGTGCAAAAATTGTTTGAAAAGAAGTGCGATTGACAATCGACAAAAACGTTTTTGAAGTGTCAAGCAGTGACGAGACGCGGAAACAACGACAATTATGCCTGCTCTCCATCATTTGATACTTTGCATATTTTAGAGCGCCATTGTAGGCTTCATTTTGGATTGGTGTAGGGATGATTGCAATTACAATTCACTATCTGTACAAACAAAACAAAGTCAGCAAAAGTTAAAGTTTGGTGAATTTACAAGCAAACTTTTTAGAATGGGGAGGCCATAGACGTACAATTACCTATATCACATTTTAGTTAAATTACTTTTCACACATTACTATAATATGCATGGTAGAAAGTAAAATAAGACAATATGGCTTTCTTTTAAATTCCGCTGTTGAAAAAATAAAACAACATAAAAATTATTTGAAAAGAAACAGAATAAAGCATGGCTGGTTTAATTTGTACATGATGCATCAATAATGCTAGAATCGATGCCCTGATGCTAGATGATTTTCAGGAAGGATAAGAAAATGAAACAGTGTTAATAAATTGAACTTGATTAGTCACAATCTATGTGGAGTTTTTGTTTCAGATTACCTATGATAATTTAGCCTTGGATTTTGCTGGTACCGTTAATTGCAAATAAAACTACAAAAGTTGGGCTTACTCATAAATAAAGAAAATAAGAATTTTTGCAAGTTATATTAAAGCTCAACAGTCAAATGAAATCATGGAGTCATGAACCGCGCCTATTCTTTTAGCATTGCGCGTCGCACTCATTTTATTCCACAAAACATTCCGACTTGAGCTGATATGTGAATTGAATGGCACAGTCACAACTCATTCAACTTCCATGTTCCTTTTGTTGCAAACACAAAGTCTGTTAACTCGTCTCTCCCTTTTGGCGTTGCACACTGATTGATATTTTGAGTAGGTCAATGAAGCATAAAAATGGTAGCATAACAAAAACAATGCTTTTGTATTCGCCTTTTTTCATCTTCCCAGTGCAGCGTCATATTAATAATATATTATGTATGATTATTCAAACGGTATCACTTCTTTTGGTTTGCAAACAAATGAACAAGTACACTACTTGCCATAATAATATTATCAGTACGACAAAACGCCATTTTGGATACTCCAAAAAAGCAATAAAATTGGAAGCAACAAACTACTCGTCTTTATTATGGTCACAAAGTGTAAAGAACAAGACAGAATGTGTGAAAAAACAGCGAATTCCGTGTAGCCTTTCATTAAATGCATGTGTCAATTTATTTTAATTTATCTTGTGTCAACAGCCTAGCAGCGTTTTTATGTTAGTATCTTCGTAAATTTTATTGCCTCAGTTGTACAAAGTTCAGAAAATAAATGCAAAAATGCTTGTTCACTATTTTTTATTGGTTGTTGAGTGTAAATGTTTACTTTGTAGCTTTTTTAAGATTTCACTTCCCACATGCATTAAATTGATTAAAATCCATATAATGACGACAGAGAGTTTTGTTGATATACAATAATCCTACATTTTTGACAGACAATCGGGAAGGCCTATTATCAAAATCCAGTGTTAATAGCCAAAGAAATTGAAAGACATAAATGAAGTGCATTCATGCATGCGGTGATGATTGAGCTTCTAATTTCTTGAACAATGTATAGCGCTTCCATCATTACCATTCTAGCATTCACGGTTAAGGTTTCTCGGCTTTTGTATTCCGTCAGTTTTGTTTACTTTTTACACACACGACAAGCAGAGGTACAATCACATCCTGAATTTTCTTCTGTGTAGTGGTATTATTCAGGCGTATTCAATTCCATTTTTGTTACGTCTTACTTAACCTTGTCCCAGGCCAAAGAATCTTTTCAGAGATTCCTACATCCTATTTCTGCGTTGATGTTAATTTTTTTCATCTCGCGTAACTCTCTTCTGTTTATGGTTATATGGATTCAAAGAGCTGCTCGAAAAACTACTTACTACAAGACTTGCTTCATGAATACTTGATGAGAGATCTCTCTCTACCTGCATTTGTATCAACAGCTAACAATGAACGAAATGTACGAATGTTTATTCATCAACTGAAAAGGATCCCTGCCTTCTCATAGAAAACGTAAATAGATATGCATGATATATAGATAATGAAGAATGCGTAAGCATTAAACATTTTCGATAATTAAAGTGGACTAATCCGTTGGCTTAAATTACATGTATTTTCATCTTTGTCATTATCCTTTCATATTATGATAAATGCTCTGACTCGCGTTATGACGAAACTGACCAAAAGTTATGCATGAATGTTTTTCTGTTTGAATTTGATGTGGGTTGACAAGTTAATTTGTTTGCTATGTTGTTCCAAGATCACTTCCGATAGATAAAAACAACAAAACGCCATTTTGATTGACTGCGTATGCAATTCTTAGGTGGAATGTTTTAAGTCAGATTGAGCATAGACGCAAAATGATAGTTTCGTTGGTTAGTAGGGAATAATGATACACTTTACACTCAATCATTAAATAATTTTTAAATGTACTCTGAAAACTTATGATGTTATAAAAATAGTTTTAAAGCAATTCGAGATGTATAGCATGATGCATTAATTGTCTCATTACCATACAAAGTAATACCTAGTAAAGAAATGGCTCCTGCTAATTTCCTCTTCAAACTCTCACCTACCTCTACAGTCATGCAGGTAGGACTCATGGTCACTGTCACTGCCATGAAGAATTCTGTCTGAAGTTTAGTTTAGTTCCTGTCTTCAAAAAATCAGTCAATATAATCAAATGAAATGGCCGCAGAATGCATGCTAAACCGCAAACCTTCATTCACCTCTTGTTCTTGTATTAATCAGACTGCAATGTCTACAATAGGTATATCTGTCTGCGTACCCAACTCTTTCTTTGTTGTAGGCGTAAATGTATCATGAACGCTACCTTAATGTCGGTAGCATATTATTGCATAAGTATAAACTCATACAACCAAGACAAAACCATCATGTCATCATTTCATTTTCATTACATCATATTGTTATTGACTAGCATTACATCAGTAATGTTTGTCAGTTTGTTTTTGTATAATTTACAGTTTTTTATTCGCAGTACAGCGGAAATAAGATACGTAATGCGTACAAAAAGACATTACTGCATTTTATACACACCGTAATTTGTGAAATATGATGAGAAATACGAGGCTCAATCTGAACTTGAATATTTTACATTATTTTGCAATTCTTCATTATTCATCATCAACACTTTAACCTTTTCAAAGGAAATTCTCATGGACAATGTCATTCGTCGAATTAATATTGCTATCCAATGCATATTTATTTGAGTCTGGAGACATGACTAAAATATACCTACCAACAGTTTAATATTGTATAGCCAATACTAATGGTGGATCATGTATACCTAACACATTCCTTATTTTGGGTAAAAACATTATTAATGTACCAAAATTTCACATTTCACAGAAAACAACTGAGTTGACAAATTTTTTAGACCTTTTGGCATGACGCTGTAAAAATATTGATTTCATTTTTTCTGCCGCACGCACTTTCCCATTCTTATAGGATGTTGAGTTGAATTTGATTTTCTTACGCACTTTGGTTGAACATAATATGATATCCCAAAATCCCAAGGTAATTCATTAGGATTTTAGGGTTTTGTACCATAACTGGTTTTTTGTTGGTCACTAATCACTGTTTGTTAAAACACTACAGTGATAAGTCCTTTGACGGTTCAATGCTGCTGGTTTAACAAAAAAACTCCATAATAAGCGTACACCTTAGGTTTCAAAGACGGTTCTTCCTCTGTAATCGTTAAATTTTACTTTTTGGATGGCCTTCTTCAAAGTCAAGATCAATGTCACTTGAACTTCAAATTTGGAAAAATGTACACACTACACTATAATATTATGCAGCATGCTACATTTATTATTCTTAATATCGGTTTTTTTTAAATATAGAAAGGAAGTGTCTAGTGGAGATCTCTAATTGCGTTATTTAAAATTGCATCTATGCAAGCGAGGTCAAAATTTATGTCACAGAATGCATGTAATGAATGAATCAATAAGTCATAATATTAAATTAGAGCTTCGTCCATGTCTTCAAATTTTGTATTCTCATTCTATCAATGATCGTTTTAGTTAAATAGCGACTTTGTAGTAAGTATGATTATAAGGTTAACTAGAATAAGAATTTGGTAATGGCCAACAATGAAATGAAACTGCAATTTTCGAAACACGCTCAACTATAATTTGATATAGAAAAAGCCATTATTAGAATGATTGCTAATAACACTTTTTTCTGTTTGTATTTTAAAGGTCTTCTTAGCCACTTCGGGACTCGTAAAGGAAGAGGAAATTTCAAGCAATGACTATAAAAGCACATGTCATCATGGAATATTCTTACACTTCAACAATAACGGCAGCTTGGACTAAAAATGTTATTATTACTCTTTGTCATAAAAATACCCACAGAGTGTGTCCACTATAATTCCTTGGCCGATGACTAAAAAAACGTTTTATTGATACTTTCGTTCCTTAATGTACTAGCAAGAACGTTTCTAACAATGATGATGCCCAAGTTACTAACAATGACGGTTTATGCCGAGGGTTGTGATGATGATGATGGTAGTGTTATCGTTATTAACACGAAGCAATGCCATAATAATAACTGAGCCTCTATCTTCAGTTATCCCATTGTCAACAAAAGTGATGAAAAATCGACTGCAAAAATAATAACAATATAATAACATTTTTATTATGTGCTGTTACTGGACTCAGCAGCATCACGACAACCGCTGTAATAGCTTCATTAGAAAAAACTTTACCGTAGAAAGCAAAAGTGTCGAGTACTCTAATACTTTATGCTCATATTCGCCTAATCATCATCATTATTGTTATTACTACCTTCTCGTCGTATATTTATTGTTAAGCAAGGAACGGGAAGGGATGCAAAATCCCTTCCACAACAGCCAGCCGAATGAGTGAGCGCAAAGAGAAGACAATGCTAAAATGGCTAAAACAGAAGCCAACTCATGGTCATGGGGGACTACCTATCGAGAAGATCACAGATGACCCATTGGCCACCATTCAAGTTCATCCGCATGCGAAAAAATCCAAGAATAAAGCCAATGAAATATATGCTGTCAGCAGGTGAGAAAATCTATCAACAGTTTTCCCATGAAGAACGTGTTTTAAATAGTAGTTATATGTGCATCGATGCAGCGGCAACAACGCTGCGAGCAAATGCATAAAGTTTTTACAACTTTTTATGAGCTTCATCACTTTTATGGAGAGTATTTGCGATTTGACACTGCTCATGGTATTCCATAGTACACCCATTTGTACTTATGCTTACAACCTTACAATGAAAATTCACTGGCTTACCTTAGGTTCATCTTAAATTTAAAAATCAATTAACACTTAACTGACAAAAAATTAAATGATTTTGTTTTTTCATTTGAAGTAGAGCTTTGAACATTTGAATGGTTTTTTCAAAAGATTTATTGATTCTCAACCTTTAAGAATTAATAGCTGAAACGACTAGAATTTCTCAACTTTTTATGAACCTTAGTTTGACCATGCGTTTTTGCAACTAGCGTCTGCAAATCTGAATGACAATGTAGATCAGAGAGATAAAAGAAGCGTTCCTCACCCAATTTTTCTAGCATATTATGCTATTGTTATAGGCTGACATCGCGCTGGTCACTTGTTGTCGCTGTAATACAATAAAACTATTAAAGGTAGTTTTTTTTCATAAAAATCGTGATGATTTTTTGCATGCTCCAAGCCCATGAATCATGCGTATGTGCATACGCATACATGGCGCCTAAACGTTTTTCTGCTCTTTTTAACCAATCTAATGACTTTATCCGCTTATTTATTACTTTTATTACAAAAGACTGGCATAATGCAAAATATATATTCCACATGCATTACAATAACATCATCATTTTCACATGCCATTGAACTGTCGCCGTGTCTGAAGTTCAGATAATATTAAGTCATTCCTCGTAACTTTATGACGTAAAAATGGCGTATTGCCCAAATCATACAAGTTTTCAATATCGCTCTTTTACAACAAGAATGCTTATATTCTCATTACCACTGTAATAAGTTTAGTTAGCACCTCGCCTAAAACAACTTAATATTTGTTTGCGCGAACACTAAATGCTCATTTATAATCCATTATGCTGTTTTAACTTTCTATTATACAGGGTTAACCCTCTGTTTGAAGAGGAGGATGTAAAGGAGGTCTTCACCCCAAGTGGGAATTCCGGCAGCTCTGGCTACGACAGTGGAAGCGGTCCAAGCGATGACGACTTCCCTATCATTAACGTAACTGGCGACCTGAAGGATTTGCAGGCAAATCTGTTGGGTCGCCTTTCCTCTCCGCCAACAGTGGCAGCTACTGCGATAACGTCAAAACATCCACATCTTTTTATCAACACCGAAAATGATGTGATTCACCATGAGACAGCCATTGTTGGGCCTAATGGCCGTCCTATCCTTCAAATTCTTGAGCAAAATCCAACTTACGTGAAAAGTATTGCCCTATCAGTTGCCAACAATGGACGTAAACGACCCTTGAGTCCTATCTCTGAGTCAGCGCTGCAACATAACAATGCACCTGTCCTCGCACAGAGTACAGAATCCCGGTCAAACAAAGCCATTCATTCCCCTCCCACACTATCTAAATACAACTTGAGTACTTCGGGAAGCCTTTACAATAAAGATGCCAAACACACTTCAAGCACTAATGCCAATAATAATAGCAACTACGGGACAAGTGATTCAATTGGATCAGCAAAATTAATCAAAAAGGACTCACAGTATGTTAGATCCATACGAATCGGAGGTCCCACCAATTTTGTCAACAGTGCGGGCACAAAACGTTCCATTTTGGAAGCAAACAGGCGTTTCTCCTCATCTTCCACCTCATCCTCTTCACACGGAACGCCATCCAGAAGACCTTCGGTAACTTTTGCGGATGATGTTGGTGCTACTTCTAGTAGTCGGCCAGGCTCACGAAAGCCTTCCATGGAACAAGATTCGATAGTAACCGAGTCACTTCTCATGATGACTAGCGTGGGTGCCGGCCGGTTTTCCAATGCAAGCAACAATAGTAGCGCAGCCAACTCCCGCAAAACATCCTTTTCATCATCTCAGTCAAGAAGTCAAGATGAAAGTAGCAACGCTACAGAAACTGAAATAGTCTCCTCGGAACAGGATACCGTAGATCTTGAAGCATTTGCAAATTCCTTGAGAAAATCACGACCCATTAAGCAAATGGCATCTTCGACAAATGGTGGCAAAAACGCTAGGTCGCACGGAAAAAATGACGAATTGGATGATACATCAAGTTCAAGTTCAAATGCCAACCCCATCGATGATTTTGATCCAGGATCGCCGCCCAACGAGCGGAGAACAGCGACGCTTGACAGACCTACTTCCGCAAGTGCTACGTCACCCACTCCCAGAATTCATACGAATAAGAGCCACAAATCACCTTTTGGTGGTATTGCAGATCACTATGCGGCAGCTAAAGAGATTGCTAAAGAAATTGAGTCCTATTCAAATGGTTCGGCGAAAGCCAGCACGAAGAAAAGTGAGTACCATTACTTACTATAATGGCTAATTCTTTAATGGTCTTCAGCATCAACCTTTACCATAAATATGTCACAAAAACGATTTCCATTGATTCGAGTACCCGTTTGATGCTATAATACTGTTATAAAAATACTTGAATATTGACTAGATAATGTTCACTTTTTGCTACTGAAAAGTTAATCAACTCCAGTGCGCCTTTGCGTTTACTCACGCCACATGTGGTCTTTCATTTTTTATGACTTGCGTACTGCGCGGTACATTTTTGCAAGCATATTTTTACAGCTCATCATCATCAGTCCAGGTTTCTCATCACCAGCCAAGTTCTAGCGAACTGTTTATTTTGGCAGTTGTACTAATCACGAAAATAGTGGGCATTCAATAAATTGTAGTGACAGAAATGCTAATGGTTCTGGCATTGTCACACATTCATAATACAAAACCAGTCATTGTGCCAAAATGCAAACGAAATTATGTTTTGCACTTAACTACCCCACATGCCATACTTTCCAGCAAATAAACGATGAATCGTATTACGCGAAACTATCGACTGGTATGTATCGAAACATTGTTTAATTCTCTGAAAAAAGCAAATTGTTATTTTATTCGATGACAGTTTTTGTGGCGGTTGTCCAAATTAGGTATACATGCAAAAATTATTAGTTCTAGCAAAATTCATTTTATGTGGAACTGTTTGTTCCACGTACCCCCAACAAAGATGATGTTTCCAAAGGTCAAATTGGTCCTTGAATGTATAAGATGACTTAATTTTTTTGAATCACAGTTTTTACGCACTTTACACATGCCACATCAATTGAATGCTTTATTTGAAGTCTATAATGAAATTTGGGATGGTAAGGACAAGCGGTTTTTTCCCTGTTAATCATCCCTGCCTAATGTGCATGCGCAACAACAAAAAATGTCACTCAATAAAAAATAATCCTTGTCAGTTTCAAAAGAACAATAAATAAAAGCATAGGAATATGTAATTACACGGAATGCATTTGGCATTAGTTGCTTGATGCTTCTGCTACTTTATGCTACAACAAAAGAATAACTTAACTCGGTATGCTACAGTTATTAATTTAATTTATTCAAAATGTCAATAGGACGTCTCCTATCTCCACATCAAATTCTTTTCGCTAGAAGAGACACATATAGTATATGAATGAGAGATGCTTTTCAATTCATTCATAGGAATTGTTTTGTTAAGACCCATTGTCATTTTAATATCACATTATCCACTGGCGGTGAGTCTCTGAGTAAGCTTTCAAACAGAGAGAGAAGTGTTGTTTATACAAAGACTAAGAGGTAAACACAATATGTAAATTGGAGACCCTGACTGGAGTGGAAATATTTTTTTTCTTGGTCTAACAAACAATCCATGATGACGTACGGATTGCCGTCTTCTCTGCATCTTTACTTTAATATGCAACATTAATTATCAATTTACATCTATCCACTACTATCATTTAGTTTATCTCTCATCACATCGCGCTGCTTGAAATGAATGAAAATGAACAGAAAGTATGAAAAAATGTTCAAAGAGCACGCTATAATATTGCTGTATGAAGTGGTGATGATGCTTGTATTTACTGATTCTTGATAGATAAACGACTAAAACATACCAGAATTTTAATTCATAATTGGGAAGGAATGAAAACTTGGTAGATGACATCGACCATTGTTGAATGCATGAGCGGAATTTGGAAGCTAAAGTTTATCGCATAAAAGTCATCAAAATTTTAAGTACACTTATTTAACTACTCATCTGTCAAGTAAAAACCTACTGGATATGTATATGCATGAAAAGCCATTGATTTGAGAGGATTTTAGCTTTGAGCAAAACTACCTGAATACTTACTTTACTTTTGTTATAACTGTAAAATTATGCTTACCCCTTATTTGAGAAGCAACAAAAAAATAACTTTTTTCTTGGAGCACTTTTATGACAGTGTTGGCAAAGCGTAGTAGACCACATAGGCTTATGTTTGTAATGCATACAAATTTATTCACTAGAGAGCTCAAAGATGTTTAATATGAGACATTTAGCAAACACATTTGCTCTTTTGGATTTGTCGCGACCGCCATTGTACTCTGTATAGGTAGGCATAATAATATGGAACTAACTGCTAAGGTAGCATCTAATGAATGAGATGGTTCCAAATCTGTTGCACATGTATGAAATTGATTTTTCTAGTATGTAATTAATCCCAAAATTTAATTGGATAAATGGACCTAGTATCAAAATACAATGTACACATACTATTTGGACAATAAAAAGGAAGTGCAAAGAGGAAAACAGCAATTTATTTGCACATTCCGCTGTGAAAGGAACAGGGAAGAAAAATGTTTTCCTGCTCTTCTTTTCAAAATTAATCGATCTGCTACAATTAATTTGATCGATTGCTTTACAGTGATTTAAAACAATAATCATAGGGTACATACATATTGAGTATTGATAATAATGATGATTTTTCGATTTTATGTATACACAAATTATAGCAGTAAGAACACAAACCAAAAGCGTGAAATGCAAATCAAAAAGCAAAAAAAAACTTAACCACCAATTATCTTTATTGTTATAAACCGTCATAAAATTAACGAACGGCCTGATAAATGCTTATACAGAACAGATTCATACTTTTATTCCAAAGGAGTGTAGATTATAATGTGCGAGTGGTGTGATGAAGGATGATCCTGAGCTCTCTGGTCTTTTCAATGATAATGAATAATGACACAATAGATAAAGTGTGAATGCTTTGCAATCCACAATTACAAAAATCTTGTTGTGAGTCAAAATAATGTTTACACAATTGCTAAAGACATATTCCGTTATAATGCTGCTTTATAGACACTCTGTTGGAAACTCGTTGCAAAATTTTATGCCAAAAAATGCGTAAAAATTGTCATTGTTCATAGTTCATACCAGACAGGCATGCGTGCACGGATGTCTTCTGAATGCGTTTAATCCGTACGAGTCTCATGCTCAGTGTGTGATCTCGTGCCACCACTACTACTGTACATGGTCCTTTTCTTTCGACTTTGTGCGCGCTGATCACATTCGCACAACGCAGACAATATTTCATTTTTGCTGCAATTATGCAGTAAAATCAGTGTCAGGCGAAGGCCTTTCATGTTCCTTTCTTAATTAGATTGCATTATTAGCAAAGTGTGGACATAATATGAGTAGCAACGCACGTGGGGGGTAAAAAGCTAAAATATGTCCTTTAATAATTAAAAGATCCTTATTTATTTAAGAACGCATACAAGATGCAATTGTTCACAGGTTAATTTTATTACGTGTGGCAAACTTTTGACTAAAATGTATATTTTATACCATAATGTCATCCTTTAAGTTGCAGTACCAACCCTTGAGCAAATTTGTATAGCTCATTATCCCTGGAAATTTCACGTTAGCATGATGTTTAACCCATGATAATTCAACTTTTAACCATCCCGTTTCCGTTATTTTGTCAACCTGTATAGTGTATGATTACGTAAAAAAATATCTGACATTTTTATATGTATTTACAGGTCTGGTGAGAGATCTACTGTATCGGGGCAATCGAAGTACACCTAGTTCAGTACCCACAAATGACAATATCAATGCAATTAAGGTAGTGCCTAGTAGCAGTAGTAATACTAATAGTAATAGAGATACCGGTTATGGTACCCACAACGGGAAAAACGGTTTCCGGACTAGTCGAGTTGGAGGAGGAGGCACTAGTAATGGACGAGAAGGAACTATGCCAAAAGACTCGCGTCACCAGCCTTCTTCCAGCAACCCGCAATTAAAGCATGAGCAACATGTTTTGTTGGCGGCCAGAGCAGCATCTCCCATTTACTATGGAGAATCGCCCTACGGAATAACCAGTGCAAGAAACGGTAGCAGCAGTAGCCATCGCCGCGGGACAGGAACAGTTGCCAACAACAATGCCTTGTACTCTTCTTCTCCACAAGACGCTGGGACAGCAACGCTAAGCGGTGGAAGCACAGATTGGGAGTTGGTACGAGTTCAGCAAGTTTATGTCAAGGCCGGATCCTCATCCCAAGATCAGCAAACCCAGCAGCATACGCAGAAGAAGCAAAGGAAGAGTGGCAAAGAAGGAGATTTGTCAACAATGCCTCCTCATCATACAACCACTAGTAGCAGCAATACAAGGGATAGGGATACAAGAGCCGTTGTTCATCAAGGGCAAGATCACACATCCAATATTCCTATTCCTACTACTAGTAGCGGTACCACTAATTCACGTCGTCATCCCTCATCGTCAATAACTGCATCCACTTCCAAGTCAGCGTCGTCGGCAAGAGGAAAAGCTGCCAAGAAGGCAAGTGTTTATAGAAGCTTAGAAATTGTGCTGGCGTTGACGATAATATGATAATGCTTACAAGATGATGGTTTTAATGAATAAGCTCATATATAGAAAACCATAATGTCACGTCATGCCGCTGCTACATGCTACTAAAAATTCTTATTCATTCAACGATAATTACCATTTCCATATTTCCATGCTGCTTTGTCTCCGCGAGTACACGGGATTCATCCATGCCACATACTTGATTCAATGCTATTGCTCCATAGAACGTATATAACAGAAGCGCACAAGTCATATTATTTTTTGATGACCCTTTTCTTCGTTTTTACTATTTGTACATTGATCATCTTTTTAGATTTACATGGACTACTAATGTATGTCCATGCATACGATATTCAACGTCACCGTTGTTGTCATCATGATCATCTCTTCCACCACCACCATGTTTGCATTGATAGGGAACATTTTATGCCAGAAAGTTACCTTTACCTTCTCATCATCATGATCATCAGCTTCCTTCTCTACCATGGCACTTGCTTGTTGTTTTGCAATGTTTATGGCTTGTAGGTATGATGATGATGATAGTTTTTTCTTGGCTAGCCACTTCTCGCTGCACAATAATCCGCGAGAAGTTCACTGTCACTATCATTCACCAAGTAGATAGAAGAGAGGAGGCTCCCATGATCATCATCCTGTGGAGTGAGATGTCCTAAAAGTATCTATTTTTCGAATGATACAAGCGTACATCGTGTTATCAGCAGCGCAGCCAACATTTACCGACTCTGGTAGTAGTAGAACTCGTTCTCCTATAAAATTTTATCCAACTTGGAGTTATAATCAAGTTGGAAAGGAAGTTGCCCTTCTCGTGACATCAAATTTTTATGTTGTCAACTGGTCGTTTCCTTTTGACCTGATTTCCTAAAGGCCAAAGTGTAGATGACTTTTTGGTCGTTGTTTGTGAGTGTCTTTTTGATAGCATTGTCATTATAGCAAGGAGATAATGAGAATGATTAAAAAGTCTTGCATCAAGTGGGATTGTTAATTGTGTGATGGTAGTATGCTATAGTATATGCTCATTTACATGATAAGCAAACAGGCGAGGCTATGCAAAGCGGTGCATCGAAAACTTGAAGTGCGTGTGTGCAGCAAGTGAAGAGGGAGGAGACTTAATCAAGTGCAACAAGCAGAGCTAGTGCAGTGTCAAAATGCATTTTCGCACTTTTGTTTTTGCATTGGAGTAATTTTGTGCAAAAACTTGTTATCACTGACGAATGTCAAGGACTGAAAAAGCGTATTGTCAATTGGGAATTCAAGATCCAATGCACATTTATGAAAGCATAATAATCATATTTATATCTTGAAAAGGTTTTCTAAAGATCCGGTTCGCTGTTCGCAGCAGGACATTATTGTAAAGATCACGGCAAATCGTGAGACCATCTTGCTGGACAATATCAATTTTCTCTGCAAATCTTTGAATATGCTATGTTTTATATTGAATTGCACAGAATAGAATGACGATATGGAAAAGAAAATTTAAGCTCTTGTTGCAAAAAAGTTTTGATGTGGAAAGTGTTATAAAAGTCTTTGTTCCGGGATATTAAACGCACGTTGTTGCTAATCCAATGTCAGCAACACATAAACTCACTTGCTTTAGCTTTGCTTTGTGTGGAATATTTTTATTGATCAGACACCATTTGCACCACAGTAGTTGGGAAATCAGGCATGACAGTCGATCACTTGACCGTAGATTACTACTACAAGAAGGGTTACCATGAGTCGGACAGATTTTACCGGCGGCTGAGTGATAACTCCTCAGGAGTTTCCTCTGGATATGATGAGTCAGCATCTTCAGATACCTCCGAAGGTCCTGATATCACGGTATCGCGGTCAACAACTCCGTCTCTGGTAATACTTTTTTCTATCGGAAAACGTCTTTGAAAACATGAAAATGGTTCTATTTTACTATCCATAAAATATGGCTAGTTGATTGTTGATGGTCATACAGCTTTAGATTTAATGCCATGTATAGCAAAAAATATCAAAATATTAGTTCATACTTCCGCTTGCAATGAAGGGGCAAAATATTTTCCTACAAGTCAAGTGCATGGTCAGCAACACCCATAATAATAACCCCCGTTATGCATTAAAGTGCATCCAATTGATTTAACGTACACTTATCAAAAGGCAAGATGAAGAACGAGAGTCATGTAATAATGGGGCATGCTAAGCTACCTGCAGTTTACGATTGTACATGCAGCAATGTAAAAATATGTTTAAAGTTGTAAAAAAGTCGTAGCGTCTTCCTTTTTTATAGGGATTCACCTTGCGTGTTATTGCTGTACCTGCCGAAATGTTATTGCGATATCGTGCTTCTATCATAGTTTAGCTTAAAATTATGAGACATATTGGCATTGCCGCTTTGCCAATATTTTAAGGTTTGAAGTTTAATGGCAAGGTCGCATTGATCATTATCGTTATATCGTCAGCGTCATGATTGGCATAATATTTCGTTGAATTACTATCATTATATAACCGTTTCTTGTGCGTATCAACATCCGTCTTTAGGTTCCTTCAGCTGACGATGGCCTGGCATCAGGAGCTCGTTCACGCGTTCAAAATGACGGAACAGATTCGGGGAACTCTAGTGAAAGGGTTTGCCGAAAATTTATACTAAATATCTATCTTTGTTCAGTTTTGATTTTGATAGTACTGCGTATGAAAATGATGAACTAAACTAAATCGGCATACTTTGTCTTGCGAATTTTGTTATTCTAGGCCTATACGGAGGTACGACTCGAAATCGAAGGAACCAAAATCGAACTCTCAGGCGAGAATGTTTCAGACACCACGATTCAAGTGGAGGATGATAGCACTCGACCTGAGAACTTGCCGAGTAAAGTAATGATAGTAACTGGTGATAGTCAAAATATAGTGGTAGACCTTAGTGGAGTGCCACTAGACCTCAAAAATGCAATTGTTTCCGGTACTGCACTGATTACACTGCCGGACGGTCTGGACAAAATGCTCCAGCCGGGTTACACCATGATTACGATACCAGCCACAAATACTACTAGACCAATGTCACCCATGCACAGTCAGTTAGTTGGGGAAGGTGACGTATCAACCGTGGGCCCGGCTGGTCCCCTACGGACAAATAAACTGAGTAAAGACGGAGTCATGAACATTGCTATTGGACTGGATGACAACAAACCGCTGGTGACCAGTGGAGGCTCCAGCGGCAACAGTAGTGATGACGAATGCAAATTATTTGCCACAAAGAACAAAGCCCAGATATGGGATGTAATGCAGCAGACAGTTGGAAAGCAACATGATGGGGGAGGAGGAGGCAAAGGAAAAAAGAAAATTACCACAATATTCCCTTTCCATCCCAACCAGGATGCTTATGTAAGTGAATCATGATGAATGATGATCTAATTCATTTTTTTAATTTGCATTAGTCATAACAAGCTTGATACATAAAAGATTTAGATATAAGATAAACTCCAGTTGAAAATGGTCTGTAAAGTACTGTCAGCGGTAATAATTTCAGGTATTAATGGTTTTTGTCAGCATTCATTCAAACTGTGTTTTTCAATATGCGGGGGTGTCCTTGAAATGACTTTTCTTCTAGGGGTTGTTTGGTGTTACTACAGAACAAAGAGATGTAACACGATTTTGGAATCAATGTTGTCAAGAATAGCAAACAAGTGTTTTCCTATTTGTCATGCCTGCTTTAGAATATGAAGCTTTTATTCAATTTTAATGCTACGAAAGTCAATTTAACGTAATGTACTAATGTACATATCTAATATCTCAGGCACGATCATCATTTTGTGGCTCTGCTTTTTGAAGTATTTATAACATAAACAAAATTGTTGTGACATGAATCAGAAAAAAAACTGCCATTTACATGTAAACTATAATAAGGTAATTAGTTTGGGCGACACTATTCCTGGATTAATGATTTACTCATGATCTAGCCCGTAAATAGTATAACATTTAGATAATTTTAAGAGCTTACTCACGACAAAGCAATTAAACAAGCAGGGATACCTACATTTCATTTTAGTCATTAGTTGAATATGATGTACGTTTTGTAAGGCGCGTACTACTAAAAAATTAATTGTTCCAATCTTCCGGGTTTCTGGGTACGCAGTACACTTTGGTTTCTTTGAAGATAGTAAAAAAGTTGTGGAACAATAAGACCAGCGGATGCGTTCTTGTTTCAAAGATTTTATGCTATTTTGAGATTATGGTTAGACTACAAGCAATTCTCATTAAATATTATCACGCGGACAAGGTGTTTTTTTGGCGATAAAGGTAAATGACTTTCTGGTAGGTAGGACTATGCAGATTGGTGATTTCATCATTCATATTATCATTATATGCAGGAAAAGAATGTCAAATATTAGTACTTTATATGCAATTTTCTGGCACGATACTAATAATGATGTAGCACTACCGGTAATTCAAACCAGAATAAATTAATGAACAAGTGAAATAAAATGTTGGAATGGACTCATTAAAAGATCAGCATTTGCACGAGAAACAAAGAAATTTAGAGTTAGTTTTTTTGCGAATGCGATAATTTGCTAATTGACAGTCACTTTGTAGGTTTTCATATTTGAGCAATCGTTCATCCTATCGATTTCATATTGCACATAAACCAATTCTACAGCAATATGGATAACAGCCAAAACCAGCTAGAGCATAGAGCCTAGAATCCCAAGTTTTTTAAAACGGCATTTTTTCTGAAGCTCTTTTAGTCCTTCAGAATGAGCTGTTAATGTCATTATATTTTTGCTTAGAATTTTTCCACTCTTCTGTACAATAAGATTTACTTTTTTGTACCAAACAATACGAATGCGGATGTAAAAATATTATTATACTATCAACTATCGTCTTAGCGCAATGATTGTTACCCATTACCTAAAAAAATTGGCAATGTGTCCACTTATGTGCTTATGATTTGCTCATTGCTATTATGAGATTTACAGATTTAGTGAACAATCAGCGAAAAAAGACGCGGTGTATCAAACGGCCCTGGTTGTTTTTTCTTCGACAACTCATCTGCTATTCTATTCAATAAAAAAGTTGAATTTCTCCTAATAGCTTTCATGCGTACACGTGGGTATCTTTTAAAATGCAAAAAAATGCTAGAAGTACGGCATACCATGTCGACAAGCTAGAAACACACCGACATATCATAATAGCGTGGCAAATTTACTGCTTTTTTATCATTAATCAGATTTTACGATCTTTTTTTCATGTTAACACAAAACTCAAATCTCATTTTTCTATTTATCATAATCAAGAAACAGGATCAGCACCAGTTAATTTCTGATTTGGTAATAACAGCGGTTGTAATAGACTTAAAAGCTTTGTTTTGGTGATATATTGGTCGCCCTCTCGTTGTTAACTTAACCCACATAAAAAGTAAAAACAATAAGATGTGTTATACTATTATGAAAAGAAAAAGTGATGAGCACGAGAGTGAAGATGATGCAACCTTTAAGAAAAAAGAGTATTCAATTAGAACAGTGTTATGAATTCCGAGCAGCAGCAAAAAGCAAAAAAAGCAAAAAGTCGCCTTTTATGCAAATGGATAAATGTTGGTAAAGAAGTGACAGCCGCTCCGCGACTGTTTTATGGAAATTCTATGTTGTAAAGTAAGATTTCGCGTGATGCCTATTTCACTTGTTGGTTCCAATGCAGACAGTCAAATCCTTTTTTATTAAAGTTTGCAAGATTACGTGACGCGAGATGAATTCAGTTTTTTTCTTCAAGTACACAGTAGACGGTCGCAATTATGCGCTCAGTATCAGAAGACCCAAATTGAAAGGTAAAAAAGGGAACCAGGAAGTTTCACACTGGCAATGATAGTAGCCGCTTACATGACAAGACACTATGCAATATCTCCATTGAGAAGAGTTTTTTTTTTCTTGAAGAGAGTAGGATATTCTACTTTTATTCTACGTTTTACTTGGTAAATACGTGTTTGTCCACCTACCTTCCCGAGAACAAGCACTGGTTGGATCATCTTTGACTAGTTTGAGTATTTATGAGCAAGTGTACATTTCTTAATTTACATTTTGTTCAATTATCAATTCATCAGAGCTTCATCAATTGAACATTTGAGAGCTCTTCATCTTTTGTTGCGAATAAAAACCTATGATATGTTTTCAATCATCAGAGAGTCGGCAAATTGAATATATTGGAGTGTATAATGTAATAATGGAAATAATGAATTGTTATATTGAAATGAGATGGTCAAGCAGCAATAATTGTAGCAGTCATAATATCTCTATTAACGCTCATTATAAAAATCAAAATTCAATGTACGTTTTTGACATTTCTTTTGTTCTCTTTATAGTACTATAATACATTTCCAGCATTGTTTTGTAAAATGTATTTTATTTTGTGGTAATATAGGTGTGGAGTAATATGTCAGTTACGAATGTACGAAATAATATCCAATATCAATATCAGTGGAGTGAATCAAGTGGGTAGCTTGCGGTGGCTGAGCACGCTCCATCAGCAGAAAGCAAATCCACCACGACCATGCCATAAAGCAATGTTAAAATGTGAGGCGTAAAAAATATTTGCAGGTATCAAGATATTTGGGAGGTTGTTGTTTGGATTGGATAATGGCACCACATTCTGGTGATGATAGGCTTGTAAATAATATTTTTACTGCTGACAATCACTGCTTCATGCGTACGGACAGCAAGTCATACATTCATACTTGATACATTATTCTGTGCACATGGAATCTCAATTTTTTCATAATCCTTTCAAACAGGATCCAATTTTTAAAATGCTGAAAGTAGAAGTGGTTTTCTGAAAGATGAAGAGCAAATATAGCAAACCAGGCATTATCAGGTTACAATCATCATGTATCATGCGTCTCTGTTTTCGTCCGTTTATGTTGGCATTTTTCAGTTCTATATGCTGCCCATAAAATAAGCAGATTGTCGGACTAGAAGTTTTATTATGAATTTGAAACAAAGACACAAGCAACGTTTTTTATTTCTTATGATGAATTGCTTGTTTAATACACACATCAAAATGTATTGCAGATGAGGAGATAGTGCGAAAAATCTGACAGACGAGGTAGCTACCATATTGAGCGGGTGCGTACGTTGGAGGAAAAACTGGGCATGCCAATTACACCATGTCTAAACTCCAAACTCGTGGCAGGTCTATATATTTTACAAACACTTCTTCTGAAGTGGGATGTTGAATTTACTGATTGCCTGATTCTGTCAGGTACAAATTTTCGGCACAATGATTGTCAAGCCGTCATGTTCAGTTTATATGCACGCACAAATGCTAAACGCGTTTTGCACACAGAAACGCAAAAAGTATTTTTTGGCCCGAGTGCATGGTTTGCTGACAATTGCGTCTTTATCAAACTACCAGTTTATATTTTAAATAACAACAAGCAATAATATGAGAGTAACGCATTTTATTATTACAGATAGATAGACTGGTTGTTGTTGTTTGTTGTCAGTGCATTGCTTTCTGCATATTATCGTCAATGTAAACTGCAATTGCAATGTCAAGGTCATTAAAGCGTCTTTTATTCATTCTTGCAAGATCCATTCAAGGTTTAGGACAAAAACGATGAAAGGGAAATTGACAAAAATGAACAAAAATAAATTTTTACTGCATCAAGTAGTATATTATTTAAATAATGGATCTGTAAAAGCAGGAAAATATTTTGAATAAATTTTATTTAGGCAAAGACATTTTTACAAAAACATATTTTGTCCGACCCTAATACACGCAATCGCTATCCTTTCAGAAAACTTATATAATTATTTCAAGAATGGTAAGACCTAAGTAAATGGTCTTCTACCGCAGGGCAAACGTAGTAAAAAAGAACTACTTTGTGATTTGATTCATTTGACCACCTAATCAAGTCTCAAGATACTACGGCAGATAAGGCAGATTAAATGCTGCGGGACATAATTAGCTGTCACGGCACTGTTCCTACCGTTTGTTCGTTAGCTCGCTGTGAAAAGAGACATTAACAAGGCGTGAATTTGACTTTACTTGATTGACAAAAGGATGCAGCATTCTTTTTGCGATTTTTTACATAAAAATGATTGTTATATAAGTTCATGGCAGACTGTTTTCTTTCGTTTGAATTGAAACGTAAGTGGCAAATTGGAATGATTTTTTAAGGAAGAGGTTGGAATCGTAATGACAGCTTACAATATTTACTGAAAAAAGAACAGAATCGAGTACTAAAGTACTTGCAAGCACTTGAAAAGATATGCCCTTGATCTTCATTTTTTGTTTTCATGTCGTGTTCTTCTTAAGTTCATTCGTGTGTAAGGCATTAGGAATTCGTGAGGTCTTGCCCATCGATGAAATGACTCCGACGACGGCTTCGTCGACTTGTTGATTGTCTCACCTGAATTAAGTAGCAAACAAGATACGAAATTATAAAAGTGGTAGCACATTCAGCATTATATAAGCTATTATATCATTCACTTGGTTTTGCTACACATTTAATTGGAGAATATTGGAGATGTACAATACTCATCCAAAGAAAATTTATTATCACATGGATTTTTTGTACAAAAAACAATTTTAATTATTTGTAACAGCATGAATTCTTCACGCAGGCAGATATTTGAAAGGTTGAATCACGAAGCGTGTTAAATTCAACGATAGATTAATTGATTCTTTTATTGAATTTTTTAATCGAGGAAGATATTTTACGAAGCTAATTCGAGTGTCATTTTAAGTCAGAAAGAAAAAAAGGTGCAACATACATCAAGATTTAACCAACGATTTGTAAAATAAATGAAAACAAGTTGCTAAACGAAAGTCGTAAAGTGGAACCAAATTTTTAAGATAGTCCATCACTGTAAATTACCAAGTCGTGGTGGTACTACTGATTGCATAGCTGAATTGTTATTTAGGCAGGCCTTTTTCATGTAATTTGACTATTATGATGGAATAATATACCTATATTGTGCTGTTGTGAGATGAGTAGACTCACTGGTTGGTGATGGTCAAATAAAAGCGCAGTAAATTGACGCTATTGGCAAAACTTAATTTGCTAGAAAATGATAATTGCAAACAAATTATGAACAATCTTAGAAGGTTTTGGCTACATAGTTATGTTTTATTTTATGACTAGCAAAAAATGTTTAAAATGTGTGACTGGACACGTACTTTGTGTCGACTTTCACCTCAGCAGAACGCAGGCACCAATTTGTAAAAATTCTTAAGGACAAACCATATATCATTAGTGTGTGTAGTTAGGTATAATTTATAAATGACAACATATTAAACTTCGAGTCACATTTTAAGTGTACACATGCGTAATGGATAAGTTTCATCGTTCTCTTCTCTACACGTGACCATTGTCGTGAGTGATACTCCTTTGGTTGGGAATGGCTAAAATCTGTCCTTTGTCACACTGGTTCTGTATGTATGAAATCATTCTCTCTGACAAAGTCGTCAATTATTGTAATCAATTTCTTTAGTGAAGTCAACAAGAACGATTTTAGGCAAGAAATGCTGGCTATATAGAAGTTCATGTTTTATGGAAAAACAAATAATTGTTTCAGTTTCCATCCTCGTACGACCAATTATGGTTTCAGAAATTATTTCGGTTGCGCACGCATTGCGTTACGCACCTATTTTATCATCATGTCTGAAGGGGCGACCTTTGTGTAAAAATTATTAGATTAATTTTCCGTTAAAGGCAGTCCGTGACACACGTGGATGGTGAATCTGCACTTATTACGCACACTGCACTGGTTTTCAGCATTGAAAATACGCACTGCATGAAATGTGTTATTAAAAATGTCAATTTAATGCTGGTGTTTGTGATGTGATAATTGGTATGTATTTCATGAACATGGGTTTCCTGCATGCTACACATTTTTATTAAAGTGACAAGTCTGATAAGTTGAACAAGATTGTATTTACAACTTCTGTGTAAAGATATTGCCACATAGTCAATAGGAATACAAGAATATTCATGTTATATCCTTTCTAAAACGTATCATAAATTTTACAAATTATTGAGAATTGGATTGAAATTTCTTCCTCAAAAGTAATCAGAAATTTTCGATGATGCGTAAACTTATTTTGTCAGAATTTGCAAAAATATTCCACACAACCAATATGCAACAATGGAAAAATTTTGGAAGGGCATTCCAAAAAATTAATTGAAACGATAGTGTGTAAGGGCGCGTCTACATAATATTTACTCTTACGAATCGTTTAGTAGTAATAACATCCTCATGAAATGCATACTTTTATGTAATACTCACCTCACTAACAGCCTTTTTTACACGCACAATTACAGGTAGGGAATACCTATTATACGCAATATGTGAAACCATGATAAAGAAAAAAAATAATATTTTTTTCAATCGTATATAATTTCAATTTACACAAACAAAAGCCTTACAGACCTTGCCAATGTCAGTGAATGAGTATAGCCCTTCATAATAATATTCAACAGAACGCTTTGGCTGAAATAAAGTGTACGCTTTGCTTCATTACATCGATAATCGTACTTCTTCCCAATGACCAAACGAGTACAGCGAACAGCAACTTGTCTCATATTGACAAGGAAGTTCCCAAACGATAAAGTTTTATCAGTTGCTGTTTAATGCTAATAGTCTGGCAATGTTACATGTTTTAGAAACTTTATGACGTGACGTGCCTTTAAAACTGTTAAACTTCAAATTACGCATCAATTTAAGTCCACATTTAAACCTTTGCCAATGACAGGTAAAAATGGTCATATTTATGAATGATAAACACTGGAGTAGCTCATTACCAGGCCTTCACCTTGATGTCATACTTGATGAGAAATTCGCGCTTATAAGTACAAAGTGTGTAAACTAAATAATAACAATATTTTCTTGTTTTGTTTTGCACATTTTCTTCAATTGGACTGCCTTAAATGGTAATAATAATGATGATGGACGACATTTACCATTCACTGTGCGTGTCCAACATTTCATTCTCTGGGGCAAAAACAACCACTATAACAATAAAGGAATCTCCCGACTTTACCATTGAGGGTCATCGACTGGATCGCCAAAGGAAGAAAGTTGAGCTTGAGAAGAGAAGAAGATGCGCCTGTCGACTCTGTGGCATGCTGTTTTTTCTGGTGGCGTTTCTGGGAGTTCTCGTCGCTCTCAGCATGATTTACACCAGAGGTCAGCGGTATTTTGGGTCTGTATAGCAGCAATATAAAAACGTAAACCGTTAGGAACTATTGGCATGCAAATTAGTTGCCGTATCGCGCATAAATGAACATAAATATCTGTGCATTACGTAAAAAATGTTTGTAGGAAGAAGAGGATGTGTTTTACGTTTTTTGTTATTCAATGAGATGATGTGGTGATTACTGAAGCTACTTTTCGATGACCAAGTCAAAGATGGTTATATAAGGACTACTTGATTGTGTGTCTACCAAACCAAAACCCTATTACTACTCTAATCTGCTAATTTTACATGGACTTACAAATGTCCACTCACTATACATTATTTTTACCAGTATCAAAAATTCTTTATATATTATTATACCATTTTGTACCTGCAATTAGCGTATTTTGTTCTTAAGAATCATTAATACGCACAATCGATGTATTAATAGTTATATATAGACTCTGCATAAGTAGGTAGGTATATAACAACCGAAATTTACATTTTTGTGAACAACATTCCAACACCCACACACGTAAGCAAAAGGTTAACAGAGACGAAAAACGAGTAAAGAATTATGCTCCTCTGCTAGCATCCCTCCTCCCTCACCCTCAAATTCCTTTGAATCTTGTCATCAAGCTAATATAATTTTATGAATACAATACCTGTAAACTCAGTTTCCTAATTGTCAGAAAATGTTTGGCTGCATCATTATTGTTATGTGGTCTGCTGGATTCAAATCATGTACATGATGAGTACCACTACTACTGCTGCTGACATAAAAGACTTTTACACTTATCTGCCGCTATGATCATCATCCCTCAGGATAGTAATATATTTGACATTAAATGGCTGAACCTTGTGAAATGAACATCCTTCCTTTTTCTTCTTTTAGTGAGATTATCATCAATGAAAGGTCTCAAAAGTCAGTGCACGAGCGTAATCAGTAAATTGCATAAAAGTACAAAAATGTCAAGTTTTTTATTCTTTTCGCCAAAAATACTTTGTTCGATTCTTAATTGCATCTTTACATTTACAAAGTTTCTGCATTAGAAAATTAGCAAATATCTCTTATTTTTCAACTCGACAATACAAAACGTGCGCACTGGCAATCCTTTTCAAGATTGCAAATAATTTTTTTGTGTAAGAAATAAATGAATAAGGCTTAAGAAGCCTCCAGATAAATACAAAAGGTTGATGATATGATGATGATTTTACATGGTCATTCCCATCCTGCTGTAGTGATCAATGATGGATTAATCAACACTGAAATTCATCTTGTTGATTAGAGGTTTCCAAAAAGTGTCCTGAGAGGATGATGATAAAAGCTGCGCATTTATAACATTAGTTGACAGCAATGTAGACTAGCACAATTTAGAAAAGACTTGTTTACCTAAGGTTTTACCGTATGTCCTATTGAAGAAGGTTGGCTGTCCGAATAGAACCGGAATTACATTTTCCTTTTTTGGGTATTCTTCTAGATAATTACTACTTTGGTAGACAAATGTGATTAGATGACGCAATCAAGAAAAACACTTTTCGTGAATACGGATTTTTTCACATTTGTTTCAGAGTTTGTCTAGATTTTGGATAAAGCTAAAAAGGAAAATGCAGTTCTCCTCAATGCAGGAAGTATCATAATTTATAATTGCAGTTTTACCCGCATAATGAATGATATTTTTGCAATAATGAGTAAGGTCAACGGATCCTTAGTCAACAATATGTGTCGTCAGCAGTGTCTGGAATTTTTCCCAGTAGTTTGCCATCTTCAGAACGGACTACGCGTAGATATGTGACTATTCAAACGTATGCTGTAAGTTTTTGATCATGATATATTATGACATGTTGACGGGCTAACAGCCAAACATTTTGTTAGTACACATTTAACAAGATTGGCCTTTACATTTTAGCATATACTAACAATAACGTACAATTTTCCCCTTAAAAATGCTAGGAATCTTTGGCAAAAAAATGCTGACGAAATATGGAAAGAATTTTTGTGTAACCTTTACCTTTATAGAGTACCTTGACTTTTAATTTAACTCGTATTGTCGTAACGTGCACAAGTCATGCTAGATGATGATTTTAGTGGACAGTATAATATTGTGATGTATTGCTTGTTTACCTAAAAATTCTAGCAGTTTGTAGTACTAGAAGTTTTGCTTCACACTCACTTGTAGTCCAACTTTACAAACTGGAATGCTTCTGGTGTGGTGCATTACTGGCCAGTTTGTAAAACAGATATTTATATGCAACGTGTATCATATATTACCACTTGTAGTAAACTTTATTTGGCATGAAAAAGTATGCTGTCATGAATTGTGTCGTCTTTTTCGTAATATTAGATTACGCTGGTAAATCAAAATTTAGTTCTTGTTTGCATTTTGTATGCAAAAAACTTATACTTTGATTTATCAAACTTCTAACCACACTACAAACCTTTAACTATTTGTGTATGTATACATATATTAGAAGTATTTTATTGCAAAAATGTTTTATTGTTTAAACTGTAAATATATAACCTATTGTATACATAATTACCGTAAATATTTGTAGAAATGTTTTTACTTTTTCTCTCTTTTTGAGTACGGAGTAGTCATGCTGTTCATGTATTATCTATATCTAGTTTTAATTTTATTACGGTTTACTGTGACTGTCGACAGTGGCTAAACCAGTATATATTATTCTACGACTTTCGCGAATCTTTACGAATTATTCAGTAGAAGTGGATATTATAGTTAACCAGACTTCATAATGTACTGCAGTAGTAGAAAAGATTGAGGGTCAGGTTGGACACACAGGTTCATAAATATACATGCATCATTCCAAACTAGAAATGTCCCAAAAAGACGAGCAATGCAATATATGACAGTCTATTGTACTATTTAATAATCTAATAGCTTCTGTTAATAGGATTACTTCTTGTAATAAATTAAATGTTTTAGAGAAGAGTAAAGGTTGATTTTGCAGTTGTACATTTAGTACACAATATACGCACATCTTTTTGTTTGCTGGGTATAGGTTGTGCTATTAATGAAAATGACTTTGATATCGGATAATAAGTACTGAAGAATTTACAGGGGTGCAATTTTCAATGCAGATTACCGTGATTTTCCTTCTTTGTTTGTATTTTATTGTCATCTTATTCAGTGTAAAAAATGACTGCAAAAATTCTTTGCTCTATTATTGTATTTTAAAAATATAGCATTCCTTCATTGTTGTTTATTCTTCCATCTTCTTAGTGTCTTTCCATAAAATTTTTAACTGATTGCAATACAAGTATTACTTTGTCCAGTTATTGTCGCTTTGTAGAATTTAGATCTATGAGCAGATTGATAAGAGTGCAAAATTGTGACTGGATTTTGTTAAACTTTACTATTATTAAACTAGCCTTCCGTTGTATTCTCTCTGTACTCCATGAATTATGCAATCGAAGTGTATAAGTCGTTTCGTTGAGTATTTTTGTTTATCTATAAGCTTTTGTTGGTTTTGTATTTAATTGTTTAGTTAGGAAAAGTATAAAAACAAAAATGCTTAAATATGCTACAATCAGTAGAAATGCAATAGAAAATTCGAATGAAATAAATACTGTTCCTGCTGGACTTGAAAATTTAAAAACATATTGGTCTTATTGGTGCATAATTCAATTTTGGTTTTAGTCATTTTACATGCATGGTGTCTGTGGAACTTTGAAAAATTCCATTTATCTATATTTTAACATTTTACAGCCGATTCATACTAAAAAGATTCACATTGCCATCGAGTCGTATTGGAAGGTAAGTATCAGATTTCTTGAGGGCGTCTGTGTGAGCAACGCATTCAAATCATACAGTTTCATTCAATATGTTTAAAGTAAAAGCAACGTATGGTTTCGAATACCAATAATTGTACATTTACCCATAACAGCTTGCTTTACTAACATGCAATTTCATTCATGCTTTAAAACGGCATGTTTAGGGAGTTTTCCAGCAAAACCTACTTTACGATTTCAGTACAGTATTGAACAAACATTGAATACTTTCGGTTTGAATGCTTGTTTCCCGTCGTGCATAAAGTTTTAAAAACTAGCAAATATGGTTTCTGAAATAGTTTTCAAACACATTTTGTGCTTGTTGATTTCTATTTACAACACAAAGGCAGCGTCGATTTCAGGTAAGCTGGAAGCGTTTCCACTTCAAATTTGTTTCAAAAAGCCCCAAACGCTTTGTGAGCAAAAGTGACACGTTCCTAGGTTGAGCTAACGATTTATAAGGGGAATAAATTGCTTTAACATTTGACAGATATAACAAGGCTGAGACAAGATTTACTAAACGGTTATGACCCTCATAGCCGACCTGTTCAAAATCATCAAAATGCTACTGTTGTGAGAATCAACTTCATGTTGAAGGGATTTGAGCTGGTAATAAACGTTTTCTGACACTTGCCATATTTTATTACAGAATTTCGCTTGTTGGCTTTTGCCTTACTTTTTAAACCAACTTACGTTTTAGAACGAGCGATCTTCCATACTGAATGTGTATGCTTGGACAGTTTTGGTAAGTTTCTCAAAAGTGCAAGCCAAAACTTTTGTTAAAGATTCTAATTGAAGTTTGATTCTTCAATGAGATATGGGAAGATGAGCACATGAAATGGGATCCAGCAAATTATGGAAATCTTACGCGGATACATTTTGCATCCCACGAATTGTGGCAACCGGATTTGACGGTTTATAATAAGTGAGTTAAGCAGCATAAGGCAGTTGGAAACTCATGAACATAGCCACTTTGTTCTTCATAAATATTCATTTGATTTCTCCAACACAGCCTGGATAAGAGCGAAATAGACCATTTTGGAAACACTCGAGTAGTGGTCTTCAATACATCCCACGTGGTTTGGGTACCTCCAACCAAGTTCCAGGTAGGATGTCAAACTAATCTTCGCAAGTGGCCTTACGACCAACAGACTTGTACAATTGTAGTCGGATCATGGGCTCACGATGGATCAATGCTGGATATTGATATACCTGCAAACGTAACAAGTGTAAGCAACTGCGCATTTTTTAGCTTAATTTTCCATCATGAGAACGGTTCATATAATGAGCTCGTCAATGTAGATGGACACTAGTGATTTCAAATCAAACCGAGAATGGGATTTGGTTGGAACGACATTTGCAAAGAGGGTACGCTATTTTTCCGGAGTGCCTGGCGTACCCTTCCCCGACATTCTTTTGACTATTACGATGGCACGAAAAGCACCGTCTCATACGGCATGCATTGTGGTACCTGGTTTAGGTAAAAGAACCAACACTACATTTATCTTTGTATTTATGGTATTGTCAGAAACTTTACACTTACCTTCATTTTATAGTTATTGCATATGCCGTTTTAATTGCTTTTTGGATACCTCCTGGATCCACTGAGCGGCTCTCAATTCTCTTGGTTGCGATTCTCATAAATGTAATCTACTTATACAATATTTACAACATGATTCCTAACAATGGAGACAGCGTCCCACTAGTCTGTACGTCTGAAGAATGTCGATTTTTACTTTTAAAAAGATACACGTATTTATGCATATGAATATAGTTTATCGAAATGTTCAAAGTAACCTAATCGATTGTTAATCACTTTGGCAGTGCTTTTCTACCGAGACTCATTGTTGATGCTGGCCTTCGCCTTGGTTTGGACAGTATGTCTCCGCTATCTGGCTGCCACAAAGCGAAACTCTCCTGTTCCACTTCCGGGTTTTATTCAGGGTTTCTTAGAAAGTCTTCCTGCAAAAATTTTATGTCTGGACCCTCGACCATCTACAGGACGACGAGGAGAAACTTCTGGGGAGACAAATGAACAGGGTGAAAGTACAGGAAATGGTAATCCGTTTGGCAGTGGCGTGGAGAAAAATAACCCGTTCCAAGAAGACTGGGCATGGCTGGCTCATCTATTAGATCGAGTAGTCTTCGTGATCTATTTAGTGGTTTACACTTGTTTTTATCTTGCCCTTTTATAAATCAATGCCCTATGAATTGTTTTCACTGTATTATTATTATGCAACAAGTATAACCCAATTTTGAACATTTGAAGATACAAAAACGTGCAAGAATCCATATATTAATGCTCATATTGAAAATCATAAGCATAACTTTTACTCATAACATACAAAACATGCCTGGTGGTATCTGTCGTCTGTGAATTTCAGACAAATTCACTTGCATCTGTATTTTTAACATTTTACAGATAACAGATTCATATTTAAAGGGATTAACATTTACTTTTGCTCTCCAGCCCTATCGAAAAGGGAGTATCAGATTTCTTGGGGGCGGCTATGTGTCTGATGCATCCAAATAGCACAGTATTCACTGTACTCACAATACAAAGCTACGTATACTGACAAAGGATTTTAAATGCCAATAATTACAGTTTTGCGCATTAAAGAATTGCTAATAATAGCTACCTTTACTTTAATGCAATTTCATTCATATTTCAAAACGACAGCAAAGGGAGCTGTTTTTATTTTCAATATTTCTCAATATTTCAATACAGTCAGTGGTAAACAAGCAATTCATTGAATCCTTGCCTTTCGTCATTCATTTGTAAAATTTTTAAACTTTAGCAATTATGGTTTCTAAAATAATTTGCAAATTCATTTTGAATATGTTAATAGCTATTTACAACACAAAGGCAGCATCGTTAACAGGTAAGCATCTATGATTTCAGTTTGTATTTTGGATCTGTTGTACAAAACCCCATAAAAATTTATCACAGTCAACAGTTCCAGATTTTGCTAATTTTTTTGTACATATTGTCAATAGATATATCAAGGCTACGAAAGGATTTACTAACCGGATATGACCCTCATAGTCGTCCTATTCAAAATCATCAAAATGCCACTGTTGTAAAATTCGATTTCCTGCTAAAGGGATTTGACTTGGTAAAGTTTAGTTGATATATGCCATCTCAACTCATATAATCAAGAATTAGTTTTTTGTAGTGATTTTTGAATAAATTCTTTAGGACGAACGATCGTCAACATTGAATGTATATGCGTGGACAGTTTTGGTAAGTTTTTCAATTATGCAACATAAACTTTCTTTGAAAGTTAAAGGGGGACTTTGATTCTTCCATAAGATATGGAAAGATGAGCACATGAAATGGGATCCAGCAAATTATGGTAACCTTACTCGAATACAGTTTCCAGCGCACGAATTGTGGCAACCAGATTTTACGGTTTATAACAAGTGAGTATAAATGCGTGAGATAGGTGGAAATGAAATAACACAATACTTCATACAAAATCTTATGATTTTTTCCACGCAGCCTGGATAAGAGTGAAATAGACCATTTTGGAAACACTCGACTTACCGTTTATAATACATCTTACGTGGTTTGGGTACCTCCGACAAAGTTCCAGGTTCCATGCCAAACAGATCTTCGCAAGTGGCCGTACGACCAGCAGACGTGCTTAATTATAGTCGGTTCATGGGTTCACGATGGAACGGATTTGGAAATTACTATACCCATAAATGCAACAAGTGTATGCATGTATTTTACTAGCTTTGTTATCGATCTCGATGAAGAAAGATTTTTTTCTGATGAACATGCATAATATTTAGATGAATACCGATGATTTCAAACCAAATCGTGAATGGGATTTGGTTGGAACCACCTTTCAAAACTGGGTCTGGTACTACTACGATGAACCTGGAGTACCTTATCCTGATTTACGTTTAACAATTACGATGGCAAGAAAAGCATCATCCCACACTGCATGCATTGTGGTACCAGGAATAGGTTGGGATCTTACAGTTCGATAACCTACACATATTACCCTTCGCCAGATTGTGACTTCAAACTTGTCTTCATTTCCTAGTCATTGCGTTTGCCGTTCTGATTGCTTTCTGGATACCTCCTGGGTCCATTGAACGACTTTTTATTCTCTTGGTTGCGATTATTATCAACGTTCTTTACCTGTACAATATTTACAACATGTTTCCTAATAATGGAGACAGCGTTCCTCTAGTCCGTAAGAATACATTGTTTTTAAAATATATATTTCATGTATAGATAATAGTTTCATATTAAGATTATTTTGTAGATTATAGATTAAATTATTACATTATTGACAGTGCTTTTCTATCGAGACTCTTTGATCATGTTGGCCTTTGCCTTGGTTTGGACAATAAAACTTCGCTACCTAGCTGCTACAAAGCGCAACTCCCCGGTCCCACTTCCAGGTTTTATTCAAGGGTTTCTGGAAAGTCTCCCTGCAAAAATTTTATGTCTGGACCCTCGACCATCTACAGGACGACGAGAGGGTGAAACTTGTTCTGGTGACACAAGTGAACAGAGTGAAAGTGCAAGAAATGACAATACATTTGGTATGGAGAAAAAGAACCCATTCCAAGAAGACTGGGCATGGCTGGCTCATCTATTAGACCGAGTAGTCTTTATGATCTATTTGGTGGTTTACACCTGTTTTTATCTTGCCCTTCTATAATTCAATACCTTACGTAATTGTTTTCACTTGAAACAGTTAATTAATTCTGAATGATTTCAGTATTTATTAGTATTATGCAACAAGTATATTCAATATTAGTGCATTTGATTGATAATGCAAATGAAGCAGCTTGCCCCGAACTGTAATTTGCAAGTAAACAGGCATGTACAACATGAACATAAAGATATCCCATTCCATAAATACTGGAGTTTATTACAGAGAAATGAAATCAAATCCAAAGTATAGTGTATATCTGTATATATAAATACTTAGAATAAAATTGTGTCATAAATTATTTATCAACAATAATAATAAAGACTACATCCTCACTTCTATAAAATGCCTTTGTTGAAATTTTTTACTATTTTTAGAAGTTTTTCCGTATATTATGTATATTTTTTTCGGCCATGGTCGTAACTGCAGCCAAACGACTAATCTGCCTTCCTATGTGTCATGTGTTTCTTTTAAGATACTTTTTGGAGTTCCCGTACTCGTATGTCGTGCAGAGGACGGTGTGTTCACTAAATTCTCAGTCAAATTAAATTGTACACGCTTCGAAGGAGTCTGTAAGTTGCTTGGACTTCCGGTGGCAGCGGCCACAATGGGAGAACGGGGTTCAGTTTGAGCAACTGCAAGTGGTACATCATCTCTTGATGAAAGAATGGGAAAGATTGAGTTGCTAGTGATCAAAGCTTGGATATTTGGATTATCCAGGTTGGGGGCTGGTCCCGTCAAATGTTGTATAAGCTGTGTACTCAGTGTACTGGTAGAAGGAAGAGGTGATCCAGTCTTTTCTATGTACGAATCATCACAAAAGCTCAAACTGGTCCTAGGTGTTCCCGTAGACTCAGACACACGGGTAGGCTTTGGTTTGGCATCAGGAGACAAAGGAAACGACTCAAAATCACTTATTGACAGCTCTTTTGAACGCACGTCAACAGACTCTTTGATTCTTGCTGCCATTAACTGGGTTTCTGATTTTTCCCATGCTCTTGACTTGGGTGCATTACTACCAGTGGAATAAAATGACAAAGAAGCTACTCTGCCAATTGGTCTATCGTCAAAATCTATTTAGAAAATATCAAAGTGAACGTAATATTAATTAGCACATAACGACTGAAGGTATTGAAATTATCGACTGATAAATTACTTACCATGTTTCTGAATTTCAGGAGATTCTTGAATGACTCTAGGTCTCTCAATCGATCCAGTTGATGTTGAAGTTGGAGCATATTTGCTAGCAACTGATAGAGCCCCACCCGGGGTAGCTGGACTTTCTGGGCATAAAACCTCGGCATCTAAAGCATAACAATACATATGTATAACTTTGTTTTCATTTCACTGCTCGAAAGGTGACATTTGAAATGTCACATTTCCTCTTACTTGTAACTGGTGATCCAAACTGGTTTGGTTGACTCAGCACAAGTTGTCGCCTGCTTCTGGCAGCTCTAAAAAATCCTGAAGGTGAAATTGGAGACTTTCCTTTAGGCGATTTAAACGCTGGAGACTTTGCTAGCCGGGATGCAGAAGACGATAATGCTATGAGTGTCTTTGAGTCTTTTTTATCGTTTTTGGGCACATCAAAAAGATTTCTCCGCACACGCTTTGGACTTATCTTGGCCCCTAAAACAAATAAAACCCAAGCGCAATACATATTATTGAAACATCAAAGGTTTCATTAAAAGTACGTCACTAAGTTTTGAAAAGTACCTGTGTTAGCCTTCTTCTGCGGATCCGACCTTCCTACCATGAAATGTGATGAAGATAATTTTGGATTTGAAGTGGCGACCATGATATGTCGTTTCAATTTTTTGGACCCACTTATCGGCTTTTTACTGGTATGGCTAGCTACAAATCTATTACTACAGTACAAAATATTAATTTCTCACATTAAACATTTGAATCTTGACTGTAATTGCGTAATTAAGATAGTATATATAAGAAAGTATATATAAGTAACCTTTTAGCTGTCGGCGAAGGACGATGACGCTTTTGCACATTCAGTTGTGATGCAGAGTCTTCAGGATATAGATTAGCCGAGGACGTAGATGAGATCATGCTAGAATCATCATCCCTTCTTGAACTACTTGGAACTGGAGATCCGTCCATGGCTAGCTGTGCCGGAAGTGGTATATTCATTTTCTTGTAAAGTGCTCGCATAAATTTGGTGCTTTGGCTATACCTATTGAAGTGAATCACCCAATTTGTATCAATTCAAAAACGATTAGTGCATTATGCGTTTTTTACAACATGTCATGTAAAACACTTACGTTGGCAGTAAAACCGTGTTTACAAAATATTCAGTTGGTGGATCAATTCTATATGCTTGGATAATCTGAAGCAGCCTTACTATTTCCATCAGCACATCTTCCATAGCATCTTCATCTGGTTCGATGAAGAAGCACCAAGCTATTTCGAGTCTCAAAATGATTTGCAGCTCTGTTTCCCGGAAAGTTGTACGCCTGTGCAAAAATATGGACTCTGGATCTTTTGCTGCTTTCTCCTTTTTCGGGTCTTGAGCATCAATGATTCTTCTGTTCAATGTGGTAAATTCAACTAGTAAAAGTTGCTCCAACAAAACCTTTGTTGTAACGGAGTCCTTCCTATAAAATTCCCTGATGGCATTAACTTTCTGTGGTGTAAATTTTACAGAAGCGCAGTTTACTAAAGCTTGAGCCAATGCAACTAAGCATGGCTCCTCTTCCTGAAGTATCATATCAGCAAAGGTTCGCAACATTTTTTGTAGCGTTTTCATCCAGGTAATTGGTTCCGCATCTTCAAGTTCCCCTTCTAAGTATGCTTTAAGTCTACGTTTAATTGCACTTAGTTCTCTCTCCTGCTTCTGCGTAATGCGCTTGATATCCAAGAGTCCTTCACCGCTACTCCTCCTCCTGGATTCAACATGAGCAGTTTCCTTAATTATCCGTCGTTCCACATGAGCCAGCATTTTCTTACTGCGTGATGTCACTAGCTTCGGGGCAGGTTCATGGAACACATGAAAACTTTTGCTCAGAGCAGGCCTTGACATAGGAACGGCTGGCACAGTTTCCAAATGTTTCTTTCGTTTGGCTCCTTGTACATTTGTAAAAACTCCGTCGTTTACCCAGTTTTCCAACCTTTGCTCTCTCTCACATAGCGAGTCCACCTCCACTGATTCTGATTCTGCATCATCGAAGCCACTATAACGATGTCTATCATGCCTTGCATATAAATCATCAGAATCGTACTCTAATCTTTTTCTCTTCCTATCTCCTTCTCGTAATCGCTCTCGTAATTTAAGTTGAAAGGAGTCCGTCGCAGAATTGTCATCTTCATAATGTCCAGAGGATATGCGAAAAGGTCGAAGGATTTTATTCTGGCTGTTCATAGATGCCTCCAATACACTTCCGCTTTTCAAACTACGACTAACTGATGCTGAATCAAAGTCTGGTGAGATTTTTTGCAAATGTTTATTTGCAACAGGGACCAACTTCTGTATATGCGAAGGTATATTCTCATTTTGCGCAGAAGCTTGCTGGAGACGGGAGCGTAGAAACGTTATATATGGAATAAGGCCAAGACTCATACAAGAACTGGACAAGCGGCCATAGTCGGCGGATGGCATTGAAACTATCTTGCCATTTCCTAAATATTGCAAGCATTTAACTATCTGTCTGGGATAACTCCCATTCCAGTCTGGATCAAAGCAATGGTTAGCATTTTCGGGAGCAGCCCACATATCCACAAAATTAAGCTGAATCCGTAACTTGTGGTGAAATGTACTGGAGAAAGCTGAGGGGAGCAACACTCCCATAAAATCTTTGGTTGAACTATTTGCCTGAAGATCAGCAAAGTCTCTAAGTTGCTTTTCTGTTCTGGGAACTCTGAGGAGGGCATAGACTGAATTTTTTGTAATAGGTTGCTGATCTCCATTAAAAGTCCTGGAAAAGTTTAGCTGCGACCCTTCTATCCAGGCAAGACTTGTGATAGCTTTGATAGCATCAGATAAGTACTTGACACGAGAACTATCATACTGAGCATACATATCCACACTACTTGCACCCCCACCTGATCCCCCTTTCATATGTTGCTGCAGTTGGGATTCAAAGTTAGTAAACGACTCATTATCAAGAGGCAAAAAGGTCCGTCCATCCCGATAATCCGCATGATGTGAAGAATCAAAAAACTTGAAGGACCATTGGACCCTTGAAAAGTCATACTCCTTCCCATTATTGGCTTCTTTAAGAAGAGTCACCAGCACAAACTCCTTCAACCATTCCAGCAAATCCGAACCTGGTAGCTTGCCCAAATCATCATCCTCTTTAAATGGAAACAGCTCCAGAGACTGATCCGGATCCGGTTTTATTTGCACATCTTGCTTGTCCGTCTCTAGTCCACCTGTTGCTGGATCCCGGGGTATTCCATTGACATCAATTAGAAAGACTATGTTGGATTGAGCCATGTTTCTGTAACTGCATTTAACAAGCAATAAAGTAATTAGCAAATCACTCAAATTATGTCACTAGGAATGACTTACACATTTGGCTTGGCTTACCTAAAAGTTTCCCAACTTTCCAAACTTCACATTCTGCAGTTTCACACATAAAACAACCTGTTCCAAAGTGCACTGGTTCACAGTGCCTGTCTAAATGAGGACAACAATTATGTGTCGTTATAACTGACAGAGATAGAAGAATTCCCAGAAACGTATGGTATCAGAGAGCAAACAGTTTATTACACAGTAAGTCCGCAAATAATATCATTCAATTGCATATGATTTATTACTTTAAACCACATTTAACATGCAAATAAAATTAATTCTGTTGGAAAAGCTGATGATGATGACGAGGCATCATACTAAGCCCACTGGTTCATATACATTAACATGCGATTAGTATTTTGAGAGGAAAAGGAACAGAGAAAGTGAATGAAAAAAGTTGGGGAAGGGAAGAGAGTATGTAAAAATGTTATTAACCCGAGAGCTTGATAGAAGCAAGACAGCTGCCTGCGCGCCCAAAGTTTCCTGCCTTTTCATCAGGCAAAAGAGTACACAAAACCAAGAGGAACGAATAGCCGTCCAGAGTTTCAGTTTCTGGTTGCAATCGAGTCAGAATGGATAGAGATAGCATTTAAACGCATTGCAGGAATACTCTAAAGGCAAGCTTTGCATTGCACTTATCGCTTTGTTGAAATGAGTTTTCCTGCATATTTTTCATGAAGAATGAACATCCTTAACGAACCTTTTTTCCCATTCATATATCCAATGAGAGAGGTATAGACGGTTTTGCTTGTTTCATGATTCATAGATAAATTCTCATTCCTTATCCAGGTACCAGGCCAGTACGATGCATATTTTTGGTCTGGAGTCTGGACTACTGGCTTTGTGGACCCAATCTTTCTATGTGTCTGTCTCATTGGGATTGCTGGTTATACTGGTTGATGGTTGGCGACTCACTACTGGAAAGGATTACAACGCTATCAGATTCAAATTATCACAAATTCTTACAAAAGTATTCTTTCTTGGTTTCTGCGATAGCGATGCTTGCTACTTACTACGTTGCATGAAAACTATCCGCTGCACTTGAAGAATGCAATATTGTACGATGTCGTTTTTTCTTTTTGATGTTCATGTTCACGTTCTTTTTTTAGTTTAAATCCCTGTTGGTTTCATCCCCTTTTAAAGCAATGTACATTACGTTAAAATGGAATATGTAGAAAATAGGTATCCACATTTTTTGTTTATGCGTTTCCCCTTTAAGATTATGATAATGACGACCATGCAATGAGTATTATGATTATGAACATTTGGTATAATAAGAGAAGTGAAGCAATGTTGTACGTACTGAGATTTAAATCCACATATTTTCCAAAAACCTTGTAACTGCAATAAAGCAAGTGAATATAGGTTGTCAAATTGGTAAGACTGTGGGAAGTTGGGAAAAGTGAAAACAAAGAGTTTCAGCGCTTTTTAACGTGCATGTGCAGTCCATGCTAAAATTCACATCTTTTAGTTTGCACCAAATTGCATGTATTTTCTTGCCCCAGATTCAACAAGTGCACAAAGTAGTGAACTATAGCGAATAGTAGTATAGCGTTATACTGCCTATTTACCTGTTTGTGCATTATTTTCTATTTGCACTAGCAACATGTCAATTAGTAAGCTGAACGGTTTTATGTGGGCGGTTGTATGGTACCATGTAGCACACAGGAAATTAGTGACAAAAGAATGGCGCATAAGTGTGTAAGTGGGTAAAAAATAGGTAAAGTAAATGATGGAATATTATGACAAATGTCTTCTTTCTGAATTGGACGTATTTTTTCCAAAATCATTATCTCATTTAAAATTTCTACTGTGCTGTAGTTTGAAGCTTGGTTTGAATAAAAAATATCTTTGTATACCTAGTTTGTACTAAGCAGCTCAGTTTGAGCTATATACTCTCTTAAAATCTCCACTCCAAAATTCTTTCACATAGGTGGTACTTATATCAAAAAAGCTTTTTTGTAACACATTTTATCACGCCAAAAACTGTCAACTGATTAAACAGCGGAAATTATTCCTTGTAAACAAAAGAGATGTCTGGGTAGTAGCCTCGTCGTGTTAAACAACTTTCAAAAATGCAAATGAGAATAAGGCATATAATGGAATATTACTAATTGCATGTAGCCATATTTAGCTTCGTTGAAATAACATCATCCTTTCTTTCTGACTTCCCTAACACTAACCAAACTGCGATATGATATGAAAAATAGAGAGTGAAAATTAGATATTCAATATTCATTGATGTTTAAATCAGTCGAAACTTAAAAATCGTATTTTTAGTCATTGCTTTCAATTTATTTTTATGAATAGCAGAGTCATTCGGACAGTCAGTTTATACGCGTAAATATGTAATATAATATTATAATATAGAATGCTTAAAATAAATGCTCATTTAAAGGCTAATCTGAAGTGTTAAATCATTTTTTATATATTAAATTAAACTAAATATTTTTACACGAGAAAAGATTCTTTTGAATTTGTATACGTTCCGTTGGGATTGCCATTAGAATAATTAGTATTAACACTACTTGCATCCACTGGTGGCTCGTTTTGTATTAATGTTTGTGGAAGAGATTCTTCAAATGATGTTGGAACAGGCAGTGTATTATTGCTTAATGTATTGTTATTATTGCTATTATTTGTATTATTGCTGTTTTGATTTTCCCCGTTTCCGGTTTCCTGATGTCCATTTTGCATTGGTGCAGGTTGGCTTTCACTGTCAGGTTTTGGAATAGTTCCTCCGTTACTAGTCCCGTTACTAATACCGTTTTGTGTGTGCGCAGGTGAAAGTTGAATGTCATTGTCAGTGGTTGGGTTGGTGTAGCCGTTGCTATTTTCCTTACTAACTCCATTCTTATGTGGGTAATCCACACAGCTTATGTTTCGAATTACCCTGGTTGGTACTATTCTTGTAATGATATTTCTTGGATTCTGGGAGTAATCATTTGGTGGAGGAATCTTGTTTCCTGTCAAGAACACAAAGTCTCCATCTACGTTGGATTTCCCTGAGTAGGTTTCTTCATCATCTGAATTATCGCTATCCTCTTGAGTTCCACTTCGACAGCATGGCATTTTACTCACTAGATTATCATAAGGCTTAAGACTTCTCATAGGCATTGGCAGCCATTTCCAGTCTCGTAGCCACACAGGTAAAATTTGGGGAAGTTTGCGCTGGAGTAATGTCAATAATACTACTATGATTGCAACTGCACAAATAAGTGACACCAGCACAATGACGTAAATCGAACCAGCCAAAGATAATGCAATAAATATAAGGGGAACTACAGCAAACATGCTAACTAGGTAAAATATCGCAAACCACCGGTATTTTGCAGTGATATTCCCTAGAAACTTTGCCATTCCGATAGGAAAGCGCAGAAATGGAATGGGGTAAAATAAAATCACGCCAGTAAGGTTAAAGAAGAAATGACAAAGGGCTATCTGCAATAAGCAAAAACAAACAAATTGTAAACCATTTTAAGCATTTCAAATAAATGTCCATCAATCGTTCGTTCGTTCGGGATATTGCCAACCTGCAATGAAGGATGCAAAGATTTTCCTTCTGCAGCCATTGATGCCAGCAGGGCGGTCGTGGTGGTTCCTATGTTTGCACCCAGTGTTAATGGGTACACTCGATCCAGACTTATTACTCCAAGTCCCACAAGGGGAGTTAGGGCAGATGTAAATACGGAGCTAGATTGAACCAGAAATGTCATAACGGCTCCAATCAATATTGCGATGTAGCCTGTAATCCATGGCACGTATGGAATGTTTGCATTCAGCGTGTGCTTAATTATAGTTGATACGTGACCTGCAATAAACAGTTTAAATTGCTGGTCAACAACAAATACTCTTCAAAAGGCGAGAACATGAATAAAGTGGGATGTGTCAGTAAAAATTTTGTTTTAGTGTTTACTGACGCTTTCTGTTTTGATATCGTGAATTACCTTCTAAAACAGAACTCAAAAGTTTGACTATCATCACAAGACAAAAACAAAGTACAAGCAGGGAAGATACCAAAACTATAGCTCCGACTGCTGCGTCAGTCAATCTTGTATCGGCAAATAGGAAGTCACCTACAAAAAAATTCAATACGGATATTTAGTTCCTTGTTTAGACTTTTTGTATTTATATAAAAGCTGTTATTATTTTAAAAAGTACGTCATTCGTACATTTTTGTAAGTCATTTTGTACTGCCACATCTCTTATGTTAAGTATTTCTTTGCCAGTCAGGTCCACCACCCTCTCCTGGAACGTAATTTGGGTTTTGGCAGAACTACAGTACACCTTGATTAATGATGCATCATCAGCATCCGTACAGTTCGGCGTTGCCCAGCATTCCATTACAGTATCATTCAGCTGCACTATGAGATCCACAAATGGATTAGTAATTACGGAGAGGACTTGAATCTCTCCTCCGGATTGAGAATCCGAAATAAATAGGTCGACAGTAGCCTTTGAAAGATGGTATAAATAGCCTGCAAGATACAAATGATCGATATGATATGCCATTATGCACCTGTTTCGGAACTCGGAAGTCTTAATTGGGGCAAAGTGAGATTGTTTGATTTCCAAATATTTGGGTATATTTGCTTACCAAATATCACTTCAACTGGCAATAAGACTATGACTGTTAGCCAGTTGAACATGTCTAATACAGTTGCTCCTGCAAATGCTCGACGAAACATGTTTCTGTCACCAGCTTGTGTAAACGAAACAATCGTGTTGGTTATGGAGGTTCCAATGTTTGATCCCATTATTGGTGGAATGGCCAATCTGACATCCAAAACTGTGTGTGTACAGAAATGGGAAATTATGTCAATAAGGTATTTACAGAACGAACATTTATTTAAAGCATCCACGAAATATTTGCACTTACATCCAGCGGCTACCATTCCCACTAGAATGGAAGTTGATGTACTCGAACTCTGCACTAATACAGTAGTCAAAATCCCTAACATTAGCCCAACGACTGGGTTCTGCAAAATGCTACTTTTTCTAAATATTTCCCCAGCAGTACTTCCCCCTACCAGGCGGAAGCCCAGTGATAGTAGATCAAGAGAACAAACAAAAAAGTACAGAAGTGTAAGTAATCCTAAGAATTTTCCTATGCCTATAAGTACTCGGAAAACTTTCTCCTTTGTACTCAAGTCGGACCAGGGTACTCCTTTGCCCTTTTCATCTTCGTCACTGTTTTGTTGCACTGTGACATCCCAATGGTCCTTTTTTACTTGCGCATGATAAGGAACTAGTGGATGGACACTGTCTCGCCTAAGCTTTCCTCCAATGTATCTGACTTTTGATCCGCCCGATTCCATGTTTGAACTTTCTTTTCCTTCGCCCTCTTCCTGAACATTGTAAACATTGGTTTATTTTATGAAATGTATTTTTTTACAATCTTTAGACCAAACTAGGTGCTAAATAAAAATCTATTTACGTTTTCGAAAGCTGAATTTGAATGGGAACCGTTTTCATGCACCAATGTTTCTGTAATGTACTCGCAAACACTGAATCGTACCCTCCGTTTACTTGCAGCAACAGCTTGAGCCTGACCGTCATTGTTAATACTGCTTTGATCAGAGCTTTGCTTTTGATCCTGATTAGGGCTTTTATCACAGTTTCCAGTTTCTGTGCTCATCGGCACAATGACTAATTGCGATGAGCTGTCCTCTGTAACAGCAATTTGGGGACCCGTACTGGTATTATCAGAATCACTTTGTATTTTATGGTCCAAAATATTATCATCTTTGGCCTCGTCTCGTTCCATAATTCGGTCGTTCATGACTATGATCTGATCACCTCACTCTTTGTCGATGTAAATGCAAATGATTCAACACCATTCTTGCTGGATAAGTCGAGAACTGAAGTTGGTTGAGATCACACCAAACTAATGATCTAACCATAACATTCTTATCTACTGTCAACAATGTCAACGCTAATCAATTTCGCCATAAAAAGTGGGCTAATTTCCTGGGCACGTTAGTTTACCTATCTTTGTTTAGATCCCAAAGTTGATAATATCGGAAATAGAAATTTTCTCATTGCATAATCAATGAGCGTCACATTTTGTTACTGAACTGAAGAGTTTCTATTTTTAATTATTTTTTCATGTTCTCATGTAATGTTAGAAGGAGCAGCACAAGTGTCACAACAAATCATTAATTGTTTCAAATGAATTATTTTTATCCCGACTTGATGTCAATTGGACATTGTCGGAATGTCAAATCATTGACGAAAATGGACTTTAAATGTCATGTAATCTATAAAACATTGGATTTTGAATTCTGACTCAGACTCATTTTTACTTAAAATATTATCAGCACTTCAACTTCATGTCGCCATTATTTAAAGACGCACGAAACGCGACACACTACACCAATCCTTCTATGAAATACTTGCAGTATTGTAACTAGATCTATAGACATTGCAGATTTTTGTGTTCCATATTCTTCGCATTTTGCAATGCACTTTATTGGTCAGTCTATATCCAACAATATATGAATATTGTGTTTTATCATTTTATCTTGTCTTGCACTGTCACCGGTTTTTGCATGGGAAACTTGGGAATTCGCATAATCTATGCATGTATGATCTGCTTTCCCAAATATCTACAACAATAATTCTCAAACACAATTTGATGTTTAAAAAAACTTACAAATTCTGATATCGATAAACTGGCAACTTGAAAACCGAAGCACGTCTCACGGTTTGATTGAAATGGTTATTGCAAACCACCACACTGCAAACTTTAGTAAAATGGAGCATGAATTTTCCTTTCCCATTATGGTGCTAAAAGAGTGGTAAAGTGGTGCACTAAACACGCGAACGCGAAAGGAAGGTGCAAAAATAGTTTTTTATAAACCTGCGATTTGCAATCATGGAAGATATTACAATGCCCATCGAGCCAAAGCTTCTCTCTGAAAAATGATCTGGCCTTTGACTTCTTATTGTTACTTTTCCAATATTCCTTCAACTCATCCGCTTAATATGTATAGTCAGGTTAGGTATTAAACAGAGTAATGACGCCTGCGATTTTTGCTTGAATGGTGCAGTGATGTGAACTATGAGCATATTATTATAATGAATTTCTGTTAGTGTGTAAGGCAATTCTTACATGTATGCCTTACGATTGACGATTATGACGAGCGGTGTAACAAAACTCAAAGCATGCAACAGTAGATTTTTATGTTGGCTCATAACATTCAACATTAGTCCATTGAGCACGAATCAGGTATAATAATGAAAGTTTGCTTAAATCAGCATTATGCTTACCTGCAATTATATTGTTGTTTACCATGCTACTTGCCACTACTCGGGACTAAAGCTAGTTTAGAGCTAATGACTGCGGTTTAAATCTCGCTTTAACCATTTTCAATTTTGTTGTAAAACATGATCAGAGATAATGTGGGGTGATTCCGATTTAAAGGAGCAATGAAAAATATAATCACGAGCTATAATGTAGAAAGAGCAACACAATAATAGGCTATAGAATTTAACTGTATTATCATATGGAACACAACAACATAAAAACTCAATATTTAAAAATCAATACATCAAGTAGCAAAATCATAAAAATCAATTTATGACTTGGCCTGGAGTAGAACACAAAAACACATTGCTGTAACATTTCATGGAAATTATAGGGATTATAAAAATGCAGTCGCAGCTACATGATTCATGATTTTTTTACAGTTAAATTTTGCATGCTTTGCAGGTAAAGTTGTAGAAAAATCGACAACACTCTTGGGTGTCATCCAGTAATGTTATAATTATTGAACTATAATTCTTTCTTTTCACATGCCTTTACATTTATGACAATGACTTTATGACTATATGTAATTCAATTACCAAAACAGCAACTGCAAACTCAACTCAAATATGCGAATGACGTTAAAAAACTTATAACTGATATTATTTCAAAATTATTACTTGAATCACATGATGATGCTCATTGTGAATATTACATTTGGATTTTAAAGTAGCAAGACAATTATTCTTTATTTATTTTGTTGGGGGAAATAATGGATTTGACATGCTTGGGAACTTTTGTTCTTCATCTTGATTTACAATGCTTTTAGTATACTCACGCCAGTTCATTTATGAATGAACATACCTACACAGTATCGAATTAATGATTATGAGCACAGCTCAACGCACAATTTCATATCAATGGAATAGCAATAACAATAAAATGGAGGACAATGGAAATAAAAGCACCTGAGCTAGGCTAAAAGATATCGCCTGATGCATGGTTTCGAATTTTAACACGCTTGTGTCGCATTTCATTTTTAATCCCGCACACAAAGGGTGCTTGTATGTACAACGCACACATTTACTAATGAACGGACAATAGGCAACTTTGTTTAAACCAAAATATTCCGTTCGATCTTGAAAGCCAAACTAATAAGACAACATTATTTATGAGATTGTGCGAATAAGTTACAGGTGGTGTAGGTTGCATGCAATTCCTCAAGGTAAATTAAAGTGACCCATTAAGAAATGAAATATATCCTCCCATCAAATCAAAGACATGGGTATTTCAGCTTATCATACATGAGTAAAGGATCATCTTTGTCACACCAATAATTATGTGGGTTCATGAACAATTCTGAACATTCGTGTGTGTATTTGCATATTATATCTTTACCACAAACAGATTACTATTGTTTTTGTGGAGCAAAGAAACGTATCATAAAACACATATTTAAAGGTTGGCTATTTGTGCTGTGGTCAGCTATTAACCCACAATTGTAATTTTAATGGTTGGGTCAATATTACTTCTAAGTTTTATGCGAAAAAATTTCAGTACTCTTTTGAAAAATCATGATCATTGTTGAAAGTGTTATGCACGCAAAAAAAAACTACGTATATTTAAAGTGCACTCATTCATTTTGTAGATCTATCGGAAAATACTAATTAAATCTGCAGTTGCAATGTTTGAATCATAGCTTATTGTGTTAAACGTCGGAAAATGATTGACAATTTTCTTAAAATAAAAACAATGTAATCTGCTCCCATGATATAAGCTATATATATTGTTATTACTTTATCATATAACGTTTAGGTTATGATTTAACACACATTGTTTTTCATGTTTGTAAAATTGCAATAAAATGCAGTATGCAACGCAGGAACATAGAAAAAATGTTGCACGTAGAATAAAAGGGGATGATACTATTACTAAGTTTGAAATTTACCATACTAGTACGAGTACAACTACTGGCAATTAACTAAAAATACTCGTTCAGTTGGTAAACAATTGTCAGTTTAAACGATAAAGAATCTAAAATTAACAATGAGAGTACGCAAATAGGCACACATAAATATATGTGTATTCCAATTGTCATGAATAATGATTAAGTTTTTATGCATATTACACACATCATTGTTGTTCCTCGTCATAATTAGAGCTCTTCTTTCATCTCGTAAAATGCAATACGCAATTCCTTTTTCACTAGGACGTACTTTGCTTTAAAGCATTTGACGACTGAAATCAAACACAAACTCAGTTTAACGATTGAAACAGTTTGTTTGCCATTACTAGTAATAGTAATACATAATAGCGTTTGCACGATATTTCATAATCTTACTGCCAGCATGCAATGCAGTATCGCAAACATGCGAAACATAAACGAATTCAGAATAACAACTTTAACAGAGAGAAAGAGCATTATTCTCCATGATTTTACATTAATATCATTTACCATTATTACCGACACCGACTGACCTTGCGATGTTTTTTCTTAATGAATTTCAATTCAAGGAAAACTAAATTGCAAAATCAGAAAAGTGAAAATTATGTCGAAAATAGGAACCACACACGTATGTATTATGCACCATACATGCACACACGTCAACCATAAATATAGTCACGTCACCAATTAGAATGAATGAAAGATGCTCTATAGTTTTATAGTTATAGCCTATAACTTATAGGTCTTGCTAAATCCGTCAAAATAATATATTCCAGTGAAAAAATACATTGATTAGCATACATCATGAAAAAGCCATTTCTTGATCTTTAAACGTTGTTGATTCCTTATCCGGTAAGGAAGACTGCTTACCAAGGACTAAAAATTCATACTAGATTATGCAGAAATTGTCTGTATGCATGATTGATCGTGGTCTCATACTTTATCCGTTTATCCTTGATTTTCCGTTTGAAAGAACTTTATAATACCTATATGTTGTTGCACAACTTGGAACGAAAGCAGGTAGGATGGTAGGTAATTAAAGAGAGTGAAATGCACAAAGAGACCAGCTGGAGATGAAAAAGTTGTCCCACGTTGGGATCTCTTACAATACAACTCTTATATTGCCTCTGGAAAAGCCTTATACATTGTATTGTACATGCATAGTACATTGAGACTGTGGAAAATTCAGTCACACAGCAAAACATTTAAAACTGTTATAACAGCAAAAAGCTTGCAATTTTCTCACGAGGCAACAATATAAAGTCAGCAAAAAACCGATTGAACATTGGAACAGTACACACAGCACTACACAACAATTCACCTTCAGGCTTTAACAGTTACTAAAAACATTTAATACCTACACTAAAGCTCCGAAATAAAGATGGAAGAATTGAAAGGAAATTGTGATGGTCAGGATCATGATCGGGACAATATGTCAGAGGTAAGCCTTATTACGTCTCGTGGAACACAATAACTCATTGTTAGTGGAAAAGCATATTATGCATCCATCAAAATATAAGGTTGCAAAGTGATAATGTGTGCTCAGTACTCACACACTGCGTTGTTGTATTTGTATTGAATTCAATGAACACTTTTTCCACTTTGCCATTTTCTTGTGCAATTGGGCAACAGTGAATTATAAGAATGCTGAAGAAAAAAGGGAAAAGCTAAATTACGTGCAGCGCAGCCGTAAATGTGGCAATTAGGGAGATGGTGTAACAATGTTTTACAACTTTTTCTGAATAATGTAAGGATGATGATGATAAATGCTAATGGGGCTGTATCTGGTCTGGATCTCTGGACTAGTCGACGCAGACTTCCAGTGAGCTCCACTCCAGCTAATTGCTTTATTGTGTATACATGTGTCATTTAGACATTCTAAATGGTCTTGCCACGACGGTGCGCAATAAGCAACAATGATTATGTTTTTACTTGCCAGAGTTCGGTTGGTTGCATCATCAATGGGTGTTAGATGAAACTACAACGAATCGTATAAAAAAGAACACATTTTTGTGTTATAACCACACTCGCAGTTGGCTATATGCTAGTGTTGCATTTGCATTCATAAAAAACTTAATTAATTCGAATTTACTACTTTTTCCATGCTGTACAGGATAAAACGTCAGCAGAATCCAGCCTGCGAAGAACTCGCCAGAACTGTGGGGATACTGCGGATGGAGCAATGATCAAAGAGGACAAAAACGGTGACTCTGAAGTCACGCTCCATCCTTTGTTAATCGAGCATGTATGTACGATGTACCGCAATAATTTCTAAAGTTAATTGAAAATCCCTGGCTGTAAATGAGAATTCATGTGACGCTTCAACTGGTTACTAATCTAATCTTTTTTCGTATGCTTTAGGTAGCAAAGAAAATTCTGTCATTTTATTATTGGAGCTACTCAAATCCAAACATGGTATCATGTCGGCAAGTATGCAAAACCTGGCACAACGTTATCACCAATGGAATGAGTCAGAAGGGAATGGTTCGAAAACTAAAGTTTGATAATGCGGACAGTGAGCTTCTTGATAAGTTTCTTACCGACATGCGGGATACTGTAAACCTCCCATTTGATTCCTTTGAATTTGATGTCCATTTTTTCGTCAAAAAGAATGGAAATGCATTCCGGGAATTTCTGAATACATTTAGTCCTTGGATCTCCTGTCTTTCTTTAAAATTTGGTAAGCAGTATTCAATGGACCTCGTGGAGACTTTGGAGAACAATGTCACAGACTTTTGCAGTCTCAAAACCTTATCAGTCGAAGGCACTCATCTTTTCACCATACCAAGCATTGAAAGCATGATGCATAGCGTCGGAACCCGATCCTCATTTACGTGGCAGCCAAGACATCCCCGGGATCTATCACAAGGACTACTTGAGCTTCTTCAAACAATTCTTTCTACTGCAAATGAACTAGAGAAAGTTAAAATTTATTTGCCATGTCGGTATTTGGATGGGGAAGATGGAGTAAGAGCTAATACTCAGCTTGGAAGCATTCTAGCTGATAAATTGCCAAACTCCGTTATCAAACTGAAACTAATTATGCCACTAAATGATAGCCACCTCTTAAAGTTGACAAGACTGAAGCTAAGAAAATTTCATTTAGACTTTTATGGATCTCAGATAAGCGAACAGGCGTTCAAAGAATTCTTAGGAAGCCAGTCTGAAACCCTGCGTGACTTGAGACTTGTGGATTTCGAAAACCTGTTAACAGGACAGGATTTGCCAGAATGCGATAAAGTGGAGCGGCTTGTCATTAAAGGAAACTGGTTTTCTAGTTTGAAGAGCTTTCCCAATCTAAAAACGTTGGTATTATTAACAGAGGAACCAAACGACACAATCTCCGAATCGCAGAAAATGATTTGTCCAAAACTGTCGGAACTCAATTTTCGATATCCTATTGAATGGCCCATATTTTTCAGTAGCGTTCCCACATATTTTCCTAACATTAAAACACTACGAACTCAAGCAATGTCAGATTCAGTCAGAGCATTTGAAGCTATTTTCCAACATGTAACGAGTCTCAACGAATTGGAAATCAATTTCATGGAATCTTTTAATAAGGAACCATTGGACAACATTTTCACTGGAATTTCATCATCTAGATGTGATAACATTAGAGAAAACAAAATGTACAGCAATGATGATCAAACCTTAATTCTTAGCCAAACACGCCGGAAACCTTGTTTGGAGAATTTGCGAAGTACGTAAAAGCCATCACAAATCAGCAATACCACATCAAACGATGATATTATCTAATATGTTTTTATAATGCTTCAACTATGCAATTTTTAACATTTTAGATTTGAAAAAACTTATTATAAAAACGGACTCAACTACCGCTCCTGTAACTGATGTTACTGTACACTATGCACTGTTACGCTGTCCATCTCTGCAGGAAGTACAATTTGTTGGCAATCATGGTGTATGTTACATAGTATATAAAAACTATTTTTAGTTGATTGAATCAACTTGATACATGTTCAGCTCCAATCAAAATCATGTCTGAAGTTATTTATCATTCTTTTCAGATTTCTGATCGGGGGATTCTTCACCTAAGAGGGCGTTTTCAGGTAACGATACAACGCCATCAGTATTCACCTTACGGAGGAGCACCCCCGGAAGAATCTTTGGAAAATAGTTGGGCATTAGTTCCTTTTAGCCCCTAAAGAAAAGCATTTGGGTGATTTCATAGGATAATAGGATACTACAATACTCTTTATGGTTTCTAATAAAAATGGTTTACTTAAAGTATTTAATACAGAGATAAGATTTAATGTCAACATTATTTAATCAGTATTATATTAATAAATCATAAGTTTAACGTTCAATTTAAACGTTGAATGTTTCTCTGCAAATTCCTACATTTTCATAACTTTCACTTTCACTATCATCCAAGCGTGTGTAATTGTGTAAATGAACAATGATGAATGGGAAATCTAGATGCACAGTGCATCATGCACTATGCACTACAACCTCAGTGCACAACTGCACATGGACCAGTCCATGTGCCTTCATGAAACCGAGCCATAAACACTAGTCATATGGCATTGTTTGTTTTGGTACACTCAGATCCGTCACATGTGAGGTGTTGAGGGTGAGATCCCAATATTCACCGATAAAACACAGAAATTGGTTTTTATGTAGTTCTATTTTAAATTAGTCAATAGTGAACACAAATTAGTTATCTTTTAAATTAGCATAGACCATGACCATGAAGCAGTGAAAAATTTGCAAGAAACGAACGCTTCTGAAGCAATGAAAAAGTTCTTGGGATTGCGCCGGTGCCATCAGTCATTATACCGGCAAGGCTTATCTTCAGTTAGGTGTACTTCAAGCACAAGCACAAGTAGCGGTGGTGAGACGCAGGATTTGTCAGAGGTTCCAAAAGTGTTCAATCCGGCGACTACGGAAAAGGAGATTTTGAAAAAGTGGGAAAGATTTAGTGCAAAGAGGAGAAAGAGAAATGAAGTTGAGGTGACAGCAGCGTCGTCATCAGTGTTTCGAATGCTCCTGCCACCTCCAAATGTTACTGGAAAGCTGCATTTGGGTCATTTTTTAACTATTGCAGTGGAGGATACTATAGCTAGATGGTAAGGCTGGCGTTTTAAAATACTGGGGGTTTGGAAGAAAGGGGAAGATGTGTATGATGTGAAATAAGTTTTTTATTTTTAGGAAGCTAATGAATGGAGTAAATGTGGATTGGATCCCGGGGTTTGATCATGCCGGAATTGCGACCCAGTCTGTGGTTACCAGGAAAATGAGCAAGCAGTTGGAAGCGTCAGATCTTGGAACAACCATAGAAGAGTTTGCAAGTAGCAATCTGGACAGAATTAGGGAACAACTAAAAACTACTGGTGCTCTGCTCAATTGGGACGAGACTTATTATACGCTGGACGAGGCGCATTCCTCTGTGGTGAAGGAGGCATTTATCCAGTTGTTCGAAAGTGGACTGATCAATAGAGCTGATGGGATTGTGAATTGGTCATGTGCTTTGAAGACTACGGTGGCTGACATTGAAGTTGATGAGATTGACTTTGACAAGAAGACGACGATCAGAGTGCCAAATTATAAGGATCCTGTGGAATTTGGAGTACTATATCATATTGCTTATCGGTTCCTAGATTCAGGTATTTAGCTAGGTTTTTTTTATTTTGCTTACCTTGAGTAAAATGATGTTATGTTAAGTATTATTTCAGATAAGGAATACCTAGTCGTTGCTACCTCAAGACCTGAAACCATGTTTGGTGATGTGGCGTTAGCTGTAAATCCCATTGATGGTCGTTATACACAACTAATTGGGAAGCGCGTAGTAAGTCCGCTGAATGGAAGTGTTCTGCCTGTGATTGGGGACGTTCGAGTTAAACCGGACTTCGGGACAGGTAAATATTGCTATTAATTTATTCCATGAAAGTTCATTGACAAGGTCGTAATACGGGACATAATTTTACTTACAGGTGTTGTTAAAATTACACCAGCTCATGATAAACTAGATTTCGCGATTGGAAGTTCCCAGAAGTTACCTTCGGTAGATACTTTTACGAAAGACGGATTCCTTAACGAAAGTTGCGGTGATTTTCAGGTAATGAAAGAAAATAAAACATATATTTGCATTGATCTACAGTCATCAGTGCTAATCATTTTTTTTATGTATCAGGGAGTTCCAAGATTTATTGCAAGAAAGAAAATTCTTGAACTCTTGGGAGAACGAGGTGCCATTGTCGAAGAGAAGCCATACTCTGGCAGTGTACACGTTTGCAGCAGAAGCGGGGATGTAATAGAACCTAAGTTAATTCCCCATTGGTTTCTAAAAACCCAGTTTTTAAGCAACAAGGTTATCCAGGCAATCAACGACAAGTCATTTATGATTGTTCCAGAGAACCACTCCCGATCACTTATTACCAAACTTATAGAATCCCAGTAAGAAATATTCGCATATTTTTCATGATGTACACTGTAAGCAACAGAGCAATTGTTAGACATCTTGCATATTTGGCATTTGTTTCCCAGAGACTGGTGTCTTTCTCGACAAATCCAATGGGGTCACAAGATCCCTGCTTTCCACCACAGAGATTATCCTGAAACTTGGGTTGCTGCTCCAGATGTGCAGGTTAGACAATCACAATCAATAGCCTGTATTAATTTTCATGTGTCAGATGGCAATTATGTCAACGCTTTAAATTCATAATTTTCTCAGGTAGCTGCAATGAAACTGGAAAAGATTTTAGGATGTTCATTAGACATTGAACAAATTGTTCAAGACACGGATGTTTTAGATACGTGGTTTAGCTCCGCACTGATACCACTTTCAGTTTCTGGTTGGCCAGATTCAGAGGTACCCATAACTTGTTAAACCATGTCTTTTTCCAAACAGCGAATCGCTTTCCTCTGTTGCTATTAATGAATCTTAACGAAAATGTTTTGCCTTGCTTTGTAATAGACTTTCAAAGAAATAACTTTGATGGAAACTGGCCACGATATTCTTTTGTTCTGGGTATGGAGAATGGTCATCATGACTTTGGCACTTGTGAATCGATTTCCGTTTCGACACGTGCTTCTTCATGGTGTTGTAACTGATAACTATGGAAGAAAAATGTCCAAATCAAGAGGAAATGTCATAGATCCTCTGCATATAATCAATGGAATTTCATACAAAGTAAGGCATTCTAGAACATGTTGCAAAATGCAAACTCGGTACTCAAATTATATTAAATTATAACATTAATATTCTAGGAATTGGTCGAAGAAACAGACAAGGCGTTTGCTTCTGGAGAGTTGGATGAAAATGAATTTAATCTACGTAAAGTATCCCTTCAACGCAACCATTCCGACGGGTTTGCTGTTTGCGGGACAGATGCATTAAGACTGACGTTACTTTCTCAAAATATTTTTGGTAATTCTTACATAAATTGGGTAAAAGTATTCACGACTCAGAATTAAATGTAACCCTTTTATATATAGACCAAGAAATTACTTTGGATTTGACCTATCTGGACAATTGTAAGAGATTTTCAAATAAATTGTGGCAAGCTCTGCGTTTTTTGAAACTGCATAGCTGTAAGCAGGAAGGACTTAGAGATGATATCACGTCCAAGGAAAGTGAAACTGCGGAAGCAGCTTGCAAATGGATCTTGTCTTGCCTGTATGAATTCAATAAAACTGCAGAAACATCTCTGAATCAAGCCAAATTTCATCTATATGCTGAAGCTATTAGAAAATTCTTTTATCAGGAGCTCTGTGATATTTATATCGTAAGATTTTTTCCTGAATCTAAAAAAAACTTTATACCAATCATTCCATACTGCGTATTTGCAAGAATTACTTTATTTTGCTTTTCTTATTATGCATTTTCAGGAACTTGTCAAAGGAGCTGCCAGGAATGGATCTGATATCTCAAAATACATTTCTATTATGCAATTTGCTTTTGAAACTGGCATGAAAATAGCACATCCCATGATCCCATTTGTCACAGAAGAAATATGGTCTTTCCTGCGAAACGAAAAAGAGTCTTCACTTCTGGAGCAAGATTTCCCTTCGTCAAAAGACTTGGAACATTTCTTTGATCCGATTTTGATGGACACTATGGGCAAAGCCATGCATCTAACTACAGAAATTCGTGGAGTCAAAAGAAGAGGGGGTTGGACATCAAAGGCTGGTGTTCCACAGGTTTATGTTGAACTGGAAGAAAAATTGCAAAGCCGTGTTCAAGTGTTAACAGGGTACATCCAAAACCTAGCTGGAGCGCAAGTAAAATTTGGAAGACATCCACAATCGTCAAAGGGAATATATGGAACATTTTTGGTGGATGTTCAAGGCTACATTGGCCGAATTCATATTCCATTGGTAAGGGTTTTCAGTTTCATCATTTTCCCACTTAGTTTCCCACTTCCTTAGTTTGCATTAAACAAACTAGGTATTTTGTTTTTAGTTGGAAGCCAGTGCTAAGTCAGCCAATCAAGCCAAAATTGAAAAGTTAAAGCTTAAACTTCTAAAGTTACAACAGCAGTATGAAAGTCCTTCATTTCAGCAATTCGCCCCTCCACAAGCCAAAGAAAAGCTTAAGAAAAAGGTACATTTAAATAAAAAGTAAAACTAGTACAGGAAATTATTGCAAATGATGTATGCAATGTCATTTTGAAGTATTTTTTTTATATTTTTGCTGGTTTTACAGTTGGAAACCTTGATATTACAACTTAATGAAACCAACAAATCCAATCCGAACCGTCCCACAGGTTGAAGGAGAGAAAAAATTAATTTATTGTCAACATGAGTTCTTTTATAATTTGAGTACTACTAGTCTAAACGAGAATAATAGACGAGTCAACATTGTTATTGTTTGATCCGGTGTTTTGAATTTTTACAATAAAGAAATGATAGTCACCACATTATTATTGGAAGATAGTATAGTATTAGGTAGGTCAAATTTTTAAGTCTATTTTCATGAGAATAAAGTCGATTTGAGAAAGAGTATAGTTGATAGGTATGAGCACAAGTTGATTGAAAGTTTCTTAAAATATAAAAACAAATAATATGAATTAAGTTGTTGACAGCTTCTTTGCCAAATGTTCAGGCAACAGCTCAGCAGCGCTTTTAGCAAGAGCTTGTTCTTGTCTTCCCAATTTGGTCATTAATTCCCATCGCTCCTTTTCCAGTACACGGTACAGGTTCGTCATTTTGATAAGTTTCTCATGAACATGACACAAGTTCAGTTGTAAGATTTCGTGATTTTTTGAAAGTTGTGACAACTCTTCATTACTGTCATCCCATTTTTTCTGCCATGAAAGCGTTTCAGTTTCAAGGTCTTTGGCTCTCAATGCAACCTGGGAAAACAAATAATTTTGCGGGTGAAAGTGTCATTTATTACAATGTATTGTATTTACTTATGCAAAAATGTACCTTGTCCATATCACCCTTGAACATTCCATAAGCACCATTTGTATCCTCTAAAGCTTTCTGAAGTTGACTGAACTTTTCATCATAGTCTTGGATTAGCACTCGAAGTTCAAGCTCAAGCTCCTTAGCATTCTTCATTTGCAAACGAGCATCCACCAGACTACCTGCTAGTTTTTGCATATCCCCGTATGTTTGCTCACGATCCTGTGCGAACTTCATTCTCAACTCTGAGAGCTCTAACTTGGTCTTAATTAGTCCATCGTTGAATTCTTCAAGAGTTTTTGTGAGTTCCTAAAGGGCATTCAAAGAGCATTTGACAAAGCAAATATAATTGTAATTTTATTATTATTAGCACAATAAGATAAGCATACTTTTTGTCTTCCATCATAATGTTCCTTCAATGTTGCTATCTGTCCAATTAGATCCGCGTTTTCCCGTTTTGCCTACAATACATTTTAATGAACTATTCAGTTTATTTAATTAAACCAGAAATTCTGACAAATACTTACTTGGTTTACAATTTACAACATCTTTCATATATGTGCATAATAATAGCCTTTCACTCACTGTCTATTACTTACTGTTTACTGTGTACTTCATACTTTCTATGCAAACATGAGTTCCATGCAGGTGGGTGGGTAGAAAATAATTTTAGGGTAATATGACATGCAGACAGAACGTGCAAACGTTGAGAATAAATGCCTATCAAGTAACGGTTTGTTTAGGTAAGTGCGTTTAAAAAGTTTGCTTTTAAACGAGTAACCTTTTTGGACTATGTGAACTTTATTGTTCAAACACAAGTTTCGAGCATGTATAAAATAACCGGTTTGGTGTAAGGCTTGATGAAACTTTCCAGCGATAGGCAACTACTCACATAGCTCTGCTAGTCCACCGGTGTCACTATTTAATGTATTCATTGTCCCGTCAAGTTTCTATGAATTCTAGACAAGCTTTCCTTGACATGATGGAAACCACTTCCCCGAATATGATATCATCGACAACAACAGACTATGGAACTGTCCGATCTGCTGCCCATCATATTTCACGTTTACTTCTTATATTTGTACCTTCCACTTCAAGACAAGTCAATTCAATTGAGAACGATGTCGGTTACAATTCTGGGTCCAGAAATCCTGGGGTTATCCTTGCAACATTTTTCAATTTTGCATTTCATTTGTGTTTTGCTCCGTTCAAATTTGTACTAGGTGGAGACGGATTTTATAATGTGTATAGGTTTCTTCCTCAGCAAGTATGCATTTTTCATTGTTTCACTAACGAAATATTTGAAATGCAATAATTATTTTTATCTTATTTTATATCAGTTGCTCGTTTTCACCTTTTAAAGGTTCTCTGTGTGATCATCAGTGTTTTTTCGCTTCTCATAAGACTTGCCGAGTTTCGAGAGTCATGGCCCAACAAACCACATGAATCGTGGAATCCTGTGTCTTATTTCAGGGTTTCAAATGCATTGAGTAATTTTATATTTCATGCTGTAGTTTTGATAACCTTATGGTTATACAATGACCGTGTGCTAGCAATATTAAACTTTTTTCAACGACCACAAAACGCTTACTTCATGAAAAAATCATGGAATGTAAGTAGTCATTTGGTATTTAAAAAATTGATGCGATTTAATAAAGGTGATTATAAACCATTTCCATTTTAGGTAAAAGCACCCACTCTAACGGTTATATTCTGTATCTTCAATGCTATTGTTGCAACTGCATGGTTCTTGTTTGGAACTGACTTGTTGCCAACCTCATCATGGCATCCTGAACAGTTGTATCAATGTCTGCTGCACAGGGCAAAATACACTTTGTTCTTGCACACGGAACAAATTTGCGGAAACAATGGAAATCTTGTCGAAATATCTAATATGACCTCACTCGATCATTCCATTACCGTTGCCTTTGGAATATGTCTATATTTTAGGCGTCTGAACGGGTTGTATGAAGAACTCTTCATTTTAGTTGGAGCCTTTACATTTTGGTTGAGCTCAAATGCATTTTCTCGAGGATTGGAGGATGATGCTGATGTCATCAATGTTCATAGAAATCAGAGACATAGTAGGTGGTCATCAGTCTATACCAAGTACTCTGGTCTTATAGAACTTTCCGATTTAATCAACAACGCATACGGTCCAGCCTACTTTATGTACACCATTACATCAATTTTCTATTATTCCATAAATTTGGACAATTTATTGGTAAGTGATGATATTGTTGTGAGAGCAAAATTTGTAGCTTTCTATTCGGGACTCATTTTAACTTATCTACTATCAGCGGACATTTGCAGACAGGTAAAGGAATACAATTAGCTCAGACTAATTTTGAAATTGAAGCGATTACCTTCCATGCTAACGGTGAAAAATGTTTGGTAAAAGATTGGGTATCTAGAAATATGGATATCCAAGCATTTGGACGAAAAATCCATGTCTGATCTCTCGCATAAGCAACTTTCTCTAATCCTGCATGAAATTGCTACTGCTAGAGTGGGAATGACCGGATGTCATCTTTTTACTATTACATATTCAATGGTTGCACAGGTAAACATTCTTTGTTCACTTTTTCATTCAATTGCATATTATTGTGCATGAGCTTAAATAACACCTAATTTTCATTACGTGCAGCTGGCAGGCGTTTTGATAACATACTTTATCATATCAGTACAATATCGGAATGTATAGACATGTTGTTGGTAAATTCTTTATTCCTATCTGGACCGGAAAGGATTATTAAATTAAAAATGTTCATAACAGAAATTATGTAACTTCACATGCAAACTTTGGTGCAATACATGCGTAAGTGGATTACAAAGCGGAGACTCTCATCATCACACGAAAGGACAATATACAAGGCTAGTGCGTGAAATTTTGAAACCTATTTTCAAGAATGGGATTATTCTCGTGGAACATAATAGCACAACACAATTATGAGTACGCACTTTTTTTGTAAAGCACATGGGACTTTTATCTCACTATAGGTTGAAATGCAGGCATCCAATTCTGAAAGATTAAAAATGCAGCGTTTTAAAAAACGGTCTCACCTGTAAACTTTCGTTTGTCACCGTTGCCAAATTCTCATGAACTGATTCCATAATATCCATATTGCTCGTGACCTCGTTTGCCAATTGATTCCCTTGGGCTTCCGCTTCCTGAATTTTGGCAGCACTCTCCTCCTTTTGAAACAGAGACGAATCAATTGTTTCAATAATTTGTGGAATATATATCACATACTTGATTCACCATCGCATTTTTTGCATGCAGCAATGACGACAGAGAGTGATGTAACTACAAATAGCGTAGGTAATTGCATTTTTTACAAGCAAATCAACAAGATTGTGAGCAAAATGTTAAACCTTGATAGATTGTGTCTGCTTTTGAAGCTCCTTGCAAAGCGAGTCTAAACGGTCCCTCATTTTAATCGACTTGCTAAACTCCGCTTGCAGGCTGTTATATGTTGCCTCAAGCTCCTTTAGTTGGGCCTATCAAAAAAAGTTACCAAATCATTCAGTTTTACACGCGCTCTCGACTGCACTGTTTCAAATTCTCACGAATCTATAAAATTCATTAAAACCTATATACCTTGAGAGCTACATTTTCTTCTTTCAGCGACTTTTCCCTTTCTGAACCCTTGTTCCCATCAGTGTCACTTGTAGGTTCCATAACTAGAGAATCTCTTTTGTTGGTTAACTCAAGGAAAGGTTAATTGTTATTTTTTTAAAATTCAATAATGGGTAGAAATTCGAACGCTTGATTAGGTACACTGTGATAATTGAAGGCAGCTGTTGACGCAATATTACACTCATAAAGCAACAGGCAAGTCGCAATTGTCTTTTCAGTTGAACCGCTGATATATCCTAACATGCAGTTCATGATATACTACGTTCTCAGATCTTTGGCATTATCTCATCCGATTCGGGACTCCAAAAAGCTCCGGACACCCGCACTCGGAGCGTCGGAAGTAAACAAGCGTCTTCGTTTGTCTACATACTAATGTATCTAATGCATAGGCATTTATATCATATATACTAGTATACGGTTACTTACCGAGGAGTTTATAATAGCAGCAGCATTATGAAAAGCAGCATAAAATGCCTATTGCCTATCATCATAAAGGGCCAATGTCTCATTGCATGTTTCATGTTCACAAAGTGAACGTAACTAAAATTATAACGTTATGCAACAATATGGTTAATGTGCACTGCGCAAAACTAATTCGTTTGGTACAGCCTTGTATAATAATAAAATTCATTTCTTGAACAAAGCGAGTTTAGATTAAAATGAGAAACGAAAAATGATTTCAAAATCATCGCTACAAAAATAGTATATATTTATTTGCAAAGCAAATACATTAAAACATGGAACATCGGCTATGAGTACAGTTTTCCAATAGCAGCTCTCCCACTCCCATCTTCCCAACTTTGTTTGGTAATCAAAGTACTGGGAAAGCTAGTCAAGGATGCCATCACGCTTCCTCCAATCCACGTAAAATACTTTCTTGATGGATGTGCAACAATTTTTATTTTCACACTTGGAGGGGCCAGCTCTTTTAGTTCGCGTTCCAACCTTTCCACAAATCCTGGAAATACTGTAGACCCTCCGCTCAGCACAATATTTCCATATAGATCTTTCCTCACATCAATATTGGTTTTCATAATGGACTTGTACACCAACTGGTGAACTCCAACTCTATTGAGATCAGTTTCCTCGAATTTGGACGGATTGAATAAAAACTCAGGAGCAGAAAATGCTTCATCTCCCACTTGAATCTTTTCGCCATTCGGTAGCTCGAATTCAGTAAAGCTTGACAATTTGTTTTTAATGCTTTGATCATAGCCAAGGACCACACGGCACGTTTTTTCTTTCATCAGCCTGTAAACTTCAATTGGTGTCTTGTCGGCAGCACGAAGACTCTGTCGGTTGGTTTGCTCCTTTGCGAATAATTGGGTGATATCACGCCCTCCAAAATCTACTCGTTTCATGGCGTCTGTAATTGGGTAACCTGTGTGCGCATGAAAACATTTATCATTGACACACTTTTTGCAGAGAGTTAAATATATTTTAATGAAGATCTGATATTCCATTGCATTTCTCGTAAACTTTTCAAACACGAAAATATTGTTTCAAAACATGATTTTATATATTATACGTTTTATGCATAATGCATGTATGCACATCTGCCTATTTAAATTTCATTTAATTTCATTGCAAAGTACAACTACCAACCTCCCCAGACAGGAACGACTTGAGTGATCCCATCTCCTATGTCCAGCACAATTCCTGTGGTTCTCCCTGCAGCATACATGGGCAAAATTGGGGAGGTAGCAATGCTTATCGCTGCAAAATTTAGTTTTTCAATTAAAATTTCAGCAATTTTTTCGCGCGCCGGTTTTGGATTTGCAATGGGCTCAGTAATTAGTATGCTCGTTTCTTCAGGATTGATTTTCAAAAGATCGAGAACAACGTGACTCCACATGGCCTCCATATCCCCCCAGTTTGTTATTGCCCCTTTGTCCATTGGACATCGAATTTCCCCGCTATTACATTTCTGCACATATTTTGAGTAAATATCGGGGTCGGATAAATTCGTAAACTCCTCCAGTCCCACTGCATTTGGGACCACAACGGAAGGATGATCCTCTCCCGCAATGCCGGCTTTAATGGTACATCCTCCATTGTCTAATACCACAATAGGATTGTCCTCCATTGTTGAAAGTTAAAGAAATCGATATTATCAAACAATTTGTTGCAAAAAGAAAGCCAAAGTTGTAACTCCCAAATGTGGTCACGGTAAATGATTCCTTGTGGCTAGAGATGTTTCACTGACTGTCAACTGTATGTGCGTTAATATCTGTATATCTGCCTACCTATCTATATTATCTTGCTGTAATAATGGGCTTATCAACTGAGATTATATAATCTCCTGACTTTCACAAAATAATTGGTATTGATATCATGTAACAAGAGATTTTGATCATGACTTAATTACTGTGTGCGGTAGTGGTGTCGTGATAATTGTTATTTTTAAAACTTAGCAGCCTGTGGAAAATGGTTATTTTATAAATTAGGTATGGATTATCTAACGATAAAACGCAATATCTTCTACGAATTAACAAAATCAGTGTAGCATACTAAATCTTGACTACCACTACAAACTAACAAAAATTATTCTATGTATTAATGAATGACATATGACATCATCATTACCTTGAGCAGGTATATGGAATGAAGCTTTCAATGAGGAAATACATTCTTGAATTTAAACATTCATGAATGTGTAGTCATTTCCATAGAAGATGAGCTTATCTAATGGACAACCACAAGCACAACAGCTTACAGCAGCCAACATTATCAAGTAACCTTCCTCGGAGCATCTCCACAGCCATGTGCTATATGCCGCATTTAAATAAATATTTTATTTTTAAATGTAGTTTTGTATGTTTAACCATGTCTTATAGAAGACAGCGTGTAGCTATGAATGTTCGCATTATATGATGCAGTATTTTTCAATAATGGCTTTTGGTGAGCAAATGCGAAGAAATCTCAGCTCTACCTGGACTCTTTCTCTCTGGAAGTAAAAATAGATGCAAGCTGTTGTGTTTTTCTTTGTAAGTTGATGGAGTTTGGTCTTGCTTTGTAAATGCGGCTATTGGCTATTGCGGTCAAACACTTGGTCACTAATAGCTTTTTAAAATTATTTATCACCTACTCGGCTACTCTTTTCAAAGAAATTGCAAAGATTTTGCAAAAAAAAGTGCTATTCCATTACCAAGATTGGCTTGTTTGTTAAATTGACATAAATGGAGCAAACCCAATGGTACATTGTCAGGAAGGAAGCAAGCAAGATTATAAGGCGACTTGACATGAACCATTTTCTAAAACCGCATGCATTTTGTACGTGTGTGTCGTTGCGTACGTGCGCGTATATTTTCAAAAGAAAATATTGATGAAAGATGCAATTATGCGGAATCATGTCTTGTACACCGTATCACCGATTAAATTTTGAATTACATACGCTGCATAAATAACTTTAGTTAATTGAAAGAAACATTTAGCAAAAAAGTCAATCAAAAGAAAATAAAGTTCATAATAAAAAATAAATCTATACAATATTATTGAATATGACAGCCACTGTGTTTCATAATAGTGCCAGGCATTTCCATTGCCATATTTTTCTCAGAAGCTCCAAAAGAATATGGAAACTGCTAGAACATAACATGAGCTGAAATTAAAAGTTGTATTTGATAAGGCATGCGTCAGTCAGAATTCTGAGTATGTAGTTGCATATAAACTGAATCGGTTTAAAAATCAATGGCATTTTGCATGGTTGTTGTTCATCACACATCAACCTTCCAAATTATTGTTTCCTCTTTTGTTTTATGATACAATTTTTGCTTTGCGTGTACAGCATACGTACATCCTGCTTTGTTGGATTTTTGATGTGCAAATTTACACCAACACGGAATGATTTTCCAAAAATACTACGTACAAAACATTCTCACTACTGCCACAAATAATAAGTATTATCTTTTTATGACTTCACTAGGTACTCATCATCATGGATGAATAAAGATTCAATTACGTAGGAAATCATAACCATGAGTCAACAAAAAATGGATTTAAATGCTTTCAGCGTTTTGATATTAAAAATCCAAAAGTTTTTATGTAATACAGTATTTCGGTGGACTCCTGTCTGTCGCATTTCGTGTGTGTAATTCTCCACAATAAGATTCGCGTGTGCCCATTGGTCACGCTTTCACTGCTCTTTCAGGTGCTTTTGGCAATTTAATAATGAGAACGCGACATTATCCTCTATGCATCATTGCATGCTTCACATTTGACACAAAATTCTTTGTCGGCTCCCCTCATCCTAAAAATATCCATTCGTTACATGACTTTTATTATAACCATCTCTGAAAAAAGGCTGCTAACAATAATTTCAGATTTACCTGGTGCTGCACAAAGGCAATAGCAAAATGTTCGCATTTGAATTTGGCATGTTCGGGTTGAGCGATTTCATCTTTGATAATTTTCACAGCGAGTTTCATGTCTACACAGTGCAGAGATGAATGATACGATGTAATTACCAAGTGACTGATTGCTGTACATAGAGCTCATTCATTCGCCTTTTTGAAAAATGCAAGTCCCCTCCAAAAAAACTGCTACTACTAACTAATTATGTCAAAATCAGGAGGAAATGGAATGCATTCAGTTTGCATCTCCCTTTGTTTGCAAACTCCATTTTGCAGAGATCGATAAAATGTGCTATGTCTGTTCAGACTTTACGATTAAGGAAGATATATACATAGCGAAACACAGCTATTTCAGACAACCATCCATGTACTTTTGAACAATGTACCAAATCCACAAACAAAACCAATTCAAATTATGTGGTATCCTATGTCACATAATCATTAAAACACGCATCTCTCTCTCTGTATGCAAATGGCAGTAAGCTAAGTGGTCTACGCATTATGATAAAAACTTAACGTAATAAATATTATGCTGCAAGCATTCAATGGAGTCACCTACATTAAATCTTTAGAAGCAAATCGCAAAAATCTTCAAAGCAAAATTTAAAAATGTGTGCTTGTGCGTGAAGTTTTGTCTCATTCATCATAACGAAAAAGCCCACACATTTATTACGACGATGAAAAGCGAGATGAGATGAGAACAAGATTTAATACGCGACAGTTTTACATAAAACCTAATCGTGTATTACTTTAAATAAATGAATTAACATTCCACGCTACTACAACGTAACGTTTGCTAAAACGATATGACTTACAAACATGCAACTCTATTTTTGCCATTTTCTACAAATGGATACAAACTCCACAAATGTAGCTATAAAATATGGGATATTTTTAGTTCTTTTTGCTAACTTGCAATGCAACCATTCATTTTCGATATAGACACAAACTTTCATTCAAAAGATTGAAAAATTGTTAGGCCTTCACCATTATAACCACTACTCTGCATTGCAGGAAAATGTCATATTATTATTATACAGCATCCCTCTTTTGGGGTTTGTAAAGCCACACACAGCTTGTTCAACAACACTATAGGCCCATCATCATCATGATCACAGATTAGACCATGTGCACATTTTTTGCAAAAAAAGATGCTTATCATTTGATGTACATACAGAAGTGCGAGGCCTTTTATTATGTGTTTTAATGGCAGTTTAAGTAAATCACTTTTATCTTCAGTCTGAATAGAATGCATATAATAATATATCGTTCAGGCGTATTTTTCGCAAATTCAACTTCCCCTAGTTCGTGTACCACTACTTAACATTATTTATCGTCGTGGCACAATTTCCCGATACCTTTACACGGTTACGTGTTTGCTTCATATAAATATATTATGCTGCAGACTTTTGTATTTAAAAATTCTGTTGGATACGCCGTTTATTCGCTGGCTAATGTTCATTACTCTGCACTATACAAAGATTACATGCCTTTGATGCTTATTATTATGATGATGATGACGATGTGGACAAGCACAATGAACAATGAATGAGGGATCATCGTCATCTTGCTTCACTATGTAATATTTGTGTATGTCATCTCGCCAGGCTTTGTAGCAGTAGCTTTAGTTCTGATTTTGAAGTACCGCATGTAAAAATAGGCTAGTTTTATAATACCACTAAAACATACATAAACCTGTCAAAAAATTGTCGAACCTGCGTTTACGACGAATTATAACATGTTCAATGTTTGAAACAATTTGTTAAACATGTACGTATTATATTGCAAGCTTTGAATATTTAAACCTGCGACTTGGCGTCTTGTTAAAAGTAAACTAGTATCAAGATAACTTTGTGAAGTCATCAATTGAAATAATATTGTTTCATGAAGAAAAAATCCAAAAAGTTATATAAAGTCTTGAGAACAATTTCACAGACTGATTCATTGCTTAAGTTGATGATTTAAGGTAAACAGGGTTAACGGTTATGATTTTATCTCTAAACGCCCCGTCAAGATAAAGAATCAAAATAAACGTGTACGCATTGTTTATATCTGGTGTGGAATGTCCTAGCACAATGTAAATGTGCACTGAAATGTTTCACTGCAAACGGAAGTCCGTAGAAAAGGTTTTGTGTAAAACGGGCTTCACCTGCAGCAACACAAGTATGGAACTTCCTTTTCCTTTTAAAGGGTGACACGATTACTTTCTCGTGGATAAAAGTGCAAGTGAACATTTCGTTGCATAGTCGGGATTTTTGGCTCTAGCTTGGCTTTGTTGAGTGTCGCGTTGTGTGTGACAAAATGCTAAGGTAGAAATTTTTAATGACAAAGGAAATCGCAGAGTTTAAATAATATTTTTCTTTAATGCAGTTTGTAATATATCACTTTTCCTTTACGCAGTAAGCAGACTGGAAGGGAAAGAAAACTCCAAATTGTATTAGGAGTGCTCAGTTCAATCATAGTTGGTCTTATTGTGACAACAACTTTCTTCGGAGTACAATTAAAAAGTATGCATGACACGATGCGTGAATGTCAATTTTATATCAGTATTCTAAAATCAATTTTTGATTTTATATTTCATGAAATGTTGTTTTAATGTGTACTGAAAAGGAACGACGGATGAGTTGAAATCAGTAGGTAGCATTTGTGAAACGAAAGAATGCGTGACCGCAGCCGGAGATATGATCAAGTCCATGGATTTGACCGCTTCCCCATGCGACAACTTTTTCCAGTTTGCATGCGGGAACTGGCTAAAAGTCAATCCTATTCCAGACACGGCTTCCTCATGGAATCAGTTCAACGTGCTTCGTGATCATCTTAATCGAAAAATACGAGGTGTGTTATTCATGCCATTTTCCATTCTTAATTTTTTGACAGCAAAATATAATCTGAATTGAATATTTTAGAAATTCTGGAGCGTAAAATGGACGAGAAAGATCCGAAACCATTGAATATTGCTAAACAGTTTTATAATTCATGCCTGGCTCAAAGTAATTTAATATTATTTTAATAATAATTGCTCTTTTCCGTTTTTTCTCAAACAAATTGGAGAGAATAATTATTATTGTTGCATTTCAGATACTACTAGTCATGCTGATTTGTCTGACCTCATAAGTGCGCTACTTGACAAGGTCGAGCTAAGCTCGAACGAGTTGGGACAGAAACTGGGTGAACTGAGACGTGAAGTCGCTGGAAACTTTATCATTACAACTTCAGTCAGCCTTGACGAAGAAAATACTACGCGACACAGAGTTTACGTAGGGCGCATCTCCATTCATTACTTGATTGAGATTTTATCGACATATGATACTCATAAAACCCTCGTTGTTGTTCAGATGTCATTCATAAGAGTAATGACTTTGATTTATTGACACTGCTTTTTCTCTTTACTCAAGATCGATCAACCGACACTTGGGCTAAATAGGATTTATTTAGTTCAAAGCCCTGCACATGCGTACAAAACCGCTTATGTTGAGCTTATCGAGGAAATTTGGGATGAGGTATACCCCAACGTGACGAATAGGAAAGAGATTGCAAATGATGTTGTGGATTTTGAGACAAAATTAGCTGAGGTAGCTGAACAGAAATTAGATGATTAATTCATAAATAAGCATTAGTAATAAGTTCATGCAAAGTTCATGAGAATTTTATACTTCCCGTAGATAAGTACCAAACCAGAGGATCGGCGAGACCGAACAAAATTGTACAATCCAATGACAATCAAAGAGCTATCTGATCTCAGTAATTCTACGGTAAGAAATCTAGAGCATATTCGTGTTTATGCATAAATTCTCGAAAATCTAATGGTATTGGCATTATTTTACAAAAGATGATAAATTGGGAACTATACATACACGAAACCTTCAAAGATGTACAAGGACTGGATGATCTGTCAAAGTTGACGGTTATAGTGAGAGATATTCCGTACTTTACAGAGTTTGGAGCAGTATTAAAGAATACTACAGATAAGAATCCGGATATATTTTGTAATAAAAAACATGAGTACGATTTTTGTTTACAAAATATTCATCAATTCCAGTTGAATAATTTTAACATTTGTTGCAAACTTAGGGAACTACATTAGGTGGCGAATCATTCTAAACTACGCTAATGATGTTAACAATAAGCTGAGAGACGTTCTTTTCAATTATGCGAGAAAAACCCAAGGTACCATGTATCCACCACCCAGATGGCAAGTTTGTTCGGACCGAGCAAATTCTCTGTTTGGAATGGCAATAAGTTATCATTATGTTCAGGACGTATTCACGTCCAACTTTCAGGAACAGGTAACTTTCACCAGAAGTGCATTAATATTAAACTGCAATTGAAGCATCATGATGAGTAAAAAAAACTTGATTGTACTACGTAGATGTCAGAAATGATAGAAAATATTCGAGAAGCATTTTACGATATTCTCAACGAAATTGACTGGTTCGGGGAGCCATCAACGAAAACCAAAGCAAAGCAAAAAGCTGAAAAAATGCGAACCTTTATTGGCTATCCAGAATGGCTACTTGATAAGTCTAATGAGCATGAGGCATTAAGAGAGGAATATGATGGCCTACCAGAAACCATGTCCGATGACCACTTTCACAACATGTTGGAACTTGTGAATTGGAAAAACATTGATAATTTAAAGCATCTCAATCGTCGCAAGGACGCATCCAAGTAAGTTTGCATACCATGCACCGCGCACAGCATAGTTTTAAAAGTGCATTGGTGCATCCTGTTGCTTGCTCACAAAATGCAGCTATTAAAAATATTATCAGGTTAGCATAATGTGTGGGTGTAATAACAAATCGATTTAAATTTTGCATCGCCCTCTAGGTGGATAAGCGACCCGACGGTTGTAAACGCTTTCTATTCTTCAACCTACAACTCAATAAGTAAGTGTTGACTAAATTCATTAGCAAGAAGTGAAAGGAGGCTTAAATAGTTATTGGCAAACATTTGTACTAATGAAAAAATCAAACAATAATTTATTACTTTTAAGCATTCCCTGGTGGAATTCTTCAGCCACCTTTTTACTTCACTGGAAAGCCTATACAGTGAGTTTTTCCAATCATTGCTTTTTATACTTGATAGCTTGTGAATTAAGAAAACATTTGAACTCGCCATTTTCTTTTTCAGAGCCCTCAATTATGGAGCCATTGGGTAATCTTTCATAACATCATAATGAAAAATGCATGTCAAATTGAAATAATACTTGAACATCTTTCAATATTCATATAATCTTTAACTCACATTCTTTTTCAATTTTGTCTTTGACCTTACGACCTATGATGATTCAAATTATTTTGCACCCTTGTGTCATTCTAAAGTATGGTTATCGGACATGAGATAACACATGGCTTTGATGACCGCGTAAGTTTTTTCCCATAGTCCATACTGCAGTTTCGTGCAATGATATTGCATCATTGTCATATGCGTAAAGAAAACTAAATATGAATTCACTTTCAATTTTTAAAGGGAAGGCAAAGTGACGGGGACGGAGATCTCGTTGACTGGTGGGACGAGGAGACAGTGAGCCAATATACAGAAAAAGCAAGATGCTTTGTAGACCAGTACGGAAATTACACTGCAGAAGAAGCTGACCACATGCCGGTAATGTTGAACTTAAACCTTTGCATCGCCTGTCTAATTTTTAAATACTAATTGATTTTAAAACACAATCTACCATTAGCTAAATGGAAACAATACTCTTGGAGAGAACATTGCTGACAATGGTGGTCTTCGGCAAGCATTCAGAGCGTATCAATCATACGTAATGAAAAATGGGCCTGAACCCCGACTTCCTGGCTTGGAGTTTTCTCCAGAACAACTATTTTTCATAGCATTTTCACAGGTATGCCAACATTCAAAGATAATTATTAGAAGAGACAAAGGCTGACTATGTTTGGATGCTAATGTACAGATCTGGTGCGGAGCATATACGAAGCAGGGAATGGAAAGTCAAATCAAAACCGGTGTTCATAGTCCTAACAGGTTTCGCGTTAGAGGGGCCCTCCGGAACTCATTAGAATTTGCACAAGTTTGGAATTGCCCCAAACCCGACGAAAACTCTATTTGTAGAATATGGTAGCATAAAATTGATTATCATTGTATAGTAAGAATAAAGCAATTCAAGGCATTTAAATTGATTTCGATTTACGTGGTATTCTGTGATATAAAACTGTATAAAATAGAACTGTAGATACTGTAGATCTTTAAAAATTTGCCAATATTGAATATGTAATTATGTAAATAGCTGAAGACGAAGACTTGTGAGCATAGTGAGCAAAGACATTTACAAAATAAATCGTCAATTTAAACCTGCTTATCTTAGTGTTCATAGTCATGAGTTAATTTTAAAAATTGTGCTTGCATATTTGACCCGATTTGACTTGACCAATAGAGCTCGCTACGGGTGCGGGTAACAAGGTATATTACGCAATCCGCCCCAGCTTTAAAAACAATTGTACATCACACCCACCTATGGGTCAAATATCTGTGCAAAATAATTCTTTTACCATTGGAACCAGCGTGTTGAACGCTACAAATATTATGGCACTTTCAATTTTTCTAAATCCGAGGAGGCACTCGCGTCATGACCCGCAAACGCTCACGTGTTACTCTAAAAAAGTGAAAAGTGACACAAATGACAGTTCGGTAACGAAAAATGAAAACTACGTTACCTAAGTATGTTTTGTCTAGTTCTCATATCTTCAGTTCTGGTGGTCAAAATCTTAACAAATTAATTTCCTTCATAAAAAGTTTTATCGATTACGATCACGGTGATTACATGTTACATGATACAGCTAATTGTATGCATAGGTAATTCCCAATAGGTAATAATTATTTCATAGGGAGATATGTTCCGTAATTTCATCCACTATAAAAATTATTGAAATCCGTTCATCCCACTTGTTAATTATAAATTATGACCATTCGACACGCAAGCTGATGAAGCGTTTCCTTATTTCAAAAGTGAAAATACACAAATACATGTTACATGGACAATACAGTGGACATTTGCATCGGATTCCTTCTTTAACTACATGTTTAAAACTTGAACCTAGTCACTAGTACATGGTCAACAATTTGAATTTGGCTTGCAATAGTAGTAAGCAGCACATCCACACCTCGAATGAAGGTGACAAGTCGTTGTCACTGTGAAAGCGTAAAGTGAATACCTTCCTCAATTTTTATTCACATGAATTTGTCAATCATAAAATCGCATAAATCAATATGTGCAATTATGGTATAATTGTAGCCTGTGGAGTATGTGGAGTAAGCCCGGGGCATTACGAGATGCAGGTATTTCTCGTCCTTAGTCTTGGGTCTAGCTTTGTTCATGCGTTTGGTACATGACTAACAGTAACATGGCACATGAAAATGAACGGCAAATGTTATTAAATATTGACATAAGGTACGACGTTTTATTTCGCACTAATCGAGACATTCTGTCACCCAATGTTAAAGAAAGTTATGTATAGCAAGTCAACTCATCATTTCTTACACATGCTACGAATTGCTTATTCAGTGCGTGATTGCGATTTTTATTAAAATTTAAAAAGCCAATTTTGGTACCTTTATAACAACTTGAATTCTGTGTAAGGGTATTACTAGCTATAAAAGATGAAAAAGAATCAATAGAATTTCACTTGCAACGTTTGGTGAATGTTTGTAAATGGCCGTCTTGTCTTATGCAGCGCTTACCACCATTTAACGGCGGACATTCGACGTGTAGACAACTTTTTTATATAAATCCATGCCAGTGGGACAATGACTAATCAGTTTTAAATTTGATTCCTCGCTAGCAAACTAGAAACATGAATTCTCATTTTCAATTTAAATTAGATTCAAGGCATCTTTTAGCATGCTTTGTACTAATTTGCTTTTGTCAAGTGTTAGTTGCGGCAGGGGGAAAGCAAAAGCAGAAACATGTAAGAGGACCAGTAAATCTCAGAAATATTCAAAATGCCACGGAACGGCAAGGTGTTTCTAGTGATGGAGATGGTAAAAGAAAATTTGTATACTTTCTCCTGTAATCATTCAGTGTTCACGAAGATTCAATCATTTGAACTTTGTTTCATTGTGCTAATTATTACCGTTTTTGTTATTAAATTGTGACAGACAGCGTGATTTTCTCCGCTTTGAGAAAAATCCTCCCAGATCCTGAAGAAATAAGATTCCGACCTCCGCCAAACTACCTGCAGATTATTTTGAATGCTTCTGGTGTGCTTGGCTTGGGATTTTTATGGATCAAGGAAATTAGTGCAGCGTTAGGAACTCCAATATTAGCACCAATTCTCATTCCGCCGCTTGTACTTCTGGCAGCTGCCCTTTTACTAATTCCGGATTTAAGCAGAGTGGGAGAACTGCTTGATAATGCAGTTATGGCAGGCTAGCCTTGACGTAAAGTTAAAGTTTTACCAGCAAAAAGTCTGTGTATATGAAAATCTCAAATAAAGTAAATTAATTACCGAAAACAAACATAATTGTGCTCACTTATTAATGTATAAACTGCTTTATTGTTCAACTTTAAACAATTTTTCCATCACCATTCGTACACATACTTAATAGGCTTACATTACATACAGCGGGTACTGGGTACTCACCAGCATATTTTCACTCTAATTAATCAATTAATGTAACAGTAAGTAAAATATCTATGCAATATAAACTTATTCACTATACATTTCGGATTAAACTATAAGTTTGGTCACACGGTATCTTCACGATTATTGTTATTCTTCAAACTTTTTTCCATTGTTAGGATAGGTATATGTCAATGTGCAATGTACACATCAAGTAAGTCTAACATTACGTAGTCCTTACATCAATTCAATTTCATCAATATTCTGTTATTTTACTTTGTCCAGAATGTTAAAACTCAAAAGACAAACTTGATATTAAAGTACAATTAACAACACTTTGTAAAACTTCAAAGAATTATAAACAGTACGGTCGATGTTTGAAAAAATCTCATATTATTGTGCAAGTGACCAAAGCACTTGTAGCTTCAGCATACAGTACAATGTTACATTTTAAGCAAAAGCAAAAAATAAAACTTACTGACTTCTATATGAATATTTGTTGCTTTCTAGAAAACTTGCAAAGCACGCAACTTTCAAATTATATTTGATCACACTTAAAAACCTACTACATAGATTCAAACAAACTTGACTTCAATTGATAAGTAGGAATATACATGTATCTGTAAATAATGTGATTAAAAACAAAGTATAGATGTTATTGATACATCATATTTAACAGTAAAGACCATTCATTACTTTGAAACCCTTTGTTTGGATTTTTAAAGCTGTAAACTGGGTCGAAAATTATACCCAGTGAAAGGATGCACATGATCCGTTGAATGTAATGGCTGGAATTTTTTTCAGCATGTTTTTATGTTACAAAAAAGTATTCGGAAATATAACATAAAATTGATTACAATTAACATTCTTCAAATAGTATTATTTATATCAAGTAATGTTTAAATTAAAGCACACTTGGTATCAGTGATTAAAGAGTAATCAGGCACTAAGACAATATTTAAGGCATTTACATAGAATCGAGCGGTTTTTTAAATATGTTACACTAAACACTTTGCCATAAATTGCCTTTTTAATTGTTAATTCAGTAAAGTATTCAGTAACATTTAAGATATGTACATAGAAATTGTAGTATATATAGCTTTAAACATATTATGCAGTAGTTTTCTACTTTCCTTATATAGTAAATTGCTTTCGTATGCATTTGCTTTGTACAATAACAGTGAATGCGAATAGGCTTCAAATCTATATAGTATATATTTAAAATTATTTTTTTGTTTTGAAAATACTTTTGAATAAATTGTAGCACTACATAACACATTAAACAATATTCGAACTATAATGCGTGATAATTTTTATACAAGTATACTTTGTACAGAATCTGAAAACTATGTACACAATTGGCTATGTATTTGAATCTGAAGCAATGCCTGTTTCTGACTGTACATTGGCGTTTACAATAACTTTAAATCCATAGCAGAACAAAATGTTTTACACGTGTTAAACGTAAGAAAATTATGTTTCTTATAATTACAGAATTTATGCAAGTGGTGAGCGGATGGCAAGTTTAACCTCCCCATCCCCCAGTTTTTTCATAAAGTTCCATGCTTCGGTTCTCGACTTTGTTGACATGCTGACACCATTGATCGAAACGATGAGATCACCCACCTTCATATCCCCGCACTTTTCTGCTGGTCCACCTATATCAAGTAAAAGTTAAGCAGGTTAGGCTTTACTGGTTTTGATACAAAATTGTCATATTGCATGTGTTTGGGCACTTACCAATAAAGATCTTCTTAACGGTCAAAGGTCTATCACCACTAATGGATCCTTTTCCTCCCTCTAAACTGAAACCTAAACCTGCTCCGTCCTTGTTCAGACATACTGTTCTTAAAGGTCCCCACTTGTAAATGGTATCGTCATCGTGCTCCAATAAACTTGACAAACTGCCTGTGATCAAAGGCTCAACGGCCCTGTCTAGAGTTATTGAAGCTTCATCAATCGTTTTGAAACCATTTGAATTGCTTCGCCCTCTTGAAACAACTAGCACGACTTCCGTTCTTGGTGCCTATAAATTTTAATCAAAGTACACAATGTAAAACCATAAAAGAGGGTAAAACAAAATTAAGACATCAATTTTTTTTGAATAAAAGATGTACCTTCAACAAGTTCAAGGCTTCTCTGTGCGTTAATCCTTTTGTGCTTTTTCCGTTGATTGACAAAACTCTGTCTCCTCGATAAACACGAGCATCTCTGTCAGCTATGCTTCCGGATATAACTTTATGAACCTGTTGAATGAAGAAATGAATGTTAGATCACAAGATAATTCGCAACTGAAAATTATAAAACTGAAAATATAGTAAGATATAAATATGACTCTTGATGCTTACAGTAATTTCTTTTGTTTCATAATCTGCTCCACCGGCAAGCGTGATTCCAAGGCTTCCACCGACAAACTCTCGGTGCAAAATTACAACCGAAACTTCATGAGAAGGTGTGCCCGCTTCTTCTAGAGACTGATTTGCTTCATCAATAAGCTGCTGAAGCTCCTGTAACACAGAAAAAACAAGTTTTTATATATTACTTACTTAGGGTCCGTGATCACAAAACATTCATTTTTCGCACTGGTCTACTTCAGAAGTATACTTAATTTCATGAATAACTAAACGTTTTGAATAGTAAGGTCACCACGTGAGTAATCATGGTATAAGCTCATGATAATTACAAAAATCGCAAATAAATTATAGTATAGGTAAATACACTATGAAGAAATTTTATCTGCTTTATGTTTATTAAAAACTCCTGTTTCAGAAGGTTTCATACACAGAAATCCTAATCTATTGTGACGGTAATCATTTAGAATTTTATAGGTTGACATATGTATCAAATCACAATTAAAATGATGTATGCCTAACAGACATGCATGGCATGTTCAATTGAGCCATTAACCATAACTTTGTATTTTACAACACTACAAGAAAGTTGCTTAGTATATGCGTATGAAAACCTTGCACTACTCACTACTCCCCCTTGAAAACTCACACAACTTTCTCTTGAAAGAATCTAATAAAGTATTTCCCCTTTTCCCCATTTATAAAAGTGTAATTTATTACCTGGGGCGAAATGAGACTGGTAGAAGATGCAAGCGATGTAATACTTCCATATGGATCCCGTGGGGCTGAGCTGACCAGACTATTGACAGAGCCATAAATTCCAGCAGGGGTTGTCGCGCTACTTTCTTCACTTGTTGTGCTATCAAAAGAGCTGACTCGGAAATGTGCGGAGGTTGAAGGTAATGTCAAATTTGTGGGATCCTTCTTGGCAGTGGGACTGTTGTCGTCCCGTCCATAAGGACTCACGGCAGTTTCTGCTTTCTCAAAAGCTCGCCTGATATCGTTTACACTCACAGAACGCTTGGTTGATGCCATTTGAACTGGTTCTGGATTTGGCGATTTCACCAGTCTTGTGGATGATGGCTTTGTCACGTCAACTCGTCGATTTTCAGCCCATGCTGTATCTGCTTCAATTGCTTCCAACACATTTGACACGGTGGAGCTCTTCACAGGTGGCGTCGTTGGTTTGGGAGAAATCGTAGGTCTTGATGCACGGACTGGGCTAATTGGTATTTCCTTTGTAGCCACCTCCGGTGTAAGGGGAACAGTCTCAGCTATTTCTGCAGAATCCCGCCGGGATTTTGTGGGTGTCTGCGTTGTTGTTGTTGCAGCAATAACGCTGGAACAACTAGACGTAGAGTTCTGACGTGACAAGGAAGGTTTTGGTCCCACTGGTGGAGGTGCATTGGGTTTACCATCTCCAGAAATCTGTTGCCATTTTTCAGCCAAGCTTCTAAAGTCATTTCTTCCTCGGGGAATATTAGCATTGGTTAGCTTCTTAGCCGAGCCATCGCCCGTCTTTTCAATTATTTTCTCAATCTTCTTTTCTACCACTTCACTAGCTGCTGTCACAATTTTCGGTACAGAGGCAGCCGGAGTAAGTGAGGCGGAAAGTACAACAGGTTCGTTAGCCTTGCCAGTAACCAGATTGACAGATGTCATGCTCCGTGAGTACTTCTTTTCAAGTAGCGACCACCTATCCGTATCTGTTTTTGTTGGTTCTCTGTCTCGGCCATTTCTGCTCAGGGTTGATCTTTGGGAAATACTGCTGGAGAAATCGGACTCATTCCCAGAGCTACTGCGATTCCTAGCACGTCTATCTGCAGCGCTGTCAATCATGTCCATAGACAGCTTTCTCTTGTTCTCAATAGGTCGCTCAATTACTGTTGCCTCCGAGTCTCGTCTAGAAAAGTATCGGCTAGAGCTGTCAGATCGACCACCACCGGGAAGGGCATCACAAACCTCATTGATGTATGCCATTTTCACTTCCATGTCGTAAATGGCCTGAAGAGGATCTTCTGTTAAGCCCGGCAATACCAGATCATCTCCTAGATCGACCGTGTTTTGCTGGGAAGACAACTGGACGGGTTGCAAATGAGCAGGAATTTGCTCCTCGATTTCTTCATAGTCATCCTCCTCAGTATCTGCTTTGGAATTTCTTCTCTGACTGAGGTTGATTCTTCCGGCTACAATCATGCGCCTCCTCGTTTTGCCAACTTCCAGTTCAGAGCAGGATGATTCAGTGTCTTCAGTTTCAGCGTCCGCATAGCTGGCCTCTTCATCATCACTTCTGCGATTCTTTCCGTTGCTGCTGCTGATGCTACTATCGTCTCCAACATTGGCTTGAACCCCGCCACTGCTGAATTTTGCAGAAGCCAACACATTCTTGCGATTAATGGCTTCAACACTTTGGGGTTTGAGAATTCTCCAAGTTTCATCCGATGGATCTTCACTGTCTCCGTCCCTCTTAGCAGCTTCCTCATCACGGGTGCTTTCACCAGCTAAATCTGGATCCGGTGTTGTGGAGGACTCTCCTGGAGTTGGAGAGTTTGGAGGAGAAAGTCCGTGTGAAATGGAAGACCGGCTTGAGCTGACTGCGGAATCATTGTCGCTGTCATCCAGTTTTCCTCCCTTTTCATACTTTCCTTTACTATTAGCCACGGTGTTTTTGCTGGGCTCAACTTTCTCTCGAGAGTTTTCTTCAGCCGCTGCTGTGGATGGAGCAACTGAACTTTGTGTTTGGTACTTTTCAGCAGTTTTATCAAAGCTGGTGCGTTTCATTGGTGTAGGATGACTATTCACAGCAACCGTGGGAGCTTGCTTCGAATTGTTACGATCACTGGAGGCTGGATTATTGGACCCAGTAAACTCAAAACTGGAGTCTGATCTTGGTGATGTCAAACTTTCAAGGCTTTTTGGTTCTGGCGTTATATTAGAATTGCTGGCAACTTGTGAGGGTGCCTTAAAGGGTTGTGGTGCTAGTATGTTAGTTTTGCTTGGAGAGGTTAACGAACTACTACTGGACTGGTAGGCAGTCAAGCTCCTTCGTTTAAAAGCTGGCGAATATTTTGGTAAGGCATTTGTGGAAATTTTCCAGTCAGGTAAGTCAGAATCATTCTGACCGGTTCTCGGTTTGGCACTATTGGTAGTTGTTTGTGAAATAACTGTTGACGAAGTGGAAGATATAGTCATGCTGCTATTGTCATCAGAAGAGGAGATCCCATCAAGGGACTCGGACCGGGAAACAAGACTTCGGGACGATAACCCACTAGTTCCGTTTATACTGGACTTGTGAGTTGTTCCCAAAACTTGGGGCAATATAACAGGGGCATCTTTACTGATTATGGTTGGTAGGTCGACTACGGACGCAGAACTGTTTGCTGAAACATGGGCCGCTGCGTTAGACGGTGGAACATCGGGAATCACAAGTCCCCTCAGCTTGGTCATGCACTTTCTCCTTTGTTCCATAATGCTGTTGGCTGCCAAGCTACTTCCTAACGTGGACGATGAGCGGTTAAGGCTTCCACCATTGGTTATTGTGGACGTACTGTATCTTGTAGCGGTGGAGGAGGTTCCATTTTGGTTCATGGTGATGGTGGACTCTGTGTGGTAACTATTTCTGAAGTTGCTGTTGGGGGTGCCACCTGTAGCCGGGCCACCTACGTCAATCATACTCTGCGACCTCTCATACAACACTGAACTGGGGCAAAATGGTTCTGCAGAATTTCCATTCGATACTCCATTTTCATACTGATACTTGGTGGTACTTCCTCTACCCAAAGTACTGCTTCGAATCTCTCCAGATCCGTTGAGACCTCCGTAAAAGGGACTCGGCTTGTTGTTAAAGTTAACTAAATCTACTGAGCTTTTGCGCACAACTGTGGAGTTGTTAGCATTGACACCGTTATTACAGCCATTGCTAATGGAGCTAATGTCCAGGGAGCTTCGGTTGATTTTAGACAAGCTGTTAATTCCTCTGTAGCCGTTTCCATTCTCGTTCACTGATACTCCCGAGGAGGTGGACATTGTAAGCCCTTGTAAAATGTTATCCGAACTTCGGCTCAGGGAGCCATTTGGATTGGACGCTAACGTGGATTTTTTCAGACTAGATGTGACCATTGGTCCAGTAGGAGGTTTTACACTGTAATCTGGAGCATCCTCCGAGCAGGACGTTCTGTTGGAAAACATGGCAATTTTATCCCTAACACTCTTTTTACTTGGCTCTGCAGCTGGTACTGATCTGGACATGGTGGGGGATGAAGAGGTACTATTATTATTACTGCTGCTACTATTCAGGCTTGAAGCACCACTGGCACTATTACGATACTGAAGCTGCGCTTTGTTGTTCCCGTTACTAATGCTGCTCATTTGTCCAGAAGAGGATTCAAACAGCTTGCGCTTGTCATCTATGCTGCTTTGTCGACTTGCAATGGGTTTCGGGGGTAGCGGTGGCATTGACACCGGAAGTGGCGGAGCACTGGTTGCAGTAGACGAATGCAAGTCTTCCACTGACTGGGAAGACAAGTCCTCTACAGGTGGTCCAGTGGTGGGTAGTGGAGGCGGTTCCTCCACCTCTTTCAGGTTCAGCTCACTTCTGAAAACCTTTCTGGATTCAAACTTTTTCAGAGTTGGCTGCTGTTGCTCGTCGGACCAACTGTTGGGGAACTCGTCACCATCCGGGGGTAGTCTGGAGAACGATGGAGGTATGTACTGATGAAGGACCTCAGTCGAACTGTCCATGATTCTCTGACTACTGGGTGAAGAGCTGTCCGGAGCTGAGGATCCTACAATAGACAAATGCAAACAAATCCCAGGGATTAGTGTATTGAAAAAACCTAGTGACGACTACAAATGGATTAACGTGGATTTTAACGGATCAAGGGAAGATGATGATAAGAGTAATACTACACGCGTTATTTTAGCATTTATAAAACCTGCAATTCATCAAGACCCACGTCACGTCTAACGTGTCTACGTGCATCCTGTATATATTTTGCAATTGTCAACGCTGCAGTATTTAACATGTTTTATTTTGTTATGTCACATGAAACCCAGAAATGACCTATGACTTTACTACCTTGTGCAAATAATTCATTCAATGCACCGTACTAAACAAATATATCACTGATAATGTCATATACCTACATTTTTTCGCAAAAATACCTCATTCTATATCATGTCATTAAACAAATTTATATGCATGTTTAGTGAAAGGATTTAAGTATATTATCAGCATGCTTTCGCAGAATTCCGCGCAGTTTGTGCATCTGCATCGTGACAAGTAGGCATACAATTAAATGACATATTGCGCTGCAAAATGCAGTGAAAATTGAACAGTTAACTGCAAGGCTTGCAGGGAAATCGCTAACGCTTGTAAAAAAGTTGAAACATGATTCAACCATCCTGTTTCTTATTTTTGCAAACAGACAGGGAAAGAGAATATAAATCAGATAAAAGTAGCATGTTATTTAAAAGATGTGCATGTCATTTGTCACGCGTACTTTGAGGTGCCTATAAAATGTCCTTGCATAGTTTGCTGTATTGCATAATTTTTATTATTACAGTTTGTACTGTCAGTTATATTTGTTTTTCTGTGAAACAGACAAATTGGCTAAATGTTAGTTTGGTGGCACTACTATAACTGCGCACGCAAGATGTTGTACCTAATAATAATAACATGTTTTAAAAATCGGCAAATTACCGAGATGTTTTTGGTAGCCTGTGCGGTTGCTGGCGTGTGTAATAATAGCTGCAAACCATTTATATTGGAACAACTGTGTCCGAAACAAGGAAATGAGAAATTAAATTAGATAATCATGAAAATCATCCTGTTATTTGTTCCTGTTACACACATACAGCCCTATCACATAACACTAACTTAGTAAAAGAATATAAAAGTACAAAAAAGTTTTATTTAAGGTTTTGCTAGAAAATCTTAGATTTCATCTTGCGATGATGATAATGATGTGATCTGCTTTTCTGTTAGTTTCCTCCATTTTGTGTACACGATTCATTTCCTTGCCAAGCCAAAAGTTGTAATTTTGCAATAAAGAGTTTTTTCAGACAAGTTGTTCCCTTTGTTATAAGTTGTAAGGTAAAATGCATGCTCAGAGGAAGGCACATAGTTTTCAGGTAATCAGTTTTGTATCATGCAACTAACTGCAGTAACATAATATATTGTAAGAACACGCCTTCAATTTTCAAATGTTTGAAAATTTCTAGTTCAACTCGAGCATTTATTTTGCGGGGAGACTCTGCGTTGTTGAATTGAAAATAATAGTTTGCATGATTTAATGGCTCCCTGACCTTTGATCCCTAATCCCATCTACACGATGGGCTCACACACAAACATTTCAAGAGGATTTTTTGGTCTTGTAGTACAATTGAAGAGGGAAATGATGAATGTGCTTTGTTTGTCGTAAAAAAATATTTTACAGCCTTTACTCACTCATTGTTTGCCATTCATCATTCATATTCTAAAGTTTCAAAGTTTTACGTGTGACGCGTTTACTAGATGCTAGAAGGGATAAAAAACCAGTGAGGTATTACATGCCGCAAACACTCTGCTGGTTTGTCTGTTTTGATTTTTAATGTCCAAATGGCTAATAAAATTAAGAAGCGCAAATTAGATTTTGGGGAGAAAAAACTCATTTGTTTCTGCACATCACCTGTCAAATCAGGGTTGGTAAAACTTTATGGAAGTCAATTTTAGGAGGAAATAGGTGAAAAATGGGAGTAATACGTTATTTTTAAAAAATCATAAAAAACAATAAAAGCTTGTGCATAAATATAATAAAACCATTACGTGAACAATGGTTTCATTATGCATGATTGTATTATGAAAATAGGATTTTTTGGTTAGCCAGGTAAAGTTAAGTAAACTTGAATGAGTTGCGGAAGTTGCTGTCTACTTTCAATGAATAGAATCAAATCATAAAAAGCAATCTACCGACAACCATAAAAACGCATGAGCAATATTTTGAGTTAGTCTCGTGCAGTGCATAACTGCAATATCCCCATGCATTTTAAGATTGTGGTGGCGTGTGTGGTGGAGGAAACAAAACAAAGACGCTGTTTTAGTGGATCCCATGAACGCATGTTGGCTTGATCTCAATTAAGGGAACCCCTCCTGTTTCAGTTATGAAATTGATGTTACACATATATAAAAGTTATATGGTATGCTAATAACAAAATTGCGTATTATAACATTATAAACTGATCTACTACTACACTAGTTATCTTACATCTTAGAAGTACCTATTGCTACTAATGCATAAGTAATGTATAAATATGGAAACAAATTATCTGTGCAACGGCGGGATCTGTGCCAAAGGAAGAAAACGTAGGAAGTTAAGTTTCCGTACTGTACATTGACTCTGATAGCAATAAATATTAAAGGTATCAGGATATTTGTACAGCTTAACTGGCTTTCGATTTACGAACTGGCACGGGAACACGTAGGGATGAGTATAATTTGATTTCAGACATTAAATCAATTACTGCTCACTGCGCAGTTAGTTTTTTGGCCACTACAAAACCGCAAACACTACAAGACCTTTTTACCCTAAATGGTCCAAACTAAATGTATTTATTTTTTCCAAACCCTTCAATCAATTCCAAAATGAGGGCAAACTCAGACAGGTCAGCAGCGTACAAAGTGACATGAATGTACTTTCATTTTACCTATTTAGCAGTTCAAAACATCGTGAAGCCAAATAATCATTTCACTTTCATTCGCGTCAGAATGGCACTGTCATCTTTTGTCATTCCTAAACATTAGTGCCTATATAACTGTTATGGACTCTAGTCCAAATTTCTAACCCGACATAACTTAAATGAAAACATGACACTTTTTCGTCATCATAATCCTGTCAGCATGAAAACAGTTGGTGATAGGCGCTTTTTGGTTTGTGTGAGTGCGCATAAAACACGATCAATTGTTGCTATTTTTCATCGTAGTAATAATATGAATCATTGATGGGAAACTACCTATTTCACTTTCATTCATTCTCGCTGAATCATTTCCATTATGTTCTGTGTTTGTACCAATAACAAAACAAGTAAATTCCACCCACGCAATTCATAAGTGCTTAAGTTCTTACACATCCCCAACTTACTGCGTGTGTCCAACCGTATAAAGTTGTGAACGACCACTGCTCAATAACAATGGCAAATTGCTCCTTAAAATGATGTGCTGCTAACACAGAGATGTGTAGTTAGCAGAGGTAATAATAGTATCAATGACATATTCGCAACTGAACACGAGCAAAAATTTTTCATCTTTGGTGCACGAATTACTATATTATCATTATTTTATGCAATTTATTACTTTTTGCCTGCATGAAATCATACACATTTTAAGTAAGAAACCTTTGCGGTTGCTCAACTGAGAAAAAAACATTGTGAATCTTCGGCAGATTTTATAAAACGTGTGTGCGCTCCCAAAAAAATCCTTTTACTCCCAACCGTGAGGATAATGACGTGATCTCCTTCTTACGAAACAACACTTCTCTTCAAAAAATGCTCTATGATCTGCTTTGGTAAAAAATTGAAAAAAGTTAATTTTGTGCGAGTCCTGTTATTTGCCCTGAACTGAAATACATAATGTGCCCATATATACATGTTGTTCATGTATATTTTTTATTATTCACGACCTATGCGTGCTAAAATGACATAATATTACTGTTTCACGCTCCACTGCAGTCAAAGAAGCGTTAAATGGACACGCATATAATGTCATTAATAACTTCTTAATTGATCTTCTTCAATGACTGATTATTTGAAAAACAAGGTTTCCTTCGAGCTAGCACACTGACTGAAATCATTAAACATACTTTTTGAAGGATGACGATGCACCAAATAGCAAAGTGCATCATCAGAAAATAATTAACAAGAAGATAGGTATCACGAGTGTTTTGTCCTTCTGAAATTCATCATCGACAGATAAAAAATATAAATTTTCTGAAGAATGCCATTATTATGGCACAGTAAACCAAACTCACTTCGTCGTAGAATCTGAAGTATCAGTTGAGGGGATTGCAACATAGCTGCTGCTGTTTGGTAGTTGAGAGAGGCGACAAAGATGATACACGATGAAATGTGAAGATGCGTTTCTCTTGGGCATTCAAGAAAAGTAAAGCACCCCAGTGATTCCTTTTCGCCTCAAGAGCAACAACAACGGCAACAAAAGCACAATTTCAACAACCAGTGATTTTCAGTGATAACGATAACATTAATTCACTTGCAAGGCTACTCTGGCTCCCACTCCACTTTTACGTGACGTGTAGAATGACAGAGCAATAATGGCTTATACATCACTTTGAATTCTGACTCTGACAATAATTTGTTTTGAAAGTTGTCTCACAGTTAATCATTCTCCCCGTCAACAACAACGGCTCAACAACGAGAACAAAATGCTGAAGAAGATGCTCTAATTTCATTTCACTAAACTTGGTAGACCTTCCAACTAACAACGGATGTTGTACAAGCACAGAGAAACCATTCACAATTTCTTCGGATGATTTCAATCACTCTCTCTCAATAATATGTTAACCCCAATAGGAATATTTCCAAAAAGTTGTTTCAACAGTCAGTCTTTTCAGATTCAGATATATATGATGAGCAGAAAAGATGTGTCCCATCAAAATACATAAAGCACAATTGTGAGAAATTCAATCACATCAATCATTGAAATTATTTAAATGGCCCTTACATGTATTCAAACAGTAAAGCATAACTCCAATGAGCACAAAGGGAGATGTTTATTGAAAACCAGAAAAAAATGGGATAAAAATGATTGCTGGGTCGGGTGCTTGCATTTTTTCATGTTATTGAGCCACACGCAACAAGAAACTAACAAATTACTTCAATGATGTCGAGAGGAATATAATATATTATGTGACGAATATGCAAAGCCTGTACTTTGCGTTTAGGATGATGATACACTAAAGTACTAACCACTGAATAGTAAAATTGACACACGTCATAAGTCATAACCTTGTCCTATGCTCCATTTTCAGCACTCTTTTATCACTCTGTCGTTCACTAGAACACTTTTATTATGATAGCGCTCTCAACGAAAAACTGTATCACATCCCGGAAACGCACGGGCGTAAGTATAATTTTCAGGCAAAGATGAATCCCATTTTGGTATACACCACCTGAATAATTATTCAGGTTTATATATTATGTTTATTATAGGTACATAAATACCAACTTTTATTTGATGATTGTAATTACCGTTGAAACGCATTTTTCCTCATTTGCTAAATGCCAACACGACACACACCTACATCACCCACTACCATCTCCCAAAAGTGTGTGGATAAGTAGGAGCTACAAATTGTAGCAAACAACCGAATAATATCAATTTTACACACAAAGAGTACCTAATTAGTTAACTGAAAGCCTCACAACGACAAAACAAAAGGATGTAGAATTGGTTTTAAAATATTTGCATGGTACACTCGTAAACCGGTGCTACTCAAGTTTACGACAAAGTTGAAGTAGTGGCAAAGGGCAGTAGTACATCGAGGAGCACCTGTAAATATTTTACATCCTTGTCTACAGCAACACTGAAATTGACTACTTCTGTCTTGAAATCTAAATGATTCTCATATTATCGTCACGATTAACACAACCGGAAAATAATATAGTGCATGTAAGTACGCTTATAGTACATGATGTACTGCGATGGTGGTGAAAAAAAATCATCATCATAACTTTTATTAGCACAGTTACTAAAAATATATACTTGGATGTGGAAGCAGTAGTTCAGTTTATAGCTAACACCACCTTCACCACCTTAGAGGCACATCGTGGTGGTAAAGCCATATTGCACGCTGAACGCCAACCCTCTACATAGCCCGATAACAATAAACACCATAAAATTATTGCATATAAAATTTATATCTCATATCGCACAGCTCGTCTTGTAAAATTGTGGGTGTAATACTGCAGGATTACGGATGGTAAAAAAATAATGCAGTATTTTTGTAAAATTCATAGCCTTTAATGCTACAGTGTTGTATTTCCACAATCCATCCGCATACAAATTATAATGCCTTTGGTAGAGATATATTTTTATTGATACCTACTGCGTAGGGAATTGTGCCTAGGATTAATTCTTACATGTTTAGCAATTTTTACACACTTGTGCTGCAATGACGAAGAAAACTTGTTCGCATTCATTTATATTACAGACAATGTATTATCTCAAGATAACCTGCTTAATGTGCATTTCGCATGCCATGAGACTCATCATGAAACATGTTTCTTTTCATGATATACAACAATCAACAAAGAATAAAAAATGTCTTTGTGTGCCTGTTGAAGAAAGAGATCAGGTATTGATGATAGATACCTTGTCGAATATTGTAACATTAAAACAATGAGAATTGTAAAGCATGAGTGCAATGATGTGTTCGTGAAAAAGTATTATGCATAGTAAGCTAATAGAATATTGACAGCGCCTGGTGTGGTTGTAGTGTTCAATTTGCAAGGTAAAAAATGCGCAGAATGCCGTTCGCTAATATGTAGTTATGTTCTAGCATGTGGTTCTAATATTAAATCATAATATGCTTAACATTATCGATGTATGTGGTATAATACAAATAATTTGATAACATGATTTGTTGGCAAAAAATCTTTCCATACTTGATCCTGTTATGCTTTCCTAATGGATCAACAAGAAACACACAAACTATTTCATATTTACAAAAGTTGCATGAGGAGGAAAGAATTCTTCTTCATTAAACATCTTTGAGCGAGCTGATATGTATGCATCATCACGAATTTTTACCGAACTGGGTATTCAGGATTTTCTTATTGTCTTATTAGCAGATCGTTCCGTTTCTTTGTTTGGCGGATTGGCGAGCTGAATAAATTTGCATTAAATAAAGAAAGATTTTTAGTTTAGATTTTGGGCCAGAATAAGTCTAGAACAACGAAGAAGAAAACAGCATAGTTGCAAAATCCTGCTCCTCAATTGCCGATTCATTTTTGGCATTATAGCAAAAGACCATTTCTGTAGATAATTGTATGAGCATATCGAAACTCTTTTTACATTAGTGAGCTGGCGCTCATTATTTCCTCAAAATAAATCGCAATACAAAAAGCTTCATAAATAACCTTCACCTCATTGTCAGATTAATATATTGCTCATGCTTGTACTATATTTGAAATAAGAAACTACCATTAAATCATACAAGTTTTCATAACTGCTGGAGCTTTCTATATTAGTACATAATTATGATACAAAGGTTTACTATTCGTTAGCGTCATCAACTTCTACTACGTAGAGCACCTAACTGAAAAATTTCATTGAATGTTGAAACAACGGAATACCACACAATCAAACATAATGCTGAGAGCAGTAGGTCATACTACTTTTGTACATAGTGATGGGTCATTATTCCTAAAATAACGCGCATACAAAGCGTTAATAAATTAACTTCCCGTTGTCAGTTATATATTGCACTATCTTAGTACATATCTAAATGAGAAAAATTAAATCAATCAGTTTATTTGCAAAATTTGGAAAGCATTGTCCCGTGTCAATTTACATGATCGTATTTACTTTGGCGGTGTAAAACATTGGTTTTGATGATAACAATGACAAACAAAGCTTGCAAATGAGCAAATATAAAATAAATATATCAAAAGCAAAGAAAGAGATCACGACAGTTAGCCAACTATCCCACCAAAAGCAGGCAACACAGTTTCGTGTACCAAAATAACAGCAAATAATTGTCCTGTAATTACAGTGAACTACAAAGAAGGAATCTTTTGTTCAAAAAGAGAACGTAACGTCTATTTTGGCTGTTGTTTGTTTTGCTAAACGAAAAAGCAGGAAATAGGAAGTATCTCTGTGCATGCTTTTTATACAAGCAAAAATCGGTTTGACGCTTGACCTCTTTGATTGTGTTGTAAGAAGACAAAACAGACAGATACAGGTCTTTCAGTTTTCAAATGTACACAACTATACAAACGCTCTCAAATATGGTGCATCAGTTTGCTCTGAGTACAACAATCAACAAATCAGTCTTTGTGTACAATATTAGTCATGCATGACTTACTATTCCCTGAAAGATTTGTTGACGATGTGCTCAAACCCCGTGAAGATTTTTACACCGCCTTTTCTGTCAGAAAATTTACCCTTCGCGTCATCATTATCATCACTGTAATTTTGCAAAGCTTCAGCCAGTTGCGCAGATAAAATGAAAAAAATAAAATATTTTGCATGTTCACATATTGTAGAGGTAGGAACGGTAGCACATTAAAATGTGTTATATCATGCGAATATAACGCGCATATTATCTGTACTATTTCGACATGATTTTGACAACAATTTAGAAATAGGGAGTTTTGGAAGGAATGTCTGTTTTCGTGTAGCGACGATGATTGCGCCAAGAAGAATGTTTTCCTCAGATCATTACCAGTGAATACCGGAAATGGTGTTATTATGCAGCTTTTATATTGCTTACTGCAAATATTATCCCATTTTTTCGCCATGCAGCAGTCATGTAGCACAGGAGCGCTCGGCAGGGATTAAAGATCACTTTACAAGTACTACCAACCGCTACTATGCCATATGCCAATTGAAGAAGTTAAAGTCACCATTGCCATTGTTGCGAAACGTAAAGGAAAGTGAAACCGCAAAATGACTAAAATTGTTCGAGTCATCATGCCATTCGGTGGTAGCATTTTTTTAAGTACACACACAAAGACAACTGGTTTTCAATATTTTTTTCGTGTGTGTAATCTCGCTACTGTTTGTGCTTACCACGAGCTTTTAATTGTACATTGTACTACTTTGAATGCATCCCCGGCTTGTGGAATTTGCATGATCTATTACTGCATGGTTAGATATAATATTCATTTCGTGTAAATACAAACTATAGAAGTGTTTAGTCAAGTAGGTTTTGATTGCTTTGCTTGAGTAAAAATGAATAAAAATGTACAATCGGAGAGAAGATGGATTCCCTCCTTTGAACGTGTTCTCACGAAATAGATGATGACATTTCATATTTTCTCTACCTTCTCCTTCTACATGAGATGCTTCTCCATCCGTGGAAACATTACCACCATCAACAGATTCGAATTTTTTCTCATTCGTGTCTTCTGCAAAATCATCTCCTTCCCCAGGTGGTGGCCCAGGAGAAGCGTGTGAAGATAATGCCAGTAGTGGTATATCATTCAGGTCATCGACTTCAGTTTTACCCTCCTGATGCACTTTACTCTTTTCCTCATCATTGTCACCAGCATTATTGCCATCACTGTAGCCTGGTGTAAACTCTGGCATAAACGACGACGGTAAAGCCACAGGCAGATGGTTCATGCCTGTATTTTCTGCAGCGTTTATTCTCAAGTCACAATGATCAAGCACACCATGATCAGTTTCAATCGGCTTGGCAGTGTCAACTTGAACTTGAAAATGTGCTTCATCTGGCACTATTTCTGGTGCGGCTGTGGCTTGAATGCCTCCACCATGAAAAACTGAATAGCACTCCCTACCCACATTATCATTATTATTACAACTTTCCATAATATTCACTAAAGGAGAAGAGGAGACAAACAGCTTATATTCAATTGTTAAGCAGTAGAAAAATTTAAGTTACCACAAAATATGATCAAGTTTACATTGTTCTCCTTATAAAGCTTATATCATTATTGCTCTTTGGGATTAAATTAATTGTGTAGGATTATCACTTATCACAGCTTGTTACGCTCACATGTGTAAACTTGCTGCGTACACTGCACAATTGGCAACAATAGTGGTTTATAATCCGTTCATTCTACAGCAAATAACATGCAACCACCACGTCAAAACCACGTAAAAAGGAACGCTTTCAGGCATGAGCGAATAACGAATCAACATTTTATGAAAGAGACAAATTTTAGGCACAAAAAAGCACCTTTTAGTTATGCCGATTATTATAAAACACTTTTAAACTCATTACTTTTTTACTCTTATTCAAAGTGCGTGTATCCAATTAAAGTAGGTGATTAATTCAGTCCAGTCATTCTTTTAATGGTATGGACGTAAACGTATCCAGTCAGAAATTAAAAAAGGAACGCTTTTAATTATCAATCAAAAAGTCAAGGAAATTCGCCAATGCGGATTATTTTGATCGAGTTAAAATCTGCAAAAGTATGACATTTTAAATTGCTCAAAGTTTTTGCATTAAAATTTTAACCACTGAATAAGGAAACAGGTACAAATTCGATGAATTGAGATCCAAAAGTGATCACGAGAAGGCTCAGATAATGAATGACAGAAGATTAAAGTCAAAGTAAAGAACAAAAACGACTTTTTACTCCAAACGTGTCCCTGTCCATCTGACTCAACGTCGGCAAAGATGACTACACAACAGTGTGTACCTCTAAAGCCCACGACAATTTGCAAATAATTGCTAAAAAGCATGGGTGCCATATGAGTCCAATGTGTATAGAAGTAAAGATCATCAACGAGATCAAATCGCATAATATTTGCCACTCATCACTATTGTATGAATATAAACTGGGAAAATGAATCATCTTTCCATTGGCAATGGCGATGGGAATGATCGAGTAGTGGTCTTCTCCTTTCCATTCCAGAAGAATGGCAGAGCTTTGTGCAGTCAGTCAGTTGAGTACAAACATTCATGTTTTTATTTTTTATCATTAGCGTATGTCTGCAAAAATCAGGCAAATGACAAAGGTACAAATATTTAATGTAATCTAATCCGATAAGTATAAAATACTCTTAGTGCGTCATACACTATATACTTGTTACGTACTTTGTTTAAAATAGATTTGACGGGCGTATGCCATACAGATCACTTCAGATTTTTTATGATTTCATATCGTATTTAAAGCTGTGCATATAAACGTTCTGTTTCAATGTTATCCTTTCTATTTTTTGATATTGGCACAACTTTTTTTTGTAAAAAGCTCATCAATACTTTTTGTGCAGAAGAAAACACCCTATCAGTAAAGTACAATGAATGAAAATGACTTTGCACAATGCACACGTTTGTAATATAGCTTAAATTGGCTCACAAGCGATACTTGAACAAAACACACTTGATAAACTGCAGGTTTTCCCATATTGTTTTTATTATTTCTGTTTTATACAAAAAGATGATCCGCTACACCTTTGGTAGTTCACTCACATATTTTCTATAAAATTAACATACTATTTTTTACCTTTTTCATCTCATCTTGTAGTGAGATACGAGTGATGATGATATTGTTTTTTGCTGAGTCTCTCAAAAGTCAGATTAAGATAAAGCAGGTTTCTCTCTGAATCTACACCGCTTACAAAACTAATCTTTTGAAAAAGTGGAGACAACTAGTCAGATATCTGTGTATTCATCATCTTGATGCATGATGCATTCATGACCTAATATACATATTTTACAGGTATACTAAAGTACTATACACATGAATATATAATTTATGCTATTATGAATGGCAGTAAGAAAAACATCAATTACAGACTGACTCAACTTTTTGTTCTTTAAATTCAAGTCACATATTATCTGTAAAACAGACCATACAATATGGAGAAAACCTTGTGTGTGCAATTGCTGCATTGCAGTTGCGTTTACTGTTTACGTTTGTTTAAGAGAGATGATGATTCATAGCAGGAAAAGATGTTACGTGTACGTATTTTTTTATATTTCTTTAAAGGTGTGTAGCATCATTACCTAGTACATAGGTAGTCAAATATTTATTCAATGATATTCACGACAATTTGGAGAACGTTGAAACACGAAACGTTTCAAATACTGCACCAACAAACCGGCCAACAAAATGCTATGAGATCAAATTATGCATAAAAATGCAAAAACTATGAATAGTATGAACACGTGACTGTCTATTAAGCACTTTTGCTTATAAGGATTGAACTCTTTTGCCAAAGTTTAGCAAAACTATTATTTCTGGAACACTTTGTTTGATTGAATCTCGTTGTCATCATGCGAACTTGGAGTGATATAGAACAAGATAAGGTGAGTATTTGTTTTTAAGCTCCAGATAAAAAGATAATCCTCACAAGAAGAGCACAAGTTTGTTGTATTGAGGATTGAATGGTCCAACATAATCAAGTGATTGTGATAGTGAGTGACGACAAATACTCCTCGGGCCACCTACATGTTTTGTAAGTTTAGTGAGGACGCATGACAGGACAGCTTAACTATCATATTCACATATTATTATGGTACAACCTTACATGCATTTTTATTAGATATTTAATGTGTTGTACGTGTGTAAGGCAAAATTATAGAAATGACATAGTCTCTCTGACAGACGGAATGTCGTGAGCCAAGCAACTTGTGAAAGGTATAAAACTAGGTATATATTATGGAATGGTTATTACACATCACATTAGCTGTAAGCTGTAAAAATAAATAATACTCTGTGACATGCCAAACTGCCAATAAGCAAACCAACTTGGAATATCGTAAAGAATATTTTTACACAGTAGTAAATGGCTAACTAGTAGTAGCTCTACTACTACTAACTACTGCAATAGTCATGTTGACAGTGAAGGTGGTTAGTGGTGACCAGCGAAAATAGCATGCATATTTTATATTTTTCACAACTGCACATCACACTTCATCACCAATACAAATGTATTATTATCGTCCTTACTCAACGTAGATTTTTATCCATTCTATCCCACAAAGAAGTTGAGCTGAGACCAAATGTGACAAGTCAAGAACATGACGCATAATATTATTTCTTATGGTTATATGTATTGTTTTTCGTGGGATATACGTATTTAGTATGTGCATACCAAACCTCTTTGCATTGCATTAGTTTGGGAACGTTTGTTTTGCTGTGAGTACTACCACTATAACATGCCTTTGTGTTCCAAATGTGAGGATTTAAAATTTTGAATATTATGCAGTTTGGTCATGAACAAGTAATCAGAAGCAGTATTATTGGGAAAAGTTGAAATAATAATAATAACAGACAGGTTTACGAAAGTGATCTCTAAATATGGAAGCATTACGCTTGTATTGTCAGACAACTTAAATCGTCCTCGCCAGTCGATATAATATGGTAAGGCAAAGTTGCCTGTCTGATGATGATTTTCAAGAAAAATGAATAGTTTTTTTCGTTATCCTAATTCGGCCTCTTCTCCTTTAGTAAAAGCAAAGTTAAAGTGGCAATATACAACAAAATGCTTAATTTTATGTTGAAGTATAATCGAAGATCGTGCCTCAAGGAAGAATTCATGATAGATAGTATAATGGTATGTACTTGGGATATGCTCTTTTAAAAAGTTGAGTAAACTGGTTAAAATTTGTTATCCACAAATGTAGGCAATATTTTAGGCGGATTTGCTGGACAAATGCAGAAAATCTCGGCAAAAAGCCAACCGCAATGGAAAGATAATGTTTTACGATCAATCCTGTTCCCTGAGTATATGATTAGAAATTGGATAGTAGTAGTAGACAGACAGCTTCAAGGCTGCGGAAAAAGTTACCACATTTATAACGAATCGACATACTAGAAAAAGAGGTGCATATGACATGACTGGTGAATATTACTATTCATGATTATGAGCAACCGTGTTATGCGTATCCATCAACTCTTTTGTGCACGTTTTGTATTTGCATTTATTTGTTTTGCAAAAGACATGAAGTAGTATCATTATCATTGCTTTTTGGGAGTAAATTGGATTTCCATGCAATGTGATAGCTTGATCTGACATGCGGCTATGTACACAAGAGGTCACACAAAAAGCTAATAATCAATACGGAGATAGCGATAACCTTGTCCAAGTGACACACGTTCCTATTTACTTGACTCGTTTGAAAAATGATTTTTGTATGAAAGAATTCTTTTTGATGCAGTTTTTTTTTTCGAAGCTATATTGCAAGTAAAACATGTCATGATGAATTTTCGAACAAAGTAATCAATGCTTTTGACACTGGATAAGTTTTACAAGGGAATGCCGACTTTTCTCAATTACATTTTTTTATCATTTTTTGTCGACTCGCCTGCTACACGTGCACAAATTAAAATCAAAGAATTTAGCGGAGGTGAGATGTATTCCTAATAATAAGACTACTGTTTAGAGAGCTCATTAATAACTGCCAAACGGATTGTAGTTTTTATGGACATGCACGATTAATATTACTTCAATGCATGATTTGAAAGTAATGAGACTCCAAAGTGACTGAAAACTCTGACTTTGATATTGATAAGTGGTGCAAAAACATTTTACAATTAACGCCTCAGTGCCAACCCTTTAGGTGTTAAACCAATATTTGCATTATTTGTTGCAAATGTGAGAGTTCAAAAACGATAGGGGCTAAATGCCAAGTTCAAAACGATAAAGGATAACTGATGTACATTCGTACCAGAGTTGAGACGCAAGTAAAAAATGCAAACTTTTACTTCAAAAACATTGTGCAATCGTTTGATCTCATTTATGATATGCATTCCTGATTCATGTAACCATATATTTAATCTTGATTGTAATGCGTTCTTTGAAAAAATCAATGTTTTTACCAACTGTAATAATATCTTATCTTGGAGGATTTACTTTTAGACGTACTCATTTTAAAACTCATTTATAACTCTAGAGATAGAGCGAAAGTGTAATCAATCATGTTCCCAGTTCTCACTTTGCCTTCGTGGTGGCAGATACACAAAAAATAGGTACAAATGTCTGTCTGTAAATATGAAGGTTTTATGCGGCAATAATTGACACGTATTTTTTCCTTCTTTTCACAACAAACCCAAATCCGTAATGATAATTGGCGGACAGAAGCCCTAAAACTATTAATTAGAATAAATTGGTTCACTAGTATTCTCGGGTTATATAATAGAAACTCATACTAACTGGTTGTTCATCAATCAGAAGGAGAGCACTGATTAGTTGGATATGTGGATAACATGTGGGTGCTCCTGAAATAAACAAGTTTAAGTGTAAGTTGCTTTTTATGTCTTCTCTCATCTCATTTACTAACTCCTATGCAGTTAAGCTTAACTTGTCTGCAACACGGTTTGGCGTGTGTAATGTTTAGGGTAATGTATAACTTGCTTGATTACCCCACATTTACCATAATTACTTTGCGTGAGTAACTAAATCGGTAACTGTAAAAATGGTAAAGGTAATGAAAAATAAATAGTACTTTACTGGAGACAGGCGGTTGTGTAAACATATTTAATCAGCGCAAAAAATTAATAGCTAAGGCAGCACCTCTCTCACAACGTTTCGCTCATTAAACGTTTTTTCTCTCTTAAAAAATCAATGTTGAATAACTACCAAACAGTTTTTAAAACACTATCTTGATGATGGGGTAGTGGTGGATGACAATGATGCAATTTACAAAATGTGTATTATATTATTATGCTGCTCCTAAAGGTAAAATATACAAGAACGTGACGCTGCACACACCTTGGAAATTTTTATCGTCCATGCCCATATAAATCACCAGATTATCGTTCTCACTCTGGGATATTCCTAACAATCTTAGTTAAAGTAAGTGCAACATGCATATGTTTAAACAGAAACTTAACCTTTTGCTTGTTGATTTTATGCATGATGCATGCGAATTAAAAGGTTTCAACGGAAGGTCACCACCAACATTTATGAGCTTATTGTTGTTTTATTGTTTGCTGCCCTTTTATTTTTAGCAATGAGTTAAAAGAGATGAGCTTGTGTTGGCAATCCAATCAATAAATAATTTCAATTTGTTCACGCATGATGATACAGAAGGACATTGTGACAATAGTAGTGGGAAGACTGAAATAAGTTCGTTTGTATTCAGGAAATATTAAAAATTTAAATTTATTTTTTCTGTCCAGTGAAAAGTTTTTGGAGTAATGAAGCAAGTTCTTTATTTGCACACGCACGTTTAATGTAGCCTTCAAAAGAAAGAAGATGCATATCAAATTTCACTAGTTTTTTGTGGAGCTAATGAAGGTGCAGAATTGATTAATTGTTCGCACCTCTTTCGTCACACCTCGCATATATTATGACAGATGATTAAAACAAATCACAAGGTGTGTATTAGCAAAAAATTTAAAAGAATATTTTTGCATGTAATGAATGTAAAAAAACTATCACCTATTCAGTACTTTAGTATCATGTTGAGAATTTACCAACGATAGCTTCGATAATGAGCAAATGCACGAAACTGACTTTATAGAATAATATCGAACACTTCAGTATCACAATTATCCAAAGATCATATCAATCATTTTAGCATTCTAGTAATAACTCATAACTTAAAAAGATATTCAGAAGGTATCCATTTCATTTTGAAATAATTTCCGTAATTTTATTGTTCATGCACACAGTACACGACACACCACACCATTAACAATATGTGATATCACGGCAAAATCGTTGTATTATAAAGACTATAGAATGATGCATTAGTGGTCTACATTCACATAAAGTCACTTCTAGCGTTTCTGCCCTTTCGCACCTCAGAGTGCAAAAACTAATAGCAAGTAGAGAAAAATGTTTTTCGTTTATGCGTCAGAGTAGTTCACATAATAGACATGTGCAGTTCCCAATTATATCATTATCATTAAGTCAAAATGAAATCTCTAATATATAATACAGTATCAGCGAATAGCATCGCCCTTGAATACAATCCAAAGGGGATACATAGAGGAGCTAACGCTGTAAGTCATACGGAATCCTACAGATTTCTGCCATTTGCAAGAGCTAAAATTTATTAACAGCAGTAATAATTGTTCGTGATTAAAAAATTCTTATTAATTTTTTATGCAAAAAGGTCCATTCATCAAAATTCCAATTCCTTTTATTTCATATGTTCCACACGAATCTGTTTGTGCAAAATCACATACAACCTAAGAATGTTAATGGAACAAAGTAGTGTACTTTTTGCCTAACAGCTATGGAGGGGAAAAGTCTTTTAAATTGTACCATCCCAAAGAGAGTAAAAAATGTGTTTTTGCTCAGTAATTGGCAGACATAGAATTTTTGTTTTGTTTCCTTGCAAGGTGATTTCATAGCCGAAAGGCAAGGAGCAACCATCATGTGCTATTGAACTTTGTTGGGTTATGGATGATAATCTTCTATGATTTAGATTTTTGTATAGGATTACTAATGTGATGCATACCTAAAACCATTTAAGCTGGCTCGTAAACAGATTTTTTGTTTAGGACGAAATTGTGGGATGCAAAGGTACGCAAGGGTTTTTTGTGCATGCTTTACTGACTTTACTCGCATTCCTTTCTGTTACACATTTCTCACGCAACTTTTTCCTCGTCCACGCACTTTCATACATGGTATTGTGGTGTGCCTGTTTGTATTTATTGTTCGATGCGTTGTGAGAAGAAGGCATTTAGTTATGGTGAGTCATTGAGTTGAGACTCAACCGTTCTAGTGTGTTACGAAATAGAGAATTTGAGTTAGCTTTGTTTGTTTGTTTATGGATAGGTATCTCTCTCCCAAAAGACATGAGTAGAGATACGATTTTGAGTGTAGAGGAATTTAGTCTGGTTATAGAGAGAGACAAGAGCAGGGAAGAAAGGGAAGAAGCTGCGAATTGATTTACCAATATAGTTACTGTCATTTGATTAAAATAATTGTTTGTTGTCAATACCAGTTATGTGATGTCAAATAAATGTTTGAAAACTGTTAAATGTGAGTGAGAGTGAGCGGGCAGTAAAAATAATCAGTTATTAAAATTTTGGCATCACAACTCGTCATCCGTCTCATCATCCATAGTGCAAGTATCAGTCATAAAATAATCCTTGTCCCATCAAACCGTCGTTGCGTGAACCGTTGCAAAACAGAGTCATACCGGAAGTGGAGGATACAGGAGGACATCCCAGTCATCTCGATAAGGTATAACCTCCACACGTTAACCCTTCTATGGGCATAATATACCAATATTCCCAGTTGACATGGCGATAGTCAGTACCCAATAGTTATTATTGGGAGAGCTAGGAATCTACGATAGTTTGGGATAAAAAGGGTTAGATTGGCATGAGAAATGAGAAGTTATATGCAGTGATGCATAAGTGATGAGCAAAAAGGAGGCATAATAAAACACTGGTTGGCAACATCATAATATTTTTTGGGGATTTTGCATGCCGAGTGGCGGCGATTCCTCAAATTGACAGTCATAAAAATAGGTTGGGACTTGCAATGCCAAGCGGCGGGCTACCCCAACCAGGAGCATAAAATAGCATAAAAAACCCGGGTTCATGTCCAAGCGGGCGGAGCCGGGTAAAGGTAGTCATAAAAAGAGAGAAGTTCTTGCCAAGAGGCGGATGCTCTCAGATTACTGCTATGATGCGATGACGATTGACGATCATGATAAAAAATGAGCAAGTTACCTAAATGAAATTTTCTTAAAAAGCGGTATCATAAATTTGAGGAAAAAGAAGCATAGTGCATAAAAGCAGTGATCAAAGAGTGATTAGGCTATTTAGATGCTTATGCTTATAAATTTATAATAAAAATCGGGTAACTGCTGCAAAGTTAAAAAAATGCTCCATCTACATCAATAAGGTAAAAGCAGCAAGAGAAAAAGTGTTGTGCGCGTGAGTTGACAAACTGAGAAATGAACTAGTAAAAAATACAGACACTAGATGGCGCAGATCGATGAACAAACTTTGTTGTGGTTGATTTTTCTATGAAAATGAAGACAAATTCAGATACTTAAAGTGATGAGTGTGTATGTGTGTGCGAACTAGAATTTTGCCCGTTGACTTTTTTACCGGTTCCAAACTTTTGATGAATACGTACTGAATACTAACACTATAGTGGTTAAATGAGTAACAGAGAGTTAAATAACTTGAATGACGAGAAGTTAAGTAACAGTTAAGGTAGTTTAAACGTTGCGGGTTAAATTAACATCTATTTGAAAGAATTAGCACAATGATTATCATCGTGGGATATCGTGAGTCTCTATTCAATGCGATTTACTCGTTTTTTGTGTACAACGTGGAGAATACAGAGATAATCGAGGCTTACCACATCAAAGTTATGATCTATTTGGATGATTTTAACGTAACCCTTCGACGATTGCTATAGCGAGGTGCTAAGAAACTACCTTCAACAACAGAGGATTCTAGTGGTACTCAAGAACCAACTACCAGTAATAGTACTACAACAGCAAATTTACCTGTGATGGAGGAAACCACTACAACAAAAGAAGACAATGGAGAGAGCGGAGAGGTTAGCGTCACAGAAGTTTTTGTGGATGCAGTCGATGGTAAAACCTCTACCCAGACAACTACTACTGCAGTGGAAATTCCTAGTCGCAGTCAATCAGTCCGGAGTCAACCGCCACACACTCCCACCCCAGACCCAACAATGCCGTTCTCAGCAGAGAAACTGGAAGAAAGTGAGAAGCTGATGAAGAAGAAGTGTAAGAAGAAGCTCAGAGGACTAGTTTTAGAGAATCAAACTCAAAAAACAGAAATAGCCACTTTGAAGACAGCTCAAAGAATCGATTCAGTCGCGCTCATCGACAGTCTGCAGTTACGACGAGTGTCAGCAGTCACCATAGACATTCCGATACCAGCATACAACCCAAAGAAGACAGCACAGAATTTGCTTACAGAATGTAAGAGATATTTCAGCAGTTTGGGACATAGAGGTAAAGAACAATATATGTCCATGACCGAACAACCTCTGACACAGAAAAGATGGTACACCCACCAAGGTTGTCGCGAGAAATCATGTGACGAATTCAAAAAGGCATCCGAGCAAGGATTCGATGGACCACTAGACTGGAAGAGAGACTTCACAACCTCACCATGAAAACTCAAAAGACGAAACCAGACAGAGTACCCATGGAATCAGGCAATAGCTTGCTAAGAAAAATTCCGCACGGATACATCTATTCAACAATTGACTTGGAAAAAAGGATATTGTCAAATGATGCTGTCCAAAGAATCGTTTGAGAATTGTGCATTTACAATCCAAGATAAGATCTTTCAAGTAAGCAGATCTGAGCCTGGGTATCCTCCAACGACTGAGCAAGAGAGGAAAAATCGAGACTCCAGTCGGGGAAAGAACGTCAGAGGAAGAAGTCGGAACAGAGGTCGGAGTGATGCTAACTCAAGCCGAGGGGCATACTCCGCACAGCCTGGTCAATCCAACTCGAAGCGTGAATTCAGAGAGAATAATAGAAGATTAAATCCAAGAGGTCGCGGAAACTTTAGAGATGGACGTGGTGCTCGACAACCTCAACAGCAGACGACCGCAAGTAGCAGTCATGGTACAGAGGATCCCTCAGGCAGACAAGGTCGTTGTGTCAAATGCGAGGAAACTGGTCACAAGGCAGAGCAAGGTGCAAGTCAAACTGGGATAGCATTGTGCAGTTATGACAATGACAGAAATTGCTGGAGAGTGGAAACGGAAGAAGATGTGAATGGTGACAACGCAGCCGATCAATACCGAGAGGCTTTAAACTACGAAGGGAGGTCGTAAAATCCGCAAAACGACTAATCCCACAACTACTAGTATTCAGCGGTGCTGATTTACTAATTATCTCAGTCGAAACGCCCACTACAACACTAGTCACAAACAACACTGACTCAGGATGTTCGTGTACAGTATTCACCCTGAGCAAAGTAATTCGACTGGAATCAAACATTAAAATCACAGACGGAGGTACAGTAAAAGTTGGAGATTGTGGGAGAGTTAAGAGACCAATCGGAAGGAAGAAGATACGTACAAAAGCTTCAGTGACGGAGAAATTACCATTCGACTTAATCATTGGTGAACAACTAAAATTACAGCAGAGGAAAGAAGAGCTCCTGAAGAAATTTCCAACAGTGACGCAGACTGACGGAAAAATCAGATGGATAAGCTGGGGTTTCCACGAAATTGATGAAGAGGGACCACCAGTCTTCATGATAGAACATTCGACATCATCGTATGAGCCACAGAAAGAGATAGTCCGTAAAGATGTCATGCTCTTAGTAATCGACTACTCCAAACCGAGATCCCGGGAAAAGTTTGGCGTAGGCGGTTGCGTATGCAATGTCATCGACAAGTTCGACAGACCAACAGCGTTCGTCAGAAAACGTTTGACCAAACGCCAAAGAGAAGCTCACATCTACGATAAAGAAGTATGTGCGGTAAAATACTGCTACAACAAGTTTAAAGAGTGTCTGGATGGACAAATGTTCCCAATTCAGATTGATAATCGAGTTCTCCAATACATCAAATACATGAAAGACCAAAAACCGAAGATAATGAGATGGGCGATCGAGAGGGCATCATGGAATGCAGAAATAGTTTTCACCAGTGGCAAAGATAATCTTGAGGCAGACGTGCTATCGAGAAATACAACTAAGCCACTAAAAGAGGAGATCGACCTATTCCAAGAAGATGAAGATTACAAGTACGTGCAAATGTTAAATACCATCTACGGAAACACAATCACCCAAGAACGTCTGATTGAAGAACACAAGACTGATGAAATCTTGAAGAAGATCTTAAAAGCTTTAAAATCAGACGAAGAAGCGGCAGGAAAAGAGTTCGAGGACCGCGGGTACAAGATCATTAGCAAGATGTTGATGAAAAAGATTGTGTACGACATTAAGACAGATTTAGAAGAAGATATGACTGCAGTCATGACCCCAATCTCAACAACAAAGGAAGAAACGATTCAGAAATCCAAAGACATTGTCAAAGGAGTAAGTTTGAATGTTATAAATACTGTCAAATCCTCAGTCGAGCGGAAAACGAAGAAAGAAAAAGTCGGAAGACCGTCAAAGACGCAAGTCGAAAGATATCCAGTCAAAACAGCAATGAAGAAACCGGAGAAAAGGTTTGGAGAGTACTATGTTCCGGTAATCCCAAAGTCGCTGCAGAAGGAGATGATGGAAAGGTTCCACGACGCTCCAGAAGCGACAAATCCAACTTTGAAGAAGATCGAAGATCGAGTATATTGGGATAATATTACCAAAGATATACAAAATAAATCCATGGGAGTCAGACATGTGTCAGAGATGAAAAGATGCGTCAGAGGTGTCTCGAACGGGATTACCAGCAAAGAAACAAAAATCACCAGAGTGTGAAGACAAGAAGTCAGAAAAGAAGACGGAAGTTAACCCAAAGCCACGCGTGATTTATAGAAAGATGACGGGTTATAATCTTCGTCCTAGAGTGAAATAGTGGATCGCCGATCACTATCATCAAAAGTTTTAACGGTAGACATGCCAAGAGGCGGTTGCCAATTTAAAACGACATAAAAAGATTGGTTACATGTCCGAGGGGCGGTACCTAATCAGATTCGAATCAAAAAGAATATCTAGATATCAAAGAAAGAAAGAATTTTCATGCCTTAGAGGCTTATACCGCATAATATATCATAGAAACGGATTTCAAGCCAGAGTTGGTGGAGACCGTATAAAGTCAGAATTAGGTTTTCATGTCTGAGAGGCTGATACCTAGACTAAAAAATAAAAATGAGCGTATTTTATGCCAAGAGGCGATAAACGCTTATTATTTACGCGTATGTGGATTTCAGATGCCAGGGGAACTTAATTTCCAAGAGAAAAAGTATTGCGAGGAGAAGTACGGAGCTAATCGTGTTCGACCTTTTGACTTGATCACTCAGAAGGAAGACCGTGGTGCCATAAGGACCTTATTTCGTTATGAAGCTTTCCATAAAGATGCTATCCGTCGCAACTTCACGATGAATCACCCCACCGAGCATCCATTTCAAAGTATACTAAAAGATTGGTCAATCGACAACACATTCCTGGTCCCTCTAGAACATCCACAAACCCCGAATGCTATAGCAAGAATCCCTCGTTGGGAAAGTCAACAGAAAAAATGGTTTGATCGGATGATGAGAGAGGTGCAAAAGGAAAAGAAAAAAAAAATTTCATCGACTCGGAGTTCTCAGTGGATCATGGTTATCAAGGCCCGTACATCGCTCTAATCCAACTTTCAGCCAAGTCTACAGATTATGTAATCAACGCTCTGGAACTTTGGAACGATACAAAAGTTAAAAAAACCGTTGATGGAAGATTTTGATCATTTGATGATATTTCATGGTGGAGCGAATGATGTATTGTAACATGCAGTGATTCTTCGGAAATTTTATGGTCAATCTAGTCGACACCCAGTACGTCCATGAAGTCTTGAGTCATGAAAGGGCAAGCTGGTTT